>JAGSMP010000198.1:0-600000 GCA_029286625.1 Parnassius orleans
TTAGGCCTTATATAGGCCTTTTTTGCTTTTAGTCTTTATTCTGGCCATTAAGGAACCAATTTTTTTTTAATGTTATTTATATTAATCTCCCAATACTCTCTTTTTAATATTTAGATCTTCGAATATTTTTTTTAAGATGTTACACCCATACTAGAATTTTCTCATGTCAAGACCATGCCATGTTTTGTGGCAATCAATAGGGGAGATAAATACGCTCAGGGGAATAAAAACCGGTTTGTAAGAAATAAGAAAAATAATGCAATTTTCACTAACTAGAATCATCATAATCATCATCATTACAGTCCATCACAAGTCTTCTGCTGAACATAGGCCTCCCCTAAGAAATGCCACAAATCACGGTCCTGTCACCTGCATCCATCGATTTCCTGCATCTCTTATCAGGTCGTCACTCCATCTAGTAGGGAGTCGGTCCACACTTCGCTTACCGATACGAGGCCGCTACTCGAGAACCTTTCTTTTTTACTAAAAAAGAGATTTTGTCAACCTGTTTGGTCCTGGTGGTGAGTGTCGTAAGAGACGACTATGGGATAAGCCAAAAATATCTTATGGGTTTTGATAGATGGCGGTGTAACCACCTCTTCACGCCAGGAATAAAATATCCAGACTAAACATGGGCAGAAGCGTCAAATTTTCGACACATCTTTTTTTATAGAATAAGAAAGAGTGACGAACGAGCACACAGTCAACCTGATGGTAAGAGGTTGCTGTGGCCCATAGACATCTCTCCTCGATTAAGAATCAAAATGCAGATGCGTTGTCACCTCTGAGGACTAAGATGGAATGCTTTGTTTCCAGTAAAAAGGGTCTCCGGTTCCTCTACACTTACCATACAAAACGCAGCAGCATTGAGCTGCTATTTTACGCTTGTAGTCTGTGAAAGCGTGGTCCTTCCCTGGTCGAGGCGACTCATTCATGCTACAAGTACTTTCAATTTGCTTAACAAGCGTGACCTAAAACAAATGCTCTCTGCAACGGGACAGGGCCATGTCCAGAATTTGAAATTATGAAAGAAATTTTCGTCATCTTAATCCAAAATTTCAGGACACACCCCCACTAGACCTGGAGAATGTATCAGAGACACTGCTGGAGAAGAACATCAAGGCCAGCCAGATGAAGTTTGGTTTCCTCGGGCTAGGCATCATGGGTAGTGGTATTGTGAAGAACTTGCTCAACTCTGGACACAAGGTGCTCGTGTGGAACCGCACTGGTGCTAAGGTAAGTCTGTTTTTATGGGCTTCTTGATTCTGATGTTCTTTTTTAGGGATTTGGATGGGACGACTGTATATTCAGATTTGTTGAAGAAGAGTCAGCATGCTTAAGCCAAGCATTTTGTATGATTCTGTATATATATTTATGAATTTTAATATTTGTGGAAGGTTATAAAATGAATATAATCTGTCTTTTTACAAAAAGTAGTTTATATAGCGAATGTCAAATTTCACGAAGACTCTTGCGTTTGGGTAATACAACGTGTATATACTCAATGAGCACAGACGAATAGGCACAAGTACGAACATATAAACGCCTTGTTCGGGCGTGCTCGCCACTCGGCCCGAGTATTCACCCGTTCTCCACTCGATGTCGGTTTTTCGGCACGAGTAAAAGGAATGCTCGTGTATATTTGTATCTGTGTTAACATACTCGTCATTATTCGCTTGACCTGTGAACTTTTAGCTTTATTTTTGTTATAAAAAAAAAATTAAAAATACCTATGCAACGAATCCACAATTGCTATAAAACTTTATCAAGGAGAACCCGTGATATATGGGGTCCTAGTAGTTATTAATGAAAATAAATATTTCATCATTATCATCATCATTACAGCCCTTCACAAGTCCACTGCTGAACATAGGCCTCCCCAAAGGAATGCCACAAACCACGATCCTAAGCCACCTGCATCTATCGACTTCCTGCATGTCTTATCAGGTCGGGGGGGGGTTGCAATGAGAGCGATTATATTTATATTAAAATAAATATGTTTATAGGAATTAAGTGTTGGATTCAGTTTCAGTGCCAAATATCTGTGGAAAATATTACTTACTTATTCAATAATTAATTGTAAATAGCACGTCGCGTTCTGTCTCCCGGAGGGGCGAAAAGTGGATTGCGGAGGCCCGTCTGGCTACGCTGAATGTATGTGGAGCAATGAATGATAAGATGGATGAAGTATGCGAAATGATGAATGATAGATGAATAGATGTGTTATAAAATGAGACGAATGAGAAAGGGAAAGGACGCCACTGCACATGGCATGTATACCGCTTACTGGTCTGGTGTAGATGAGGCCGAGCGGGCATGCTAGGAGTCGGTGTCATCCTTTCAGAAAGAATGGGTCAACAAAAGAGATGAATGTGTGCCTGTCTATGGATACGAATGAAAGTAGTTTTAAAAAGTTGTTTGTTAGGTACACTCCTTGCCGCAGACTTGTCAAGCCACTTATATCCGAGAGCAGTTTTGGGACATGGTAAGGATAGTGTTGATGAAATGTAAGGAAATGAAAATATTATTATGTTAGAGATTTTAATGGAAGGGGTTAGTGAAGAGGTCTGTTATGAAAGGATATTGGGAACGTTTAGCGATGAAAGTATAAATGAGAATGGTGAAGACCTCTCGCCGTATGTGTGGAAAAGAATCTTTTGTGACGAACACTTTCTTTCGCCATAAGAGGATTCACATATACATGGGAAGGAGGGATGATAGAATTCATAATTGTGATGATAGATTTCATGATAGTGGATGAAAGAATGAGGAGCGCAGGTAGATAAGGGTTTACCGGGGTCCAACGTAAGGACGGATCATTACTGGTCTTATGCCGAATTGATGGTCTATTCAGGCGTTGGCGGCATCGGACATCTGTGTCTACCACATGTTACAGCGTAATGAGAATAGAGAGGTTACAAGATGGTGTGAAAGAGAAGTATAAATGTAGACTGAGGGAGAATATAAGTGGTTTGAATGAAATATGTATGAATGGTTTAGACCTGAAGACTGTATTGAATAATGTTAAGAAAGTTTTGGTGGATGCAGCCACCGAAGTATGTGGTGTAAGTAGGAGAACGAATGAAAGGAAAAATAATACGTTGCGGTGCGATGATGAGGTACGGATAGAAGTTGAAGCAAAGAAGAGAGCATGGCTAGATTATAAGAGAGTAAAAGAAGTAGTTAAAAGGAAAAAGCAAGAAAGAAGGGATAAGAATGATAGAAAAATATCAGGCAAATATTAAAATGTTCTGGAAACTCGTAAGAACTGCCAGGGGACATTCAAAACAGCCTAGAATGAATGCTATACGAGACCAGAATGGCTGTATTTTAAATGACGAAGTTTCGAGTTTAAGGAGATGGAAGGAATACTTTGAAAGCGTGTTTATGAGTGAAGAAACGTCTGAATTAAGTGAAATAGAAACTCCGAAAGAAGTGGAGAGAGGTAGGGACATAAGTGTAGATGAAATAATGAAAGCAATGAAAAGCATGAAAGCCGGTAAGGCAGCTGGATATGATAGAGTATCACTCGAAATGCTAAGGGCTGGAGAGGGAGTGGTGGCAGGCCTGCTGTACACCTTGTTTAATTTATGTTGGGAACTGAAGCGGGTACCGGAAGACTGGCGCAAAGCCGTTATAGTCCCAATATATAAAGGAAAAGGGTCACAGCAGGACTGTAAAAACTACCGTGGTATCAGCTTGCTTAGCATTGTGGGTAAACTGTATATTAAGGTGTTAATTGAAAGAGTTATGGAAGAAACTGATGGAAAAATTTGGGATGTGCAAGCTGGATTTAGAAAGGGAATGGGGTGTACGGATCAAGTCTTTTCCATGCGCATGATTGCGGAGAAGTTTTTGGCCAAAAACCAGAAAGTTTTTTGTGCGTTCATGGACTTGGAAAAGGCTTATGACAGGAATGTGTTATGGCAAACACTGAACTCATTTGGTTTGAGCGCTGGTTTAATACAGGCATTAAGGTCTCTTTATAGGGACTCTAGTGCTTGTGTCAGGATCAACGGGGTCTACTCGGACTGGTTAGGCATCTAAAAAGGTGTCAGACAGGGCTGTGTAGCTTCCCTGTGGCTGTATAACCTATTTATGGACAATTGTTTGGAAACTTTGAAAGTTGAAGAATGTGGGTTGAGAATGGGTGAGTTAACCGTCAAATGCCATTTGTACGCCGATGATCAAGTCATATTTGCATCGTCGGCGGCCGAGTTGCAAATGATGGTCATATTTATGAACTGGTCATTAAAAGAAAGGGGTATGAAAGTGAACGCAAGTAAGACGAAAGTGATGGTTTTTGAAAGAGAAGAAAGTAAAACGTTATGTGAAATTAAAAGGGGAGTTGATTGAGCAAGTGGATGAGTTTGTATATTTGGGATGTTTATTTTGTAGGGATGGTAGATATGATAAGGATATAAAACGACGAGTGAACGCAGGAAATAGAGTGAATGGGGCTCTACACGCTATTATGAAGCGTCAGAATGTGTCAAAAAAGGCACGTTTGGCAATTCATAATGCTGTGTTAGTCCCTACTTTAATGTATGGTAGTGAAAGTTGGGTCTGGCAGAAGAAGCATGAGAGTAGAATAAATGCTGTAGAAATGCGGTCATTAAGGAGTATGCTAGGGCTGAATCTGAACGACAGGGTGAGAAATAGTGTGATAAGAGAAAAGTGTGGTTTGCAAGATGACGTGGTGACCAGAATTAAGAACGGAATGCTTCGGTGGTGTGGTCATGTAGAAAGAATGAACGAAGAAAGAGTGACAAAGCAAATTTATGCTGCAGATGTGTACGGCAGAGTCGGAAAGGGACGCCCTAGACGAAGGTTTATCGACCAAATTGGCGATATATTGAAAATGGGCCAGATTAGGAGTACCCTTAACCGACGAGCGTGTATGCGTAGATATATGGATGTAAAGGCGGCGAGAGAGGTGTGCCAGGATCGTGCCAAATGGAAGTCCGTGGTCTCTGCCTACCCCTCTGGGTGACAGGCGTGAGTGTTTATGTTTATGTGTACAAAATAAATGATAACACATAAGGTTAATTATTTATCATCTGCTTCTTGAAATTTTGTGGATAGCTATAAAGGAAGTTGTTTATCGGTACAACCCACTCTCCTCCAGTCATAGTAAATTACGTTACCTTGCATATGTAAAATTCAATTTCTTTGAATTATTAGAATTTCCTTACATATTTAAACCTGAAGTAAAGTAAACAATATATCAAAATTGTGATCTAAGAAGAAATTGGTTATCCAATCATTATGCAATCAAATCATTCGATTATTTCTACAAGGAATGGAGACAACAAATGTTTTTTAAACTGGTAATGCTTTTAACATTACTAATGTTTCCGTTAACCACTCCAAGTAAGCTAAAAATTCTGTTAAGTGATTCATGACAGCAGTCGAATGGCGGATTAGTATAATAAACCACTAGGCTACTCTCACTAAATGAAAACGTAGGTTGTTTATGTTTAAATTACGATTTTTCACATTATAAGTGAACTTTTAATAATCTTAATCTCTTTGTACCTCTGGATTAAATATTTTTAAATACTTAATATATTTACTTTTATATATTATATAATTAAACTAAAAGGTCACACACAATATTAAAAATCCTTTAATTAAAAATATAGTAGTATGATTTTTTTTATGTAAAAGTTACCCTTACACTTTTATTTATTTTAGTTTCTCACATACCTATAAACATAATTTTAGTTATATAAATCTTATTTTTAATCCCAGAATGATGCAAAAGTTGATAAAATTGATAGTTAAACAAATAAGAAGCGAGGGGTGTGTCAGAATTGTGCCAAATTGCAAGTGGTTTGGTAAGTGCCTGTGGTTGTTTCTTCCTTACCCGTCTGGGTGATATTTTTTATATGATAGTGTTAGAGTTTATGTATGTACTGGCTGGTACCCCCGGCGTGTGGCTGCCACAGAAGAAAAAACATGCGTGAGTGTCGTGTAACACTCGATTGAGAACGAAGTTCCTTTCGTAGTATATTATTATTGATAAACGTATTATATTATTGATTAACAAACACAAATAAATGATTTACTAGCGTCTAGTTGAAGCGTCATTTAAAATAAAATAATATTTCTATTATGGCAAGATAAAGAAAAAGTGCTATGGAGATGGCTATTATTCCATCTCGCTTCCTTATAGCCGCCAAGGTCGTCACTCCATCTAGTGGGAGTCGGTCCACACTTCGCTTACCGATACGAGGCCGCTACTGAGAACCTTTCTTTTTACTAGAAAAGAGATTTTGTCAACCTGTTTGGTCCTGGTGGTGAGTGTCGTAAGAGACGACTATGGATAAGCCAAAATATCTTATGGGTTTTGATAGATGGCGGTGTAACCACCTCTTCACGCCAGGAATAAAATATCCAGACTAAACATGGGCAGAAGCGTCAAATTTTCGACACATCTTTTTTTATAGAATAAGAAAGAGTGACGAACGAGCACACAGTCAACCTGATGGTAAGAGGTTGCTGTGGCCCATAGACATCTCTCCTCGATTAAGAATCAAAATGCAGATGCGTTGTCACCTCTGAGGACTAAGATGGAATGCTTTGTTTTCAGTAAAAAGGGTCTTTACACTTCCGGTCCCTCTTCACTTACCATACAAAACACAGCAGCAATGAGCTGCTATTTTACGCTTGTATTCTGTGAAAGCGTGGTCCTTCCCAGGTCGAGGCGACCCATTCGTGCTACAAGTACTTTCAATTTGCTTAACAAGCGTGACCTAAAACAAATGCTCTCTGCAACGGGACAGGGCCATGTCCAGAATTTGAAATTATGAAAGAAATTTTCGTCATCTTACTCCAAAATTTCAGGACACACCCCCACTAGACCTGGAGAATGTATCAGAGACGCTGCTGGAGAAGAACATCAAGGCCAGCCAGATGAAGTTTGGTTTCTCGGGCTAGGCATCATGGGTGAGTGGTGTGTGAAGAACTTGCTCAACTCTGGACACAAGGTGCTCGTGTGGAACCGCACTGGTGCTAAGGTAAGTCTGTTTTTATGGGCTTCTTGATTCTGATGTTCTTTTTTAGGGATTTGGATGGGACGACTGGATATTCAGATTTGTTGAAGAAAAGTCAGCATGCTTAAGCCAAGCATTTTGTATGATTCTGTATATGTATTTATGAATTTTAATATTTGTGGAAGGTTATAAAATGAATATAATCTGTCTTTTTACAAAAAGTAGTTTATACAGCGAATGTCAAATTTCACGAAGACTCTTGCGTTTGGGTAATACAACGTGTATATACTCGATGAGCACAGACGAATAGGCACAAGTACGAATATGTAAACGCCTTGTTCGGGTGTGCTCGCTACTCGGCCCGAGTATTCACCCGTTCTCCACTTGATGTCGGTTTTTTGGCACGAGTAAAAGGAATGCTCGTGTATATTTGTATCTGTGTTAACATACTCGTCATTATTCGCTTGACCTGTGAACTTGTAAGCTTTATTTTTGTTATAAAATAATTAAAAATTAAAAATACCTATGCAAGGAATCCACAATTTTATAGAACTTTATCAAGGAGAACCCGTGATATATACGGTCCTAGAAGTTATTAATGAAAATAAATATTTCATCATTATCATTACAGCCCTTCACAAATCCACTGCTGAACATAGGCCTCCCCAAGGAATACTCACATGGAATACTGTTCTCATCTCTGGCACCAGGGCACTCCAGAGGGACACCAGAGCCTGGTCACGTTAATACATTTTAATATTAGGTTGTGAGGCACTTCAGTTTGATCTCATTTATATATATTATAAATGAGATCAAAAAAGGCTAGATGAGTAATATGAATACTACTATCTAGCCTTTGCTTGAAGTTGGTTGTAGGTGTCCATGGACTGTAGCCACTTACAATCAGGTGGTTCCTTGTACCATCAGTTCGATTTTTGCTTGTTATCTCCTTCACTTGACTACACTTAATGGAGAGTGGCTCGAATCGTCGACTATAAAGTTCTTTACGATCGGATTCGTCCACTGCCTTCGCAAAGAGACGTATCTCTTTGCATTCATGTATGTAGTACAGCCATGCTGCAGCTATATATTTTTTAATTATTATAAGCCAGTGCTTAACCACAATACCACCTGGTGGTATGTAGTGATAAAGCCCTGGATGGTAAATCGCACTGTCCTAAGCGTAACAAAAGCCTATTCACTCTAGCCTTGAAGACGCCCAGATTGTATTCTGACGGAAAGACTGCCGCCGGGAAATTATTCCACTCCTTTGCTGGACACATTACAAAACAAACCGTTTGGTTCTAATGCGTGGAATATCGACAACAAAGGGGTGAAGACCCGCCGACCGCCTGTTTTTTTTTTATAGGCTAAGGGTAACAAGTGAGCACACAGTCCACCTGATGGTAAGTGGTTGTTGTGACCCATAGACATCTACATCTATCCCCGTTTGCGA
This sequence comes from Parnassius orleans, assembly GCA_029286625.1. NCBI lineage: Eukaryota > Metazoa > Arthropoda > Insecta > Lepidoptera > Papilionidae > Parnassius > Parnassius orleans. The sequence goes on from JAGSMP010000198.1 coordinate 8,455, forward strand.
ATCAAAATGCAGATGCGTTGTCACCCGTGAGGACTAAGATGGAATGCCTCTTTTCCAGTAAAAAGGGTCTCCGGTTCTCTACACTCACCGTAGCACACAGCGGCATTAAGCTGCTATTTTACGATGGTATTCTGTGAGAGCGTGTTCCTACCCCGGTCGAGCCGGTCGATTCGTGCTACAACTATACAATTAATATAACTGCAGCATGGCTTTACCACGTATAAAATCTCCCGCCGTCCCTCAATTGAGTGCCCTATCCCCGTCACCACTAATCCCAGCACCACTACTCTCAACACCACTACACTAGGAAAGACACCATCGTCGTGTGCCATGTAGTGTTTCGCCCCTATTTTTGAATTACAAAGCCCTGTGTGTACTGCAGAACTGCAATACACACACGTATCCTGCAACATCAGTTATTAAGCCTCTCGTACAATACACTTCAAACCTGTTAACCTGCCAACATTATGTCACAGGATGAGTAAAGATTCTTCAATAACTCCCCTTCATTTGTGTCAAAATCAATTGAAGAATTGAGCTCTTATGTCCATTTCACAAAGTTCTTGATACTGTAAGTCTTTCAGGTTGTATTTTATCGTCATCAATATTTGGGAGTCCTACCAATAGCACAGTGTAAATCTTCGTAACTGATTCAAATGTTTGCATCTCCGAAAGTGCTTTTGATATAACAACCCGGTAATACCATAGCATATATTTTTAGAAAGTTAATTCTAATTTCTTTATAAAGGTTATTGATTAGTCTATTAGTCATCACATCAAAAGGCGTTTACAATTACACCCAAGTAAAAAGAAAGTATATTAGTACCTTTAAGGAAGACCATTATAATACGCTTAACAGTTTTAAATGATATCCTTAATACAATTAAAAGGTGTAAGAGAATTCTACAAGTTCTTTTAACACTATAGCTATTGAACTGTTTTTATCGAATGAATACACAGTCATTTTTGAATTTTAAGTATTGATTTACAATAATTTAATTTTAATTTTCATATAATTTGAATCGGTCGGTGAAAATTAATATATTAATATGTTATACAATATATAATTATCCCCATGTATGTATGTAAGCTTATATTCGCAATTCCAATTAAATAATTTTGAAAAAAAAAAGGGTCATCTTGCTGAAATCAGATTGATAAATAAAGACTGGCAAAATATCTTTATTATGATTTTTACCTATCAAATAACTTTTTTTATTAACTAAGATAAAAAATAATAAAAAGCGTTTACAGATTTCGACAGTTTTGTTAGCCAAAGCTTGTTATTTCACATACTGACACTATGATCTAAAGTTATTGCTTTGAGGTAGTAATCGTTTATTCAAATATAAATGACTGAATAAGTAATAGTGGAAGTGTAGATATGTTTACACTTTCACTTTTACTATTACTTCAACCTACATGTCAAAAGATAGTTAAAAAACAACCAATATAGCTGAAAATGATTTAAAGTATTCTATTGTGGCACATAAAATAAATTTATATAATTTTTTGATAACAAAATGTTGGAGGGTAGTTACAAATAAATTAGTCTGATTAGTAATGTTAGCTTAGAAGAATTTTTAAAGGATCGCTTTAAAATCATTAAAGTTATTGTCTAGTCCACGGAGAACATACTTTACTGGAGACTAAATAAAAAGTATTTTTTTTTTTAATTTATATTTCATTTTATATTTCTTGTTTGTACTGTTCCTTGGAGAGGATAAAAGCTCCGTAATAATGTATGAAAATTTTGATTAATTGTTAAGCCGCAGTATGAATGTGATCAAACTGAAACAGTCGATGATATTTCGTTGACTGATATTTAAAATAAATTAATTTGTAGATTTATTTATTTATCCATTTAGATATATTATGACGTAAAAGAATTTAAGCATACTTAAATTTAAAAGTTGCTGGTACCCGGCGCATTGCTGCCGCAGAAGAAATATTTGTGGAGATAACGTTTTAAATTTGGATGCGTTATATTGTTTAATTAGGAATTATAATACTTTCATTGAAATTGAATGATAGAATTTCAAATAAATTTGTCGGTACGATGCGCGCGCCACCTACTGTAAGTTAATTGTGCTATACATATAACCTTCACGCAAGTGCGCAATAAGCTGACAAAGTTTTAACGCAATCTGATGAACGGTATGGTAGTACATGAATTACGAACAAACGAACATTAATTTTTATATACTAGAAGATTTCATATCGTCTTATTACAGCCTCAGATTTAAACTAGTCTGTTTTAAATTATGGATTTGGCAGCAAATGTCAAGATTCGCGAAGACTGGCGCTCGACTAAGAGACTTGTTTCATAACAAAGTCCCTTCTGTGAATAGTCTCTCTAAAGCCTAGACTCTCAATAAACCAGAGTTTGTAATAAGACCGATTGGAATATCAAGTTTAAAAAGAGTTAAATTTGTGACAATTATGAGAGGAAAGCAACAAGTCAAAAATGTTAGGAATAGAAACGGTAAGTTATTGTCATTGTCAATTTAAAATAAGAACAGCGCTCTCAGTAGCACCTGTGTAGCCTGCCATCTGTAGTCTGTAAGACTAAGATTGATTTTACTGGTGAAAATGAAAAGTTTATAAAGTAAATATGGAAATATTTTTCCTGCAATTTAATGCACTTTTTAAAAATTTACAAAGAAGTAATAGGTTTTTTTTTAGTTAGGCCTACCCCCCGCGTTGAACTTTTGCAGGATGATGTACAATTTAACACTATTGAAAATCTATGTTGATTTTGTTTAAATTTGCTTGCACTCATTTTCAAATAACCATAAGTTTATAAGTAATTAAAGCCTTGGTTCCAAATTAAAGTATATTTAGCTATTATTTATTATTAAAACTTTCATATGTTATTTGGTTGATGAAGAGAAAAGTTACGAAAATTCGGTTAAAGATTGTTCGTGTTAATTATACATAATAATTATTATTTAATGCTAAAGGCATGTGGCTTTTATTATTATCATCGTAACTCTGTAATTAGATTGTAAGCAATCGGACATAGGCCTTTATTAAATTTGAGGAATCGCCATAGTCGCCACGCATGGCAGGTGGATTGGCTGTCACAGTAACAGTTTCGCGTTACTCCCATTATAAGATGTTTCATATAGTTCTCCTATTACGTTACGTTTTTATAGTTATAAGTTTCTGTACTTAAAATTCTTTGTTTTATTTTACGAGCCGTTTTGCTGTAAATGAAGTGCATGAAAACCCCTTTTTTAAAACAAAATACCATTTCAACTATGTATTTATTAACCGTTTAAAGTTTTTTCATTGTAAGTCATCCTACTCGTATGTTTCTGAATGCTGAATGAATAGTTTGTAATATAAACAGTTTTTTCTTGCACCTCTCGTATGTTATAAAACGGATCGTTGCGGAGAACGAAACGTTTCTTGAATGTAGGAATCGGACATTAGTAGATTTGTACGAAGTAAAATGTAGCGCTCGATTCTTTTAAGTCACTGTCTCATGGTGGACACTAATTTAACGATAGTTCTTCCTAATATCCGAAAAGTATGGTAATATCTATATTTTTTTATAATATTAGAGCGACAAACAAGTTCTTAGTCCACCCGATGGTATATGACAGCCAGTTCCAAGATAATTTAAAATTAAAATTTTGTACAACCGACTTCAATATAAATTATTAAGAATAACTCAAAAACTATTGGTCAGACCATGATCAAATTTATATGGGACCACATGAGAAGTACCAGCTTTCAAATAAAAAGAATCATCGATGATAGGCTTTGGCGATACCTACATCGCGTTAATTATTTTTGCGTCTAACCAAAAACTAAGACGCACGATACACTTGAATTATCTTACTTCTCCATAGTTTTTTTTTGTATTTTTTTTAATTTTTATTAAAGCACTAAAGTTTAGTAACCAATGTTGTCTAACTTCCTAAATCATTTAGTAACCCGTATATTTGAAAGATATTTATAATAGGGCGTGGTAGTCATGATAGGTGAAATTTTATTTTACCTTAGCATGTAACTTGTCAGTTGGAATGAAGATGATTATTAAATTTTATTAATTAATAATTATACTAGGATTTTAGGCAGTATATAAATTTTAAACCTTTATAACTTCTTTAGTTATCTGGAATATTTACATTATGTTATATTCTCATAATTCATAATATGACGAAATTTATTTAAAACATTAATGTTTTTATTTAAAAACGTTAATGTTTACGCATAGTGCAATCAAGTTGCTTGATTAATATTATATATTTTAGGAGATTTTATACTTTTTTTTAGTTCATTTATCCTAAACCTAGTGCTGAATTAATTATTTTAACGTACTGAACTTAATGCTAGAGCACTTTAGTTTAATTTTAGTGGAAGAATATAATATTTAGCTCCATAGGTACTTTTAATTATTATTTAGGGTTTCTTGAGGAAAATTGATTTTCTAAGTTAAATATTAGGATATAATAACATTAGGTTTAGATGGTATATTAACAGATATTAAAATATTTTTAACAATCATGTAATTAATGTCATTGGTTTAGCCTTAGTCTTAAAAAATACTTGCCTTAATTATGTTTACTACAAAAATAAAAATAAAATTATTTTAAAGTAAACTCAAATAGACTGAAAATTTTTTGAATTAAGAAATTGACTGAATTAATACCATACCCGTTTTATTTAAATATCAGAAAATAAACTATTTTCCTTGTTAGATGCCTATGGACGGTTTCCGATTTGGAATTAGATTGTTGTTATATTGTTTTATATAATATAAATATAAAAAGAGGCTAAGTGTGTATATCAGCGGTGCTTATTCGTTGGAATTCATTAAGTCAGTCAACAGGCACTTTGTTTGGGATATATGGTGATTTGTTGCAATTTTTTGAAGCTTAGGATGCCTTTCTAGAACTTTCAGGTATGTAACGGTGGACGAGTTATATATTGTATGATATTATCCTCCGTGTTTTTAGCAGTCTAGAAACTTCAATCGTTGTTTATTGGAAGTTTATTGCGTATTAGATTGATGTTATGTGCCGTATAAGTCTTGCAAATAAATTATTTTATTTAAGTAATTGTTTTATTTGTATACTTTTGACCATTTGTAGAAACTTTTGGAAACATTTTAGTTACATTGTCAAGTTTGAGGTTATGAAATGTCATTTACATTTCAATAAATATCTGAATTGTTAAGAAACTTGATTAGTGGAAGTGAATGGCAACGTAACAATGGAATATTTTCCGTAACAATAGAAGGCTAGACATTTTGATTGTATCACATGATACGTGTTAATAAAGCGGATTAATACGGATAGTCGGCAATTACCATAATCGGCTAAATGACATTTTTGTTGACAAGATAACGACTCGCCTCGTTAATACTCGCACGGAATGCAAATAAAACTAGAAAGATTACATTGAAAAATAATTTAGTCTCCATGATTTAATATTTACTCTTGTTTATAATATTTAGAAATTTCTCAACAATGTTTATTTCATATTAAGAAACGTTTATTATTATAACATCATTGCTGGATTGTAGTATTTTGGCATATCACCGTAAAACTTGTTTTATAAATGTATAATAGAAATATGCAGAAAAAAAAATTGTTGAATGTGTATTGATATACCTAAAATGTTCTTTTTTTATAAAAAATTACTAAATCAGACTCTGTATACAAGATTTTGCTTAAATGAAAGACAGCCAACATTAGAGATCGCGCCAGCTTATAGGATACACCAATTTACACTAACCTCGCAACAATTACAACAAAGATAGTAACAATTTCCTTATACCTCCTTTAACTACGCTTTAAATCTGAACAAATAAAAAAAGCATAATACTATAAGATTTTCATTTTCTAAAAATACATCAAAATGAAAATGAATCGAAACAAATATACATATTTACACATTTGATTCGATACCCATAGAACGCTTAAATAGAAAACCGTTACAATTTCGCCACTAAGGTTGGCAGCAGATTCAATATCCTTAACCTACCACTAGGAGACGTCGATTTACGTACGCGAGCGCGTGCGTTCATATCTAGTCTATCACAGCTTACTTATAAGTGGTGTCCGAAGACCCGAGACCCCCATCACTGCTGAGACGAGACCTCAACCGGGCAAGATACGTTCCGCGAACTCACAACTACACAGAGAGACTTGGGATCATAATTCTAAGTTCACGAGGGGACAACGGGCAAGACACGTATCGTGCACTGAGAATCATACATAGGACGGCGAGGGGCCGCTGAAATCACAGAGCGGGATATCGGTAGGCTTTTGGACGGCCAACGTCTGACCGGACACGGCGTAGATCTTAAACACGCGCGTGAGAAGCCTGTACTACAAGGGCGTGTTTTCGCATAGCTTCGCGCACTCGCCACATACTAACTGACCGGCCGCATGCTTTATTTGGCACTCTGGTTGCGCCAACTCCACCGCTAGCAGTACGCGCGTCTCCTTTCCTTTACCCGCGTCGCCTTTAATTTCTCGCTTCACATCGCTCCTAGGTTCCAGTTCAACTTCACACTCCACTTGCACTTGCCTCAGTTCCGGTGAACTCGCGCTGATGGCTAATTGACATCTCTCACGCTCTCTGCCCAGCAGCGGCTCGCTGAACGGTTTGAATTCAGTCCGGTCACGCTTGTATTTCACTTGTCCCATTTGTAAGCCCGATTTGGAAGTCGATGGCGGCGAAGAAGATTCCAGAGTCGGTGGCGGAACCGGCTGTAACGGTCTTATCTTTGCCATCAACCTAGGCGGACCCCGTTCAATTATATTTATGTGAATGTCGTCTGGAATCGTAACTGGCGAATTTCTTCTCGAATTCACAGATCTTTCGGTCGGCGTGTAGTAAACGGACGCTTTGCTTTCGTCATCCGGTATCGGACTGGGGAGATGAGCCAATTTTTCTATCTTTGTCTTGAGATACATGTCGATAATTTCAACGTCAGGATCAAAAGGCATAGAATCACTGTGCCCACAGGACCCGCTCCGACAGTTCTCAAAGTATAAGCTGGGCAAATTTTCCAACACCTTGTTTAATGTCTGCTGCTGATATTTGTAAGATTCGCGCAGTCTCAGTATTTGGTGAGCGCTGAACTTTCGGATCTTGTTCCTTTGGAAAACGTAGTTCTCCCGGACCCAATTAAGCTGCGACGTGGAATACTCTCGGACGCGTTTTACCTGTGCGGATAAATTGAGAGTGAATGAATTTGTTTTTACGTTTAATTAGCGCTGAAATGGCAATGCGGATAATAATTGAGGCAATTAAGGTTTTTGTGTTCGCATAAAATTGCATTTAAATACGGTGTATCTTTTAAGCCATTTGAACAATTAATTTATATTCTTCTTGTTTATCATCAGCTCGTAAAAGTCCACTGCTAGACATTGGCCTCTTCTGTACCGTTATAGGGTTTAACCTTAATCGCCACACCTGGCAGGCGTGACGGATTGGCGATGTCTTGCATTTTGACACTACTCAATCTCAATCTGGGTATTTTACGCCTGGCGTAAACGTCATATGGTTATACCACATTCTATCGGTAGCTATAATGTTTATGGCCAAATACTCAAACGCTGCTCAATTTTAAGATGTCGTTAAGTCTCGTGGTGTCACAGTCACTTTGATTTAAAGTGATAGAGACGGCACGAGACTTAACGGCATCTTTAAATTGATCAGCGTTTGAGTGTTTGGACATTAAATTATAGCTTTTTGCTAACAACAAATAAGGCTATTATATAAAGGCTAGCCTAGCTAGCTAGTGTCTAAAGTTAGTATAACAGCACTTGCATAAACAAATTTCATTTAACAAATATCTTCCATCATTTTTATAAATTCAAAGAAACACACTCCTTCAATATACATACTTGCACAAAACATGGTTTTATCACATTTAAATGGAAACATTGCAAATTTGATTACCTGATCATAATACTGGTCCCTCATTGCAGTCAAATGGTTGGAGCCGATGTCTCTGAAGTTGCGTAGGTGTGTAGCTTGCGTTGAATAACTGCTTTGTATCCATTCCATTTGCTGCGTACAATTCTCTTTAATCCGATGAACCTATAATAAGCATTTTATTATTTTTATATATATATGTAATTAATGTTTTCATACGATATATAAAAATATATTTACTTGGACAGCGTAGTTTTCTCGTAATTTTTCTAATTGCAGTCTCTTATACTGTTCAATGTTGTCTAACATGTTGTATATTTGACGTGTGCGTGGCGCGTCGCGACTCACACATGCGCAACAGCTACAACATGTTTCTAGTAGCCGAAATCTGAAATCAGTAAAAATTTCTTTACGTGCTCATAACGTATTCCAAACTTTATGCAATAATAATACTAACTTGATGAATATGTAACGTATAAACTGAATCATTAGTGTTAGCCCCAAGAACGCCGCTGCACACAGCGCTCCACAGAGCACGCTGTACATCTTTATTTCAAACATGGTCATAGGATCGATGTTCAAAGTAACTTCGACAGTCAAATTTGCCGAAGGGTTTGTGGCGTAGCACAGATAGGTTCCAGTATCTTCTCTGTGTATATTACCAATAAATAATGTGCCATCTTCCAGCACCCTCACTCGTGATTTTCCGTTGTCTATGGGCCGGTAGTGCTTATCATGAGCAACTCCATGCTTGTGAAATATGTCCGGAATGAGCGGGTTCGGATTCCAATGGTAGACGTCCCTGGTTGGTGTAATCCAAGTGATCGATGGGGCAGGGTTACCATCGAATCTACATTCGAGTAACGCGTCTGTCTGCAATCTGTATAAAGTCAGTGGGCTGCTCATGATCAATTGTGGCGGTTTGCAGTTAGTGTGGTTTAGCGTTCTTAACATGTCGTCGGGATATGCTCGCCTGCAGCTTAGGTCGGATTTGATGATTTCTTTCCTTTTGTCGGCCCAGGCAGCAAACCATGCCATACGACAGTCGCAAGCCCACGGATTTCTGCTCATTGTTAGAGATTGCAATTTATCTAACTTCTCTAATGTTAGAGGTAGAAACGTCAAGTCGTTGCCACTTATGTCTAAATGGGTTATTGATGGTGTATCATCAAAAACGAACGTTTCGATTTCTCTTAAAAAAGAATTGTTTCTAATAAAAAGTCGCTGTAGATTAATCAAACCCTTAAAATTCGTATTTTGTATAACTGTCACTTGAGTGTTGTCGAGGTAGAACGTTTGCAAATTTTCGTTATGTTGGAAGAGCGCCGCCGGCAACATTTTAAGCCTAGTTCCGCCCAAATTCAGCCACTTCAGCTTATTCAAATTCTTAAAAGCATCATGTGATATGTTTTGGTAGTTATTGTAGCTAAGATTCAGATCGGTTAGTTCATCAAAACTATCAAAAATAGACTTAGGTAAATAATCCAATTTGTTACCGGATAGATCGAGAATCTCCAATTCCCTCAAGTTGACTAGAGCTTTAGAAGTTATTTCGACTATGCTATTATTATTTAGGAACAGTTGTTTCAGTTGGCGATTAGGCTTAAAAAAATAATCTAAGAAAGTTGCTATTTTATTATGCGATATATCCAAATACTTTAACCTAGTCAGTGGCCCGAAGACCTGGAATGGTATTACGTGAAGTTCGTTGTGAGACACATCCAAAACTTCCAGATTATCTAGATAAGCGAAAGTGAAGCGGGGTATGTCTTCGATTTTGTTTCTTGAAAGATTCAGATGCTTTAGATGGGTCAGTCTTGCAAACAGATCATGTTCTGTCCTTTTGATTTCGTTTCTGCTCAAATCGATGTACTCTAAGTTGTATAGGCCTAGAAATAGATCCTGGTCTATTGCTTGAACTGTTGAGTCTGTCCAGATTATGGTCTGGAGGTCCGTGCCATGGCTGGCTAGAGTGATTCTGGTGAGATTGTTACCGGGAACGGCTACGCTGGAGCAGGATAGTAGAGTTCTGGAGCAGTTGCAGAAGGAGGGGCACTCCTCGCCCACAGCTGCGCAAATTATTGCCAGCGTCAATATTTTGTGCAGCCACCGCATTATTTTACAACCCTCATAGTCTTATTGACTGGAACAAAAGATATTGCTATATTTAAATTATTATAATAATATTTTTTACGTGGTTTAGCACGAATGGGTTGACTCGACCGGGGAAGGACCACGCTCTCACAGAATACCGGCGTATAATAGCAGCTTAATTCTGCTGTGTTTCGTATGGTAAGTGTAGAGAACCGGAGGAGACCATTTTTACTGGAAACGAGGCATTCTATCTTAGTTCTCAGGGGTGACAACGCATCTGCATTTTGATTCTTAACCCAGGATAGATCGGGTAGACCGTGTGCTCGTTTGTTACCCTTATTCTATATAAAAAAATATACATACATATAATAAATACGTGTTAAACATATAACAATAAATTGGTACTAAACAAAATACGCATAAAAGATTAATATTAAAATATACGGGGAAGTTTTTGCAGTTACTCAACAACAAATGAAGAGAATAAATCTATGTATTCGCAAAAACCTGTTCCTATTTATAATTAAAATTGTTATTCTTAATTCTTATGTAGTTTTTTCTCTTCGTCTTATACCTCTCTATGAAACAATAATATGTTTATTTGGTGGCAAGTGATGTAATATGTTATATAATATTTATGGATGTTAACAATAGCTCATTGCGTTCTAAAAAAACTACCATTAGATCTAAAAGGCCTTCTTGATTTTGCAATCCACTGCTATATATAGGATATAGGCGTTTCTTAGATCTGATAAATGCATCACTTAATGCTGGTGGGTTTGCTGGATGGTGATTGTGCTCATTACCAGTCTTTGGGATATGGACCATTAAGAAAGATCTGCCAGTATTTGTGTGTCGCACAAATCTCTGTTGGTAAAATATACGATTTGGGAAAAAATTATCATATCCCCGAATGAATAACATATGCCAAATCAAGCAACAAATATATATAAAAATTTGTATGGCTGTGTTAGACTGATATTTCCATATTTCTATAAACACTTAAGTAATTAATTATTAAATTAAATAGGTTGTTTGTTCCACAAATAGCTTTCAGAACGATAAGACAGCCTATTGTACCTTCCTTATATATTTCATTTTGTTCTTGTTTTGTTCTAATATAAATGGTGTACATTAAAGGGCCTACTAATTGCTGTATATAGTTTGTTGTTCACCTTTTCAATATACTGTAATTAATTTTACTTGTAGTTATTGATTACATGCTTTATTATTATTATCCCTTGGTTTACTTTGTGATATTTTTAGTATAACCATTGTAACCATACTTTATTAAATCCTTACAAATAGTAATTGTTTGCTATATTTGATAAGACCAAAACGTAATTAAATCAGTTATTTTGGCTAAACTTTCATATAGTTCACGTGCATAACTATTATAATATTATCGTGTGGCGGGTTGTCAATTTCCCTTTGATATGGTCGAGGAGGGCGATGTTTGCCACACACCACACACACTCATTGTCTGTAATACATTTTTACCTTTGACTTTAACTCTTTATTTTTTCTGTTTAGTTTTGTTGTGTAAATTTATAGAATTTGATTGCCTTTTCAATTTTGATTAAGAATATTATATTATTTACATTTCACAAGCTACTTTCGCGGTTAGTTCCCCTCTAATTCCATTTCACTGTGTGCCGTGATAATGATATATGTATTATAAACATTTCGATTGTTTAACTTTTGTACCTTTTTCACGGACAGGGAAACTGTTAAATAATATGTTGACGTTTGACGAATGAAATTGTAGTTTCTTACATGAAAAATAGAGAATTTTTCTTTCATAATTATTAGGTTTTATATTTAATAAATTAAGTATTCCTCTATTACGAAATGTGTAATGTACGCATATTAAAGCATGCATTATTAATATTTTTCATTAATAATGCATGCTTTAATCTAGTTTAAATCTAAAGTTGGGTACCACTTACTTAAATGTATATTGGAAGTTCATTCTATTGAGCCCAATTCCTATATAACTAATACGGCTAAGTATGTCGTGTTTTATCCATCGCAGTGTTTAAATTAAACATTTTGTATTATAGATACGTTCCAATTTACTCATAATTAATTAACTTGTTTCGGTCGTTCCAATTTACTCATAATTAATTAACTTGTTTCGGTCGTGAACGTTCTTAAATTTCACCTTGAAGTTTGTGATGAGTTTTTTCTTGAATATTTTTAGTCAATTACTTGTATAGTAATACAATTGACTAAAAATATTATATATATTATATACTCATTACATTTTGAGGTATTATGATACCACGAAAGAATACTTTTTGTGTATGGTGTATATTATTTCGTTTATTTAATATTTTGTGCGCATCGCATCGGCACGGCACCTTTATTACGGTGCGTTATCTTTGTGTATGAAAAAAAATATTAAGTAGCTCAACGCCACGTAGACCTTGATAATTAACTTTATCTGATCCGAAAAGCCCAGTTAATTACTGAACTTATCTCCCCATCTATAGTAATAATAGTAATTAAAATCCATACTGTTATTGAATTTTAAACATAATACATTTGATATTTTATTACATTTCTTTAGGTAATATTTGCAAACAAATATAATTGTGAGTTATAATACAATGTAATACAATGATAGTACATTGCGTCCCTAGACACCCCTGCAGTACAAAGTCACTGTCTGTCCAGCTCACCTTTCAATATAACGTTGTATCACGTTCACATTCCAACTTTCTTACACGAAATATAACCACACACAACTTTAGTAATTATTTCTGATATAGTTTAACACATTATTTACCTAAAACTCGTCGTTCACATCCCACTCTAACTTGCATAATCTCATTTTGTGTTGACAACAGATGTATGAATGTCAGCCATTATGCTTCGCGGACGATTTCTAACAAAACATGATTACTTGCATATTTATCCTTACAAAAAATGCACAAAAAGACTTTATTACAATGCATGCATAACACTTGAATACACAATTTTCACAATTACAACGTGTAAGCTCTTGCCAATAATCAAACGCTGTCACTAGTTGGGAGGCGAACACTAGAAAGAAATAAATGGCGGCGCTAGACGTTGCGCGGCTCGGCGGTCCTTTTCTAGCGTGTGCGTTAATATTAGCGGGCGTTCTCGCTCACACCTTGGCCCAGTCAGCTGTGTTGCGAAGTTATCCGAGTGGTGTCGAACGTAGGCGAAAGTTGTGTCGGAACGTCGGAAGCGCGGCGTGTGCCCGCCGGCCGTCATTCCGTTGGATTTTCTTGGCTTCAATAGGAAAGCGACGAAATACGTAGTTTTAGTTGTAACTTGAATAGGGTTCTGCAATGCTGAGCTTGAGAACCGGATTGTTTTTGTTCATGCAACTTAAGAATAGAGAGATGATAAATTTTTGTTAGTATATTTATAATGGATATTTTTGATTGTTATGTCTGCCGGTATGATTTATAATAACCATTTGCAATACAACGCAAATCACCTTCGTTCTCGTTCGCAAATATGAAATAATAATCAATGAATACCTACTTACTTTCCGGAATCATAAAAGCTGTCAAGTAATGTAAAAAATTAAATTTAACGAAGACTTATTTTCTTATGTAATAGAATATAATAATATTTTATTCAATATAGATTAATACAAAATACTTATAGAAAGTTTTTGTTTTTTACCACTTTTTGTACCTATATCAATGACCACTGGTTCGGAAAATACCCCTGTTCTGGGAAGAACCAGCAAGAAATACAGCGGGATTTTCTTAAACATATTATACCTCTTTAATTTTGTACAATTTTTTAAATAAATTTAAATAGAATCAGCATGGTGGCGCGAACACCTCATTCCCAGGGGTTATTTAAAAAAAAATAACTTAATAAATTTTATTATTATCTTTAATTTATTGCTACACGATACAATAAATAGAGATAAAAGATCTTGTTATAAAATTGTATGCATTTTTACGTGAACCGGTAGAGAACCGGAGACCCTTTTTACTGTAAACGAGGCATGCTATCTTAGTCCTCAATAATTGAGTATTAATATAGAGATGTCTATAGGCCACAGCATCCAGTTACCATCAGGTGGACTGTGTGCTCGTTTGTCAATCTTATTCTATAAAAAAAATGCATTTACTCAGAAAATATTTTATTAGTTTAACCACCTCGACCCGTTCTACAGGGACAGTCCCTTGTTTATTAAATAAATTTATAACTTTCCGTACGTAAATAATGTTTTCAAAAATAGACAACGATAGAAGTGACGAAATATGGACCAAAAATTAATATTCAAAAACTGAAGGTTAACGGGTAAAGCGATAAAATCCGTACAATTAGTTTCATTTAATAATATAGTCTCCTTGAAAAGGTCACGTAGCAACTCGCGATTTGCGAGGCCATAAAAAATTTACCGTATCGCTTGCTCTTGCAAAATGAATATTGTTTCCAACCCGGCTGCAGACTCCCACAGTACATGATACAGTGAAAGTAAGTAAAGGAGACTAATTTAACTGTTGCTTCATCAGTCACCTTTCTGATACTTCTAATAGCCAAAATTGCAAACTCTGCAGGTCTCCTTTGGAGTTCGGAATCGATAGAAATTCCGAGATTATCCATGGTAGCAATTTACCATTAGGTTATAAGGACAAAGCCTTTGTAGTTTTAAGTAGTATTATTTACTACATGTAGACATCATTTCAAACATCAGAATAAAAAAAAACATTTTTTTAAATATGACAATCGTAAAATCATACACTGTTCAGTCTGTTTAGTTTGTACGGGAGATATACAATTTCCAAAGTTTACATAATTTTCTAATTAAAAAACTACAGAACCATCGTCTGAATGCGTCTTGGTTTGTGCCAGTTCCGGTCCTCGTAAATAAACTAGGCACGATGGTACGTTGTACATATATATACATATGTGTGAATGATATAATAGTGATATAACCTGCGACACGGAATCTAGACAACATAATATGATAATGCGAGGTGAAATTATTATATAATATGTTTTGATCATCTCATCTTCACCGTTATGTACTCTCTCTAATTAGCAGCGTCCTACAAAGCGCATGAAATAAATTTACATAATATATAAAACTTGCGATCACGAGGTGAAGTGATTAACATTATTTAGTCAAGTAAGAGTAATGCATCTGCAATTCCCCTGGTGTTGGACTTGTTCATGGGCGGTGGTAGTCACTTACCACCCCTCCAGGTGGTAAGTGACTACCACCTCTTCTTTTATATATATATAAAGACTCAATGTGCATGAGAAACACATTTTTGTATAACAGTGTCAGAGTTTAAAAATGTTTATCGATTGGTAGACCCACGCTGCATCAGGATTATGGCTGAAGCACGAATCGGTCGGTTCGACCGGGAAAGGACTTATAATTACAGCATAGTGCTGCTGTGTTTCGTATGGTGGGTGTAGAGGACCGAAGACACTTTTTATTGGTAATGGAACATACCTCCTTACTCGTCAGAGGTCTGCATGCATAATGTATGAACAAAGCATTCGCATTTTAGTTCTTAATCAATATTAGATGTAGGTATCTATGGGCCACAGCATCCACTAACCATCAACTGGATTAATGTGTCATCCTTCTATAAAAACTTTATGCAAAACGCGATGCTACGCCTTACACTCTGTTAAACGCTCTTCACTTAGGCATTAGGCTTAGACATTGATGATGACGATGTTCCAATCAATTTCGGTCAGTCGGCTCTAAATGGTACACGAGATATTAAAGTTCTACAAAAAAGTAAAAAGTAAAGTTACAGCGTATATATGTCCCACTACTGGGCACAGGCCTCCTCTCATTGCTAAGAGGGTTTTAGGGCAAGGAAATGTCCGCCGCGCTGCCCCAATGCGTGTTGGCGAACTTCACATGTCTTCGAAATATTTTTTTTTGATTTCTCAGACATGCAGATTTCCTCACGATGTTTTCCTTCACCGCCGAGCACGTGGTAAATCAGCACTTAAAATTGCAATTAACAATTTCATTGGTGCCGGCGGGGATCGAACCCGGGTTGCTCGCGTACTTACAGCGAGCGCTAACCATCTGAGCTACCACGGCTCTCTAAGTTCTACAAGCGTACGCACTAATATAGAATCAAATCATGTTAAAATATTATTTTCATAATCTACTATTTATAACAACTGGCTGGTAGCCGGCGCGTTGCAGCCGCAGAAGAAATAATTGCGGAAATACCGTTTTAAATTTGAAAGAGTTATATTGTTTGATTGGGAATGATAATACATTCATTGAAGTTGAATGATATATAACTTTCAAATAAATTTGTCGGTACGAAACGCGCGCCACCTACACTGTAAGTTAATTGTACCTACTATGCCTATAACCTTCGCGCAAGTGCAAGCAATATATTGACAAAGTTTTACCGCAATCTAATAAATGGTGTGATAGCGCATAAAATACACATAAACAAACATTATTTTTTATATATTATATATCCAAATCCTATAAAATATTAGACCAAAGAATGTAAATTAAAAACATTTGTTCCAACCTTAAATATACTTTTATTGGATTAGGTTGTTCGATTATCAGTATCATTAATAGAATCACTCACTTATTGTAATTTCGGTCCCCGAAGAGATAGAGACTGCGGCATAATAACATTGGCTCGAAAGTTATTTATTCGTATTTTTGATAGGCACCGCTCCCGCAATCACACTAACCTTATTATTGCTATTATTAAGATTTCTGTGCCCGCGACTGAGTAACAAGGTAGTCTGATCATTGCAAAATCAACTCTACGATAATATTATAATACGTACACTTTCATTATTTACCACTATACTGCCCGCGATAAAGATGTACCCGGGATTCGTTTGTAGTGCAACTTTTTGTAAGAAACCTTGACCTTGCGGACGCGCGCACATCATCTCCAAATTATCGGATTAATGATAAAATAAACGCATAAAAGTTGAACAACCAAACAAAACATATATTAACTTATGCAAATTAGATAGATGTATAATGTCAAGGTTCGTTAATAAGTGGACGTGTTGCTCTTTACATCCTTGTATTATTAAAGTATCCTTTTTTTCCATTGTATAATTTTCTAGTCTTCTTTTAGCACATTTCGCGATCACTTTAGTAACATAGTTCAGTCAAAACTCGCAGAATCGCCTAAGTTTATTATTTAAACAGTGTTACGTAAGCCGTATCCGATCATAATTAGAAAATGACGGCAGGTGTTGAACAAGTGTGAAATTATTTCGGATGCTTGCTTTATTTCCATAGACTTTTCTTTTTGTAATATTAATATTAC
This sequence comes from Parnassius orleans, assembly GCA_029286625.1. Taxonomy (NCBI): domain Eukaryota; kingdom Metazoa; phylum Arthropoda; class Insecta; order Lepidoptera; family Papilionidae; genus Parnassius; species Parnassius orleans. Next base: position 25,746 of record JAGSMP010000198.1, read on the forward strand.
TACGGGCCGGCAACGTGGCACAACAATGTATATTTGATAAAAATTCCTTTTTTTATAGAATAAAGGTGACAAACAAGCACACAGTCCACCTGATGGTAAGTGGACGCTCTGGCTAATAAACATCTACCTACATCTCTCTTCAATTAAGAATCAAAATGCGTTGTCACCCCTGAGGACTAAGATGGAATGCCTCGTTTCCAGTAAATAGGGTCTCCGGATCTCTACATTCAACATACGAAATACAGCAGCATTGAGCTCTGCTATTTTACGCTGCTATTTTGTGAGAGCGTGGTCCTTATCTGGCTTAGGGTCGGCCATACAATCATAATATTATAGCTGCAGCGTGGTTCCACGCGTTACTCCAGACTACCACGTACGCGATTGATGGTTTTATGTTGCTATCGCCTGAAACACGATAAACACGTTCGGATACAATGATTTCAAAAGGAGTAATATATAAGTCGAATGTTCGGACACGTCAATGTCCAGATTGTTAATTACATTTTCTTTTTTGAATAATTTTCCTTTAGTTTTCTTTAATTTAAAAATCACGTTACAAAGAAATAACTCAGTCCACTGCTGGTCTATCTGTCCACTGCATGGACTTCACCTAAAACAAGGTTTTGCTGTGATCGCCACGTTTGGCAGGCGGATTGGAGATTGTAATACATGTCTCCTTTGACGCTGCCCTTGTTGCCGTCTAGGTATTTTTACGTCTAGATTAGACTAGGTTATACTTTTTGGCCTATTATAGTCGATTTTGTTATAATGTTCAAATCAAAAGATCGAAATCGATCAAGGAATTGAAAAGTGATCCGATAGTGACTATCGGACTTTTTAACCCATTAGCCAATATATCTTAGCTACAGCTGGGCTGGTTCGTTATAAACTATCAGGTGACTCATTGCTGATAAGCTAAAGATATCACATTTGATATTATAATAAAAAAACAAATTAAGATACATATAAATTAAGAGACATATTGTCTAAAGAAGATAACACAATGTAATCCTTTTGCATGTTACTATATTATGTTTATCAATAAAGCATCTTAATTCTTATACGTGGTAGAGCCATGCTGCAGCTATGTAATGGTTGTAACACGAATGAATCGGCTCAACCGGGGTAGGACCACGCTCTCACAGAATACAAGCATAAAATAGCAGCTCAATGCTGCTGTGTTTCGTATGGAGAGTGTACAGAGCCGGAGACCTTTTTACAGATAATGAGGCATTCCATCTTAGTGACAACGAAAACGCATCTGCATTTTGATTCTTAATCGAGGATAAATGTAGATGTTTACGGGCCACAGCATCCACTTACAATTAGGTGGACTGTGTGCTCGTTTGTCACCCTTATACTGTATAAAAAAGAAAAAGAAAGATGGTTACATCGCCATCTAACGGAAAGTCTCCTCTAACAACAACTACGGGACGAAACGGGGTAATGGATTGTTTTAAATCACCTTAAGTATAAATATCTTTGATAGTGTTATCCTCGTGTTATCGTTTCCTTTTTGTACACATACCATAGATAACATTCACGTGTTGTAGAATTCTCACAGTATCTGCGGTAAGCATTAGTTATGGGTTAGCCAAAATTATATTTCCTTGTTTATACATATAACATTATAACGCCTTAATGTCCTCCAGACCAAATTTTGATCACGGCGGTCCATCCTAACGGAGACTAGCCATATGCGCAGCATAGTATTATAGCGCAAGACTTGAGTAATTTTTTTCCATAACATTTAAAAAGCATTACATCCACAATAGAATTTTCTCATGTATCGTGAAGGTGTTTAACATACATAAATTGCACACTTGTTTCGTGCGGGAATCGAACCTGCGGCCTCGCAGCACCGCAACCAAAAGCAAGTGCGCTCATTCTATCCAAGCTATCGCGTAAGCACCTATGCATAATATGTCTTTATACTTTTGATGGGTTGCAATGAATGAAGGAATGAACAACAAATTACATTATTTTGACATATATAGGCTGGCATTACAATTACAGCCTGTATATGTCCCACTGCTGGGCACAGGCCTCCTTTAACTTCTGAGAGCAACAAATAGGCACCCAAGCATTATGTTGCAGTGGGGTAGCCGTAAGTAACTGCAGGTCTTTACGTGGTAGAGCCATGCTGCAGCTATATTAGTGGTATAATTGTAGCACGAATGGGTCGACTCGACCAGGAAAGGACCACGCTCTCACAGAATACCAGTGTAAAAAGGAGCACCCGATACCTTTTTACTGGAAACGAGGCATTTCATCTTAGTCCTCACGGGTGACAACGCATCTGCATTTTGATACGTAATCGAGGATAGATGTAGATGTCTATAGGCCACAGCCACCACTTACCATCAGGTGGACTGTGTGCTCGTTTGTTACCCTTATCCTATAAAAAAAAACTGCCGGTGCTCTTATCTAAAACTCTTGAGCAGTCACTAAACATCAGTTTTCTCTATAAAATGTATAAGGAACACATAAAATCGAAGAAATAAAAACTGCATAAAAAAAGGTATTAAGATAACTGGGTACTTGTACAGTATAGTATAGTACACTTGTGCGTGGGTTGAGTCCCTCTAGTAGTACATTCGAATTATACTGTTTGCTTCGTCGTTCGCGATGTATATAGCAAAGGAGTGGCATAGTTTGCCATCATTGTCTTTCTGTCCGATTACAATGTGGGTGTGTTCAAGGCAAGAGTGAATAGGCTTTTGTTAAGCGAAGTCAGTGCGCTTTACCATTTTCGGCTACATCACTACTTACCATCAGGTCGGGTAATAGGTATGAAAATCAAACAATGGCTTATATTACATATTTAAAAATGTTTTTTTTTTTTGGCAAAATTTGCGCCTTGTACTTTAGAAGCCATAATTCGACAACATATTAAATCGCAATAACAAAACTAAACGAGTATATTATTGTTCACCTAATGGAGGAAAGACCAGTTCAGCGGTTTTTGTCTTAATGTAAATTTTCCATTCGACAAGTAAACACCGGCAATGAGTCGCCAAATTCGTAGATATGTTAACCTTTAGATTAATTGTTATAATTCATACAATATCTAAAAGTGTGATCGGTATATATGTAGATAAATATAGATGTAGTTGAGATATCCGGGCGGTATTTAGTCCTACAAATGTATTTTTTTATAGAATAAGGGTGACAAACGAGCACACAGACATCTACCTTCGATAAAGTATCAAAATTCAGATGCGTTGCCACCCCTTCAGGACTAAGATGGAATGCCTCGTTTCCAGTAAAAGGGTTCTCTGTTTCTCTCTCGATAATGATACGGAGCAAACATTATTTACGATACGATCTGTATTTTTAACTGCTATGTTCCTATAATTTTTTTAATTTAACGAACATAAAAAATAAAAGTTAAACATACACATAGCCGCAAACCTAATTAGAGTTCTTGCAAAAATCGATCCAGTTTGGACGTGTAAACATGGGGAATACGAGAGGATGATTTCGTACAATCAGTCCGAGCTGCAGTTTATATCTCGTCGCGGTCTAACTTGGTCATTCGGACACAGCGCGAGAGCAAAATCGAGGGGCAAGACGTGCGAGTGCGACGCGCGACGTAGCGATGCGTGTTTTGGAATGAGTCTCTTAGAAAATTGTTGTCTATGGAAATTAAAAAGACACTATTTGTTTTTAGTTTGTTGAAAGTAATTTTTAATATAAACTGGCTTTCTATACCCTTCAGACCGGAATACCTACTACAGTGCATGTAGCACCGGAATACTGCTTATTGGCACCAGAAGTAGGTAAGAGGGTGGTACCAACCCAGACTGACTCCTAGACAGAAAAGGAATCCTACCACTTACTATCAGGTCAGCTCTATGCTCGTTTGCTTTTTTTTATAGGATAAGGGTGACAAACGAGCACACATTCCACCTGATGGTAAGTGGCTGCTGCGGCCCATAGACATCTACATCTATCCTCGATTACGAATCAAAATGCAGATGCGTTGTTTCCCGTGAGGGCTAAGATGGAATGCCTCGTTTCCAGTAGAAAGGGTCTCCGGTTCTCTACACTCACCATACGGAACACAGCAGTGTTAAGCTGCTATTTCACGTTGGTATTCTGTGAGAGCGTGGTCCTTCCCCGGTCGAGCCGACCCATTCGTGCTACAACTATACTACTAATATAGCTGCAGCATGGCTCTACCACGTAAAGAAAATAATTGCTTCCATTTATATAAAAATAATAACTATATCCTATATAAGTAAGTGCGTGAACTTGGGTTAAGCGTAATTCACGACAGTAGTTGAATAGGGATTCGAGCTTATGACTTCGGTCAGTACGCGCGACTGTCGCTGTATATAAATTTATACAGCGACAGTTATAATTTACTAACATAATTCTTAACTGTTATTTTTTAAGTCCCATTGGGTTTTACTCTTCATTGGTCCTGGGAAAATGACATTGGGTCCCACTGTAATTTTCCCAGGACAGGTATTTTCTGAACCAGTGATTAATTAATCTATAAATTAACTTTCAATAAGTACTTACTTCGTAATAATTATTTGTTTCTATTTATATTGACGGCTAAGTTTCCATTTATGTTTGTATTGACGGCTCCGTGGCGCAGTGGCTTAGCAATGAGTTACTGCGCTGAGGGCCGAGGGTTCGAATCCCGCACGGAACAAGTATTTGTATGATTTGTCTGGATGTTTGTCCTTGTGCAATTTATGTTTGTAAACTGCCTCCACGATACAGAGTAAATCCTAGTGTGGGGGTAACGTTTTTATATACAACATGTAACAAAAATCCTGTGGTTCCCGTTAAGTGCGTTAACAGAGACAGTATTCAAACGTATAGAATTTTTTTTTCAGAATACTTGACCATTAAAAATTTATATTTTATTAAAATAAATTTTTATTTGCAAATTGTATGTGGTTTTATTACATCTAACTGACACGAGCATCGGCAAAGTGGGGTCTTTGACAATCCTCTTTCCTCTTACTCCCCGGACAATGCAGAGGTAATAAAACCACATACCTACAATTTGGAATTTTTTTTTTAAATTAAAATAAAAAATTTAATGGTCCAATTTTTTGAAATACAGTCATTTCTATACGTTTGAATACTGATTCTGATAACGCACTTAACGTGAACCACAGGGTTTTTGTAATAACATGTTGTATATGTTTCCGTAGAGAGCCGTGGTAAATCAGGTGCTAAGCTCTCGTAGTAAATTTCACAGTATGTAATCAACCCGGGTTCGATCACTCCGGCGCGAATTAAAACGTTTAATTCAATTTTAACTGCTGATTTACCACGTGCTAGACGGTGAAGGAAACACCGTCAAAAACCTGCATGTCTGAGAAATTAAAAAAATTGTTACGAAGACATGTGAAGTCTGATAACATGCATTGCGGCAGTGCTACGGATATTTCCTTGCCTTGAAACCCTCTCAGAAATTTGCGGACGCCCAACTGTGGGACGTATATAGGACTCTAACTTTACTTTATATATATATTTTCCGTAAATAAAATTTTGATAGTTTCATTTCTCTAACCATTATTTTCTATTTCATAGATTTTCTAGTTCAGGTTTTAAAGATAAAAATGCAATTTTATTGTGTATTACCCTCAAGCAGAGTATTTCCGCCGTGTCCTACATTGTGCTTCCGAGGCCAAAACACTATTTTATTACGTAAAATGTACATACCTTTACTAGGAAAGACGATATTTTATATATATTTCTTAATGGATTTTGAATACACTTAGAAAATATACACAATACTTGTGTCTGTTTATTTTCTTAGTTTATTCATAAAAGTGTGAAATTTTAAATAACTACTAGTAATACCTAGCAGATAATAGTTTATGCTGCTTATTTTGTAATCAACGGAATTTTAAGTAGGTAATAAGGTTTTTTTTTTATAGAATAAGGGTGCACAGAAACGAGCCCACTTGATGGTAAGTGGATGCTGTGGCCAAAGACATTTATATCTATCACCGATTAAGAATCAAAATGTAGTTGCGTTGTCACCCCTGAAGACTAAGATGGAATGCCTCGTATCCAGTAAAAAGGGTCTCCGGTTCTACACACTCACCATACGAAACAGTAGCATTGACCTGCTATTTTAAGCTGGTATTCGATTAAGAAATTTTCGATTAGGTTGAGACATTTAAAATGATATAAACTGCTTCCTATTACGAATCTATTGTTATTGGAACGAAGTTCTTTATCGAACGGTACGAATTTGGCGGATGGCGGCTAGGCGAGAAAAAGTGTAAGATTTTTCCGTCACGACCCCTTCTGACGTAATGTAGACTGCCTTGGCGGCTATATTGAAGCAAGTTTTTTTTAAATAACATCCATCTCCCTCGCACTTTCTTGTCATGAAAGAAATATTATTTTATTTTAAATGACGCTTCATTTTAATAGACGATAGTTATTCATTTATTTGTATAATATAATATCATACGTTTATCAATAATAATATACTACGAAAGGAACTTCGTTCCAACCGAGTGTTCCACGACACCCACGCTTTTATCCTACTATAGTAACGCTATTAGTGCGAGGTTGTTTAGCAGTATCTCTAGAACCATGTCCAACCATCCATATTATCAATTATAATAAATTATTATAATTGATAATATAGATGGTTATAATTATAAATTAAAATAAATTATTTATATTGTCCCCAAATATAGCTCTCCTACTAATTTCAACCATTATAGGCCAATATCTATCTTCTCCTTCTTCTCTAAAATTTTTGAAAATGATATCCGCTTTGCGATGAATAATCGTCAACTTACTCTTCTTGTCCTTTTAGACTTCAGTAACGCGTTTAATTGTGTTGACACTATGACATTTTGTTAGCAATTCTGTAATCCCTGAATTTAACATCATCAGTTGTACAATGGTTCAGTTCCTATCTTCGGGGACGCCGGCAACGCATACGTGTTGATGATAAGTTCTCCGATTGGTGTAACGTTGTTGCTGGTGTTCCTCAAGGCGGTGTTTTATCTCCGTTGCTTTTTTCTGTGTTTATAATGCACTTGTTTCCGTAATAAATTTCAGCAAGTATCACCTGTACGCAGATGATGTCCATCTGTATCAGCATTTTAGTGTAAACGACCTAAATGAATCTGTGGACAGAATGAATTTAGATCTTGCTGCAGTTCATCAGTGGGCAAGCTGTCATGGACTAATATTAAATCCTGCCAAAACACAGGTTATAATCATAGGCAGCACAAAAATTACATGTCGACTCGACTATCAACATCTACCTAAGGTGTAGATTTAGAATATGCTAGGCAGGTTAAAAACCTCGGCTTAATTTTGGCTGACGATCTAAGTTAGGTGTCACAAGTTAATGAGGTCCGGAAACGTATTTTTAGCATAATGCATTCATTAAAGCTCTGGCAAAAATTTATCCCTCAGACGGCCAAGGTTACGCTGGTCAACTCTCTGTTGCTTCCTATATTAGATTATGCTGATATTGCTAATCCTGATATAACTGAGGAGCTGCTTAGCAAACTCGACCGTCTGCTCAATCTGTGCATACGCTATATTTTTGGCCTGCGCAAGTTTGATCATATATCACAATTTCGTTTAAGACTTAAGTGGCTCGACATCCGTTTTCGCCGGAGCACACACCTACTAACCGCTTTTTATGGTATTCTTCACAATCCTTGTTCCCCAGCTTATCTGAAAGAGCATTTTTCATACTTCAGCTTATCCCATTCGATGACCAACAAAACTCTAACTATGCCGATGCATAAATCTACATACTACTCGGATTCTTTTACGGTATCATCAGTTACACTTTGGAATAACCTTCCACGAAATTTAAAAGATGCTCCCTCAATAAATACATTTTAATGTAAGGTACATTAAGCACATTATTTAAAATTACTTGATTAATGTTTTTGGTTTATATAATATTATAATTTCCTATAATAGGTTGTATGTATTTTATTGGTATATTATGTATTTTTATTTATATGTATATATACATTTGTATATATGTATGTATATCTGTATATGTGTGTATAAGTGTATATATGTATAAAGTAACATAATGTTTATATTATATTATATTTTTGAATAATATATGAAAATAAGTTAGTTTTTTCTGTTGCGGCTCTACCCAAAGCTCTCACCACACTACCAAAGGTTAGCTGGCAGAGAATGCCTTTTCGGCATTAAGTTCGCCTTTGTACCAAATGTTTGTTTGTTTGAGTGCAATAAAGAATTTTCTATCTATCTATCTATATTAGTGTTTTCTTTAATGTATATAATAAATTTAAAAGTAAAAGTAATATAATATGTAAAGAGGTAATGTTTTATACTTGAATGAAATGAAGAATAGTCGAAGTTAATTAAAGTATACCTACTTCTTTAATATTAATTTAATGTGACAATGTTTTTTTCAATAGTATGAGAAATTTACGTCTACTAGATACTTATTATTATTTATACGTGGTAGAGCCATGCTGCAGCTATGTTAGTAGCATAGATGTAGCACAAATGGGTCGGCACGACCGGGGAAGGACCGCACTCTCACAGAATACTAGCGTAAAATAGCTTAACGCTGCTGTGTTTTGTATAGTGAGTCTAGAAAACCGGAGACCCTTTCACTGGAAACGAGGCATTCCATCTTAGTCCTCACGGGTGACAACGCATCTGCATTTTGATTCGTAGTCGAGGATAGGTGTAGATGTCTATGGACCACAGCAACTACTTACCATCAGGTGGACTGTGTGCTCGTTTGTCACCGTTATTATATTTAAAAAACACTAAAGCGAGTGATTCTCAAAACGATGGACGTCTCTTTAAATATTCAGTTTTCATTACTTTGTTTCTTCAAATTACGTGTCTATTTTGAATATTAAGGTTATGTTGGTGGATTAAATAGATTCCATTACAGCCTATAAAATAAATTAAATTAATGTGTGTTACCTCAGAACATTTTTCTAGGTGAACCCATTTTGATGATTCTTTTTTTATTTGAAAGCCGGTGCCTCTCATGTTCCATATAAATTTGATCAAGATCTGACCGGTAGTTTTTGAGTTATCCTTAATAATGCGTATTTAATTGACTTCGACTACATTGATGATGTTGATGACTAATTAGTAATTAGTCTCAAGTTTGAACTAGAATCTGTTTCGCGAAAGAAGTCTCGCGAACATATGTGAATTAAATTATAAAGTCTGGAATTTGGTAGCAAATATCAAATTGAGCGAAGTCGATGGCGCCGCGACCGCCACTAAAGGACTTCATTCATGAAAAAAACTTCATAAACCAAATCCGAGGCTATGCATTAACCACGTATTTTAATAAGACGGATACCGTACATACTTCGCATACTTCCCACGGGACTTGTTTGATGACACAGCCTCTAGTTTAAACCTGATACTCATTATAAACTACTACTAGCGATCCGCCCCGGCTTCGCACGGGTGATTTCTTTATCTCTACAACAGCGTCAGTTACCAGGCCCAATTATGAATCTAAACCATTCTCGCATCATCTTAATCACCAACACAAAATTTCACAAAATCGGTCCAGCCGTTTAGGAGGAGTGCAGTCATATACACACGTTCAGATTTTTTTTATATAATAAATGCTAGGTTAAAGGACGGTGTCTGTTAAGAAAGATCAGAATTGCTTTAACCACATGATTAATTAAGTGATACCGACTGTCTGCAGATGTTTTCGTTTTAAAATGATTGAGGGATATTAATGTTATATAGTTCACTATAGCACTATTCCAAGCAAGCTATGAGCCACTAGACACTGAAAAATATTACGGTGTGAAACCTGATATATTTCGTCTAAACGTTTTTTTTAATAATGCGTATTTAATTGACTTCTACTACATTGATGATGTTCTCCTTTTATTTATATTGAAGTCGGTTGTACAAAACTTTTAATTTTACCACTTGTATTATTTTAAGGTGTTATCAATTAGATGCTGCTGCCTATCTACTGTTTTACTTGTAGTTTCCCTCTGTCGCCTTTGGCGAAACCCAAGGAACAATATGGGATATTGAATATTCTTACATCGCTACTAAACGGTTCGGTGGACTAAATAAATAGAACAAAGTATTTATTGTAATCCATCACATTGACAAGGCTATCACAAGTTGTTTCTAACTAGGTTAACCGAATTACTTAAGCTACTTCTACGTTTATTTAGGTTCAAGCATATATCAATGTCTATAAGTATATTTATCAATGTCTTTCTTACCGTATGGATTCTTCGCTTTTTGCGTAGTGTTATGGTTTTATATGTCGCCAATATTAATATTAAATAAATTTTAATACTTTTACTGTCAAGAAGTGAAGAATGATATGTGTTAAATCAAAGTACAGTCTGTGCGTTTTACTAGGATTTTTCTTCCTCGCACGACTTCCTTGTGGAATCGTATGCCCCCGGCAAGTTTTCCGGACTGATACGACTTAGCGACTATCGAAAAACGAGATTTAGAGAGAAAAGAGAGCCTACTCCTTTTTTAAAGGCCAGCAACGCAGCTGCAATTCCGCTGGTGTTGCAGTTGCTCATGGCCGGCGGTCGACACTTATAGTATACGGCAACTAACTTGGCAAGCTTTTGGCATAGTGGGAGAAAGTTTGCGCATGTACAACGGGACGTACCAATCGCGCGCTCGGCAGTCAACTGGCCAACCAAGCGCGCGCTCGGAAGCCGACTGACCATCCAATCGCGCGCTCGGAACGATGCTACTTCGTTCCCGCGCCCCGCTTGATAACCAAAGAGATCAAAAAAGGACTTCTGTGCATAAAACGAATCTTGCCAAGTTAAACGCCGGCAACTATACTATCAGGTGAGCCACATGTTCGTTTGCCCCCTCTTCTATTAAAAAAGTCTAGTTATCTTTCAATGCTGGTTGCATGCCTACTCACTTTTATGAAGGGATTTTGGGGGGGATTTTTTAGAAATATTTTAAATGTTGATGCTTTCTTTCATCTTTCAGCACAGCATATTTTATATAACTATTCGCTAAAAAATTACCTTGGTTTCTTATACTTTTCGTTACAAATTCGAAACAGAACGGCGCGACCAAACGGCAATGAAGTCTAGTGAATTGAACGCTAATGTACGATAATGTATACGGTACATGTTGTTCGTTTTAGAGCGCGATATTAAAAGACATTGAAACGTATATGGAAATGGCATTTTCGTTTAATTCAATCAATCGAAGCGGGAGGCCGACGTAACATTTAAATTGCCTTTATGAAGTGTATGAAGTTTTACACTTACTGAGTGGATGGGTGCTCAGTTGTTTTGTGGAATAAAGGTGACAAACGAGGCGAGCACACAGTCCACCTGATAAGAAGTGGGTATTGTGGCCCATAGACACTTGCATCTATTCTCGATTAAGAATCAGAATGCAGATGCGTTGCTAATTACTAAACCTCTGGAATATGATGGAATGCTTCGTTAGCAGTGAAAACTGTCTCCTATTCTCGTCACTTGTAGGGTATAACAAAAGAAAAGCTGGTATTATGTTTTTTTCTTTTTATAGAAGAGGGAGCAAACTTGCATGCGGCTCACCTGATGGTAAGTGACTACCGCCGCCCACGAACAACTGCAACACCAGGGAAATTGCAGGTGCGTTGCCGGCCTTTTAGAAAGGAGTAAGCTCATGTTTTAAGCTATGTAAAATTCGTAAAAGGCCACAGAATTCATTTATCATCATTTGGTTTGTATGCTCGTTTGTCACCCTTCTTCCTTATATAAAAACATATCTCAAAAATGCGCGAAAGCCAAGTGTTTTTGCATATTTATGTTGATTCTAGTTGGGAGTTCTAACCCAGTATAACAAATTACGTTGTCATTGTAAATTTTTGATTTCGATGAACGTTCGTTGTGCTACCTATAGTAAATATTAACGTGACGACAAATTTAATTTCCCATTATTGTGAATGAGGCATCCAAAACAATTTTATACTAATAGACTACTGACGACAGTTGTCCACGGTGTACGTAATGCTTGTAAAATACGTTAATGGGGTATCTCACAGCAAAATGAACTTGGACGGGATCCAAAAGGAAAGTTGTCCGAAGTACTAAGCTAATATATTATTATAGTCAGGCTGGCGGCAGCAAACACGGTCGTGTCTTTATATTTATGAGTGGGATTATTTGAACATGCCGTCAAAAAGTCGTAGGTGGTCTTTGTTATATGAATACTTTATTTACTCGAGCTATTTTTACTAGAAAGGATCATTAAGTTATAAATAAAATTAACGTGATATTGTCTGCTATAAAAGTCGTAAAATTTAAAAAAAAACATAAATCGCACCCGCCGAAGTATATAATCTAGTTGAGGTACTCTATTCTACAATCGATAAACTTCTTTTATTGCAATTAAAATTTTTCAATGTTAATGTAATATGTAATTATATTTATTGTATCTGGGTGACCGAGCATAGTTCAGCCATAGTATTTTTTACTCAGGGATGGATGACACACATGTAGATAAACTTAGAAAGTAAAACATTATCTAAGTATCTACAACATTTCATCTTAATATGTACAAGAATTGCTCACTCGAAGTTTAGCTTTAAGTACGGAGTTAACTTGTAATTCGTGATTGTTAAAAATAGACCGATTTTGGATTATACAAGCTTTGATGACGTGCGGGATTGCTATCTTGTCAATCGTGCTATGGAATTAAAGTATTGCTCATGTTACTGTGTCGTATTGTTCGCTACATTTTTACGAAAGTCCACTGCTCAACATAGATTTCCGCCAATAGATTGTCTCATAGATCCCTCCTATTTGCCATAATTGTCACGCTGGTAAGGCGGGTAAGCTACCGCAGTTTTTTAAATTAAACATTCTTTAGCCGCGTTGAGCGATTTTTGGTAGGGTAAAAACTTATGGGTTCGCGTCACCGATGACCTCGACATGCTCGTGACGTATTGCGCTTGCGCGCATTACGTCACGATCATGTCTACTAGGCGTCACGTACACAGGCCGCTATACTACGCGTCGCTAGTCAATGATATATGCGTATGTCGACACATGTATACACATACATATATCATTGAGTTTTCACTTTTGTCGGCAGTCCTTATGACTGCCTGTTTTTTTTTATTTTTATTCCTTAGTAGGAAGAAGCTGCTGCCCTATTTCTTGTTTGTATCCCTCTGTCACCCCTTACGATATCCACGGGACGATATGGGGTAAAGCACGGTCGCGAAGCAGGATTTTTTTATTGCTTTTCATTTTTAAACTTAATTCCCATCATAAAAAGTTTTATTTCTATTGCAACTAAGATAGTTTTAGGACCTTTTGAACAGTATTTGTGATTCGAAAACCGAGTTTATTCTCAAGTTATTAAAGTTCACATTTGTATGAATGAACTGTAGAGATGATATGGTTACACACATCGTCTCTACAGTTTTTATTTTGTTTTTTTTTTTAGTAACAAAACAAAAGAACTGTAGGCATTTATAAAAATCACAGCTTGTTGTTTACATAATAGAAATGATAATTTTTCGTTGAACTACATTTTTATTTTGTCTTGTTTTTTTTTATAGGATAGGGTGACAAACGAGCACACAGACCACCTGATGGTAAGTGGTTGCTGTGACCCATAGACATCTACATCTATCTTCAATAAAGAATCAAAATGCAGATGCGTTTTCACCCGTGAGGACTAAAATGGAATGCCTCTTTTCCAGTAAAAAGGGTCTCCGGTTCTCTACACTCACCATACGAAACACAGCAGTGTTAAGCTGCTATTTTACGCTGGTATACTACAACTATACTACTAATATAGCTGCAGCATGGCTCTACCACGTAAAAAACATCAAGTTATTATACCTATTTTCTTTTGAATCGAAAACATATTCCAGTTATAAACCAAAACGCGCCGTTATAAACTTTCATCATTTTCTTACTAGACGGCTTCCTATTGCATTAATATTAAATTTCAATCTAGGTGAAAATGGTGTTAACTTATATCAGAGAAAATTCAATATCCATATTATTAATTATTATTAGTTATAAACTGCTTTAACAGAAAGTCTAGAAATTATAGTTTTATGCGCAGTTTGTAACGATTGCAAATTGTGTTTACGAGCGTGTGAAATTCAGCGCGATAACGCTCTAGAATACGATTGAGCACAATACATTGTTATATCTTTACGCCTTTGCTGTATTGTTGGGTGGACAGAACAGTATCAGAGGGATATGTTTTTAATAGCAATTAACAACCGTTACGGCGTGATACCTTAGTCCAAACTTCAAGTTAAGTGAGCTTGCGCAAATTATTAGGCTTTGTGTCTGAATCTATTTACGTGCGTTTTTGTGGTTTAACACTACGTAAAATATTCGTGTACTACGTGATGATATACCGGTTACGGAAGCAGAGAAAACCGATAAAACAATAACATCTTCTAACCGAAGGAACTGTGAAAATATTCTAACAAAAGCATAGTGAACGACAGAGTTGGCAAAGGACGCCCTAGACTGAAATTTGTCGACTAAATTGGCGATATATTGTATATGGGCCAAGTGTACAAGAGTACCCTTAACCAACGAGCATGTATGGATGTAAAGGAGGCGAGAGAGGTGTGTAAGGATTTTGCCAAATGGAAGTCTGTAGTCTCTGCCTACCCCTCTGGGTGACAAGCGTGAGCATTTTTGTATGTTTCTAATGCATAGAAACATATATTTGATTATGCAATCAATATATGTTTTTAAACGTTAATAATATGCCTGTCTAAACTTTGAAACTGTATAGAAATAAAAATGTAAAATAGTTCAAGGTCAGGTTGTCAATACCTGTTATAGATTGTTACGTATTACCAATGCCGACGATGTGAGGCGATACGAATGTAGCGTAATTCACTACAACAGGTTATTTAAATAATTTATTTGTAAAAAAAGTCGTGAGAAACGAGCACGCAGTCCAGTCAGTAGGTCGATTCTGTGGTGCCCAATACTACAATAGTCTACTTGATATTACGTTGATACATGGCCCATTAACACCTACAATAATTCCTCGGATTTGAAATAATTCTCCTATGCATTTTTTAACTTTTTTCAATTTAATATATATTTTTTATTTTTTATTTATTTATATATTTTTTATTTTTTATTTATTTATTGATTATAAATAATACCTATTAAAAGTCACTTATTGGCGTGGCGGCGTAAGAGAATCTACTATCCCATATCATCACGTGGGTGACGTAAGAAGGGAATGAAACAGGAGATGGACACCAGCATTATTTTCCAACTCCTAAATTATATATCAATATCAACTCGTAAATCTGCGGTAGCCAAGCCGCCTGCCAATCGTGGCAACTGTGGCAAATATCGCCCCCCCACCTATGGAGTAAACTAAAATTGTAGCAGTGGACTTTATAGGCTGTAATTAATAAATAGATTTAAAATGAAAATGCGTTGTCACTCCTGAGAACTAAGATTAAATGCCTTGTTATTAGTAACACAGAATAAATGATAAGGATATCCGGTTCTCGTCACTAACCAAACGAAACAAAAAGCATACTGCTATTGAAACATCAGTATTCAACTGATAACCAAAGAAAGTTTAACTAAATCACTTAACTTGATGTTTAACAAAAGGACCGGCTGGTGTTACTTATCTTAGTAAACGAAATAATTAAAGTTTGCGTGATAAATCCACTAGTATGATAACAGTTCTTGTTGAAAATTATGTTTTTGGTTACATTCCACTTCCCCTTAATACGGTCATTTGTGAACAGGTGCTGCTTATTGGGGGTGGTCTGCTCGGGTTCGATATACGCTGATAGCAAATTTTAAATCGTTCTTTCTTAGATCATAGGCTTCTTTTGGCGCGTCTTCTCTGGTCAGAAGAATTTAATTTAGAATGGGTATATTGATTAAAAAAGATTTGAAAACAAAAGACATTTGATAATCGATTTTTTTTTACGTCGAAGAAATAAATTTATTTCATTTCATTTAATTTCATTGGATCATTCGCAGTCATATCCACTCTCATTCGTAGTATCTTGAAGGATCCGATCAAACTACTTATGTATTTTGATTTTCTCTGATGTTATGTGCACTAGTAATTGACGTGAATATCAGAGATTGTAAAAATGTGATGTGATAATGTCATATATTATATGTATCGTAAGTGTACTCGATAAAAAAAAACTACGAATACTTTAAATACACCATATTTTGACAACTACACTTAATATTTCAAATCGCAATATTTCTCAATAATTCTCCATAGTCGGTAAAGGAAATGACACAAACAGAATGGCCGAAGTATTTGTGGTGAGATAACGGTCCCGAAATGTCTGAGTGGGAACGCCCACCAACAGAACATTATTGTAATGGAAACATTTAGTGGATTCAGCGGCCTTACCTTCAGGAAATTGACCATTTATTACTGAGACGCCATTTGAAGGACGTTAAAGAACTTTTATATTCGATAACGAAAATCTATTTTGTTTGTAGAAACACAATTATATTCTCGTCGGTTTATTTGTTAAATCTGTTATTGCATGAGCAAACACGTGAACAAATAGTATTTTATTATTTTATTTTAAAAGAAATATACATTTTTAATTTTCCATTACAATGCTGCTTTTACGGTGTAACAAAATAGTAGGTAGATATTATTTTCCTCTATAGGTAGACAGTAGCTAGACGGGGTGATCATCACTCAAAAGATAGTAATCACAGTCACTACAACACGACAAAGGATCTAGCAGCAGATCCCTGTTAAACAGTTATTGTTTTAAGTTAAGAAATATGGCTGACTTTTAATCAAGTTTATAAAGTAGTTCCTATTTTATTCAATAATGCAATCTAATGAAGATCCACCAGTCTCTCAAAATATCCTAATTAATAATACCTTAACGATGAACGGTTAGCACAGTTCGTCAACTTTTTTCCAATTAGCATTGTGGCTTCTACAGCTTTTGTGTGTTCGATGATTGATTGTGGTCTGATAATCACAAGCTAAGTTCTGTGTAGCTTACGTCGTTGATATTTTGTCATTTTGTTAACGACACCAATGATGATTTCGTATAGGTGCATCGTTGACAATGAACATACAATTTCGCATTCAAGACGGAAAAAAATTAAGTAAATTTTTTTCTTTGATTAGTGTAAACTAAATACTATTTTGTCTGATTAAAATATACAACTGAACGAACATGAATAAACTTCTATAAAATTGTTCATATCAGGTGTATGTACGTTATTTTTGCACGAGACAGGCTTAGCTTATTGTTTCTGCGGTACATTGTCATTCAGGGACCCCATTGACCTCGTAAAGGTTAAAGATAACGTACATCACGCTATACTAAAGAAAATTCATTTCGTAGTAGTAGATGTATAAAATGATTTTTTTGAGTAATTATTTAACCTAACCTATTTAAAAATGTGTGGGCAATTTATGTTAATGAATTAATTGCCCACACATCATTTTCTAAGCTTTTAAATATAAGATCTGTTACAGATGTATACAAATTTATTGTTATAAGTACTAACGTTTATAATTATTAGTTAATATTTTCAAATTTATTCTATTTATATAAGTGCATTAAAGTGTAGCACGAAAGGGTCGGCTCGACCGGGGCAGGGCCACTCTCTCACAGAATAACAGCGTAAAATAGCAGCTTAATGCTGCTGTGTTTCGTATTGTGAGTGTAGAAAACCGGATACCCTTTTTACTGGAAACAAGGCATTCGACTGTATTTCTTCTTATTTGCGTTACCTCGTAACTTTTTCTAGGTGAACAGATCTTGATGATTCTTTTTTGTTTGAAAGCTGGTGCTTCTCATGTGGTCCCATATAAATTTGATCAAGACCTGACCAGTAGTTTTTGAGTTATCCTTAATAATTTATATTGAAGTCGGTTGTACAATTTTTTTTATTTTACCGCTTGTTCTTTGTTAGTTTGAGCTGAGTTTACCTACTAATTAGAGAAACTTTGGCAAATGGATCATATAATTTTTTACCTGCATGTTACGGGCATTTTTGTTGGTGTGAGTTTCGTTATTTTTATGATCTTTCGTTATTTTTATGCCTTTAACTTTTGCATATTATTAGAAAAATGTAAGAATGTAAAATTTAATGATATAAATGTCACGTCTGCGAAACAACATTTCCTATGACGCATTTGTTGTCGCGCCGGCGTTTGGCAAAAATGATTCAGTTCTATATTATACTGTATGTCACACCAGATTCTACGTTTGGCAGACCTAATTGCACTACACAATATGATATGTATAAGCAAGCTTGCAGCCATCAACACAAATTCGAATATTTTGTGAGTATAATAGAAATAGATATAGAAACAAAAAATATACGTTATATATAAAACCTATTGAAAGTCACCCTTATGTATAATTTACTACTGGTTCGGAAAATACCTCTGTCTTGGGAATAACCAGCAAGAAACCCAACGGAATTTTTTCGAAAAAATCAGAAAAGTTTACAATCATTAAGGTTACACAATAATTAACAACACGAAACAAATTAGAAATATCTTGGTAGTGATTATATGTTGTGTATGTCATTAGTCATTACAACATACAAATACGAAATGGATGAGAATGCAAATTCATAATATTTAGGACCGATTTTTCAACCGTGTGATGAAAGTATATCATCAAATGAATTATAACCTGATTGAATATAAAAGAGAAACAATTGAACAATTTATTCATATAATTGTAATTTTTAATTTATTTATGTCCTATTTTATCCTGTAAATAACTTTTATTTGGTAATAAATCAGTCCTTAATCATTGAATTTCAAATTCATATAATATAGTATATATACACGAATTCTATCTCATGTTTCTATTTGTTATTTGTTACCCGTTATGTAAAGGCATACCGGCCGCTAAATTACTCAAGGGTACTTTAATATCATGAGTAGTCCCGACCGTCGGGACGGGCCGTCAGAGAGTAACAAAGATAAATAGAGCGACTGCCAAGTGCGTGTTATTACTTTGCGCTATGTCCCTTTCTGCTGGCTTTTATAGCAGCTGGCTTAATATTTAAGTTTAATTTAAAAATGACCTATAAACTAAGCATTCCATACGTAAATATTCTACCTGGGCATTATCTTTATTGTGAATTCCTCATGATTATTATCAGTTCAGCTGCGATATGGGCAGCTATACACCACAGATAGTTGACGTCAACTTGAAAATAATACCAAGTTTTCTAATGTAACCTTTATAGGCCAAATAATGCATTTTCTTATACATAGGTGCTAACTACTCTTTAATATAAATATATATTATTTATAGTGAATAGTGACTTTAAAACTCTTGCCTTTATAACCCCTGTCTATGGGGCATTCAATTTTTGTGCTTAAGCTCCTTGAGGTGAAAATATTTTCGTCATCATAATATGCCGTTTGTATATTATGTATAGGTTCACGGGCGCCACAGCAGCTCAAGCCAAGTAAAATAAGTAGTCTAAAGACATCTACATAATTAAGACTTACTTTAATTAGGAATCTAAATGCAGATGTGTTGTGACCCCTACAAACTTTAGAATGCCTCGTAATCAGTAAAAATGTTCCTGGCTCTCTTTACTCGCCACACGAAATACAGTAGAATTGTGGTGCTAATAGACACACAAACTGATGATGAAAAAACTGACGAAACTGATGAAAATATATTATAGCTTATTAATGATTTGTTTTCTCACAACACATGAGACATTTATAAATATGGCCTTTCACAATTTAAAATAGTTTATCCTGGCAAATGCACGGATGGACGTCATTTGATGTCTATGCCAATTTAATCACCACACGAACTCTTCTCAAACAGTTTTAGATTAATAATTCTGAGATATAGTTATTTTTGCTAAGAAAAAAATAGATAAGATTTTAAATCCATTGGTGCAAACTTTATCTGTACACTAAAAGGGATATTGTATATATTATGTACATATCTCTTATCTCGTATTGTGTAACAGCCTAACAGCTGTCTTTTAACATGGGTTGGTAATAAAATGTCGCCTATATTTTTCTTTAACACATATTAAAATTTATTATTGTCAAAAAAAAGTTTCTCCTTAGTGCGTCAGACTCAGCACGTGTCTTGGATACTCGTTTGCTCGGTCTTGGCCTTGGCCGCTGTAGGGTTTCTTATTACTAGCTTAATTTGATTTGAAGTTGACGGAAATCTTCAATATTGATATGTTTCTGCTATTTTTACACAAAATATTGTAAAATCAATAAAATTCAAGGATTTACTATCAATTATTTCTAAGGAACTGTTTTGAAACTGTCTAATAACTATAAAACAATTTTGTTACCCCATACAGATAAAACGATAAACATGGAGCGCACGCAATAGATAAATTGATACATCACTAATGAGGAAGGTAGGTCACTAACAGTTTTATTGTACTGCAAATGATTTGAACAGTTGTGCAAGTTTTCTCAACGGCAGCTACCCTGTTTCTACATTCCTTACTTTCAGATGTCAGACGGAAAGGTTGAATGCACCCATGCGCTTCACGTTATGTGTGTAAGGGAAGGGGCTAGACGAAGGGCTTTTTAGACCGTTTTAAAAACGTATAGTGAGAATAATATTTAAATATTTATTTTGTGTTTTAGTCTGTCCCCTAATTCTGTGCTGTGATTGATGTTTCAAGTGATGACCTCATCGGAAAGTTAGTTTAAAATCGGTTGCAAAATTGAGATAATGTTGCATTGGGATCCAGTTCTAATCTATGTCCACAGTTTATTGTCTCTGGCTCATCGGGAAGTTTATATTCGATTGCAAAATTTGTACCGAACAGACAGACAGGGACAGACATAGATAGATAGACAACAAAGCAAGTTAAAAAGCGTTTTACAGAGGAGATCAAACTACAGACAATTATATAAATAGATTTACGTAACACAGTATGAAACGTGTTTATTCATTTAATTCGGAGCGAAGGTAACCAGTTCAATTATTAACGTCTTACACCGCTACTACACGGTTAGGCTTCGTCCCGTGGGTGTCGTGAGAGGCGACAGAGGGAATCTGAAACAGGAGATGGGCAGCAGATAACAACTCAAAATAATAAAAAACTGCGGTTGCCAAGCATGTAAACTATGGCAAAATCCCCCCTAAGAAAAAAAATTTGGGGAAGGAGGCCTATGTTCAGCAAGGGACTTCTAAGGCCCGTACTAATAAACGTTACTCAACTCAAGTACACGCACTTGAGTACAATCTTGAGGTTATGGTCTTATTAATAAACATATCTCAAGATGCTGTTTAGGTTTACGATATCAGTTGAGTGCCACACTGATTAATAAACGAAACTCGACTCTCAAGTATGTATACTTGAGTGCAAGTCACAGAACAGTATTCCTAATAAGTACAGCGTTTTGAGATACTGTTTTTATGTGTTTATTAATTAGCAACGATCTTGAGATGCTGATTTCGTAATGAGGGCGTATCAAATGATTACGCACTTGAGTTCGTCGTTGAGTAACGTTTATTAATACGGGCCTAAAAGCTGTAATAGGATATATCGATATAAGGATGGATCGATGGATGAATGCACCATGCCTAATACAAGACAAATTTTCACTATTATGAAAGAAATTTACAAGTAAATACAATCATGGTAAAAGTAATTCTTACACGTGCGTGATTGCATACACGTGCTTCTTATAATATGAAAGCTTGATAGAGGTTTAAACAATGTATAACGTAACACGGTAATTCGACCCTGCACGGCTAGCATGGGCTGGCGACAAAATTTTTATCCCCCGATTATATCCACTGACAAGAGATAAAATTTTCTTGTCCTTATGCCAAAGCACGGCAACGGGGAGAAGTATATCCCCGTTTGACATAACGAGTAGACATATATCCCCCGTCCGTTGTATGGAGCCAAATGAAAGATAAAAAATTATGCTTTTTTGATATTTGAAAGGGACAATTTTATCCTAGTTCATTGGACGTGGGTTTAAGTTGTATTTTGGAATTTTCTAATAATAGCAATAATTGCGGGGATAAGTCTATCTCCCATTTTATCTACTGCGGATTTTATATTGACCGGTGTGCCCATGCTCGAAGGTCTAGTGGATGTAATCGCGACTGATGATTGAGAAGTTTCGTGGTTCGAGGTCGGATCAAAAAACCGTTTATTGAGTTTTTCTGTCAAGAAATTCTCAGTAGCTGCCCGGAGTCTTGGCGGTGTTTCACCCCCGTGACTCGGAAAGCACGTCAAGCTGTTGGTCCTGCGCCTGATCTCTCTCCGGTCGTGTCGAATTACCGTCCCATCGGACTACGAGAGTGAGGGAATAGTGAGTGCACTTGTGCTTGCGCATACACTTAGGCACTATAATCCTGTCCTGCGCAGATGGCTAGTACCTGTTGAGCCATGTCGCCGTGACCGAAATTATTATTATTATATTTAATTTTTGTATGTTTAGTTTTGTATAAAATTATTTGAAGTTTGAAATGTTATATTTATCTTTGTAGAACAAATCTTCATCAAAATTGAGTTAGTATGTGTTGTATTATCTAAAAATATGTTGGTTTAATACAAAAGACCATTCGATTTCAAAGTTGATATTGAATTTGGCAGTAACTAAGCACCCTTTTTGTATATATCCAAAAAGACGTGTATATCCAAAACTGCCTTTGAACAATCATTGGACAGCTGCCACTGTCCAGTTTCTAGGTTTTGGGCAATCAGTAAATATTCAGCAGTATTAGTTTGAAATACATCTTTTCTGTCTAGGAGTCCGTCTGGACAAGTACGTCCCTCTTACCTATTTGTGCCGCTAAATAGTAGTGCCTGCACTCCTGTGTTCTGAAAGGTTTAGAGAACCATTAGAATTACAGGCCGTAAGACATTTGTAGCCTTCTTTGTTTGAAGTTAGTTGCAGGTGTCCATCAGCTGTAGTACCGACTATCAGATGTTCGTTTGTCACTTCAAGTTTATAAAAAATAAACAACACGGAGTCAGAAAGTTGGCGGTATTTTACCCCGTTCCTCGGTAAGCATATAAACCCGTTGGTCCTGCGATTGATCTGTGGCCGGTGGAAGGAAAGGGAGGTCTCCCGCCGGGCAAGGTGTTCTGCCCGGAGCGGCCAACGCCCGAGTGGTAGTTCGGAGCTATTCTATATATACTGTTTTGCTTCGGAACTTTGATAGCGCGATTTAGACTTCGATGTATTTTCGCTTGTGGCGCGACGACAGCGCCGCTACAGATCTCTTACCGGACGTGTCGGTTTACCGTCCTATCTGATTGTGCGGAGGAAATTGAGAGTGCACTTGTTATTGCGCAAGCACTCGTGCACTATAATCCTGTTCAGCGCAGAAGCTAGCCTCCGCTGAGACTGGTCGCTGTGACTGAAATTCTTATGACCGAAGTTCTGGAGGACATTATCACAAATAAAAATCCTTATATTATTCTATTTATGAAGTGCAGCTTCTTAAATTTTGTTTTCAAACATATGAACTTTGATAATAGTTACAAAATGTCGATTGCCATACACGCAAATTAATAATAGGTAATAGAAACGGTTTACAGTAGTTGTTACGTGAAACTACTGCAGGCGCCCCCTACTTACTACAGTGAACTACCTATTACAAATATCGTTAGGTAATCTGTGCCACAATTGTTTGACCTAGAACTAAACTAGTGAACGGTGTTAACTAGTACCAGACGCGATGATATGACCCCTTACATATGTAGTTTTAATTAATAACATTATTTGGCGCTATTCATAGTATTGAAAATATTGTAATTGGCAAAAACATATTGTTGAAATCTTCGATAAAAACTCAAAAAGTTTAAATTTATAGTTCGTAGCTAAAAAAAATAAAGACACCAAATAGATAACTTTTTTATACTTTCCTATTTAGTCCAGCACGGCTAGCATGGGCTGGGGACAAAAATTTATGCCCCGATTATATCCACTGACAAGAGATAAAATTTTCTTGTCCTTATGCCAAAGCACGGCAACGGGTGAAACGAGAAGTATATCCCCGTTTGACATAACGTGTAGACATAATATATCCCCCGTCCGTAGTATAGAGCCAAATGAAAGATAAAAAATTATGCTTTTTTGATATTTGATAAGGACAATTTTATCCTAGTTCATTGGACGTGGGTTTAAGTTGTATTTTGGAATTTTCTTATAATAGCAATAATTGCGGGGATGAGTCTTATCTCCCATTTTATCTACTGTGGATATTATATCCACCGGTGTGCCCATGCTCGAAGGGTGGATAAAACTAAGCGAGGGTATAAACATTTTTTCCCCGGGGATAAAATTTCTCCTGTCCATGCAGCCCTGCAGTACGGCTAGCATGGGCTGGGGACAAAAAAAATATCTCCCGATTATATCCTCTGACAAGAGATAAAATTATCTTGTCCTTATGCCAAAGCACGGCAACGGGGAGAAGTATATCCCCGTTTGACAGATTTCACGTCCAATGAACTAGGATAAAATTGTTGTAGAAAAAAAAGTATAATTTTTTATCTTTCGTTTGGCTTCATGCTACGCACGGGGGATATATGTCTACGCGTTATGTCAAACGGGGATATACTTCTCCCCGTTGCCGTGATTTGGCATATGGGCAAGATAATTTTATCTCTTGTCAGTGGATATAATCGGGGCTTAATTTTTTTGTCCCCAGCCCATACTATCCGTGCTGATGGTAAGTGGTTGCTGTGGCCCATAGACATCTACATTTATCCTCGATTAAGAATCTAAATGCAGATGCGTTGTTATCCCTGAGGACTAAGATGGAATGCCTCCTTTCCAGTAAAACGGGTCTCCGGTTCTGTACACTCACCATATGAAACACAGCAGCATTAAGCTGCTATTTTACGCTGGTATTTTAGCTAGGATTAAAGAAAATCTCTTCAGCCGTTTAAAGATCATCAACTCTTTTTGTTTCGGGGTTTTTTAATTTTTAATTTAAGTTATTGCAACGTATGATGTGGAGTGTCAGCACTATACAGGGTTATTTTTCAAAGAGTAGCCAAATTTTAAACTTAAGTTCAAATATATAACCACGGCCAGGGTGGAATACTATCGTAAGGTTTTAGTTGCGAAAGAGATAATATAGTGTACAAATATACGGAGTCGCTGTACTAGAGAGGCATTCCATCTTAGTCCTCATGGGTGACAACGTATCTGCATTTTGAATCATTATTGAGGATAGATGTAGATGTCTATGGGTTACAGCAACCACTTACCATCAGGTGGCGTGTGCTCGTTTCTCACACTATCCTATTAAAAAAAAAACTAGAATAATCGCTAATGTTTCGACCTAAAACACAATAATTCCAGTTTTGGAACTAATCTGAAACTAAGATTCGAATACAAAGCCAGGTACGTTAACTTCCGCTATTTGGCCTTATATATTAAAAAAGTGTCATGAAGAAATATCGCAGATTAAAGATTCTTTATCGTTATGATTACTCAGCTCATACTCGATATTATACGAAAGCAAGCCAAGTTCGTGCGTCACTACTTCTACCCTCCCTCCTCCCCTTCTTCGCATCATTGTTCTTGACACTGACACAGTACCAAAACGGGGGGTGCACAAGCGACAGACAGCCGGAAGGAAACTACGACAGGTGTTAGTTAGGAAGCTATAAATATAACCGGTTAAATTGATTATGCACTCTTTTAACGTTTTAAAGTTTAAACAGTCGCTTTTATTTTTTAACCGATATTAATAGTTTTTCAATTCGGGTTTTTAATTAATATCGCAATATGTACCTTGCTTATAAATTTCAACTAGATTTGATGATAATAATTTGAAGAAGGTTTATTGTTTGATAATTATTTAATCGTTATAAGCCATTGTTCAATTTGGTACAACTTCGACTGACGAATGCTGAATGTTTTTGGTATTGCTGAGGAGTTTTTGGTATTCTTAGATAGGTATACGTTTTTCTACTTCTATGACCATATTCCAGTTAGAAGAGTTAGTATAAATTACAAGTTATAAGTGATTCGATTTCCAGACGTGTCAATTGCCAGCAGTAGTCTTTTAGCATATTATGGTGAATTGCGTACTTTTAAATAATATTGTAATACAAAAATCTACGATTCTGCCTATTACAAATAACAATTTAAAAAAATTGAGTTTTACCTTACCTCACATTCGTAAAAATACTTATGTAGGTCTGAAGAGTATAGGGATATAGTATAATACACATTTCATCTTAGTCCTCAGTGGTGACAACGCTTCTTTAGGCTTTTTTATTTGAAGTTGGTTTCAGGTAACCACTCATCATCAGATTAACTGTACATTTCATTGTTATAAAAAAATAAGTATCTGCATCCTGCTTCTAAAAAATAAAACTACACATCCGTTGTTACTTGTAACCCCTGATGGTGAAGATGGAACGGCTCACAGCCTTTAATTAATGTTAATGGCTATATCTTTACGAAAGATCGATATTCGCTTTATAATCACAGATTCACGTTAAACAGAGGCCATAGAAAAACCAATCCCGTGATTATAAGTAATTAGAAACAATACGAAGAGTTTATTTGTTATTAGTTTGTTAAATATGTATATTATTAGCACAGTCAAGTGCTCTTTTTTTTTATTTAGAACTAGCTATTACTCGCGACTTCGTCCGCGTTGCTTGATATATTAACAAAGTTTTCGTATGTGCGAAGGAAAAAACATCTAAAAGATCGCAAGCAAAAATATACTTTGCTTACAAAAGGAGAAGGAGACGTCATACATTCTTGGGCCGAGGTGTTTACAAGATGAAAGTACGACCATTTGAAAGACAAATTTGTCAATCTAGGAGCTGAGTTATTGTAGAATAAGTAAAAGTGAGATTATGTATTACATACACTGTAACAGGTGATTTTTCACTGTTATTACACTGTAGCAGGCTATTTTTCACTAAAATTACTTAAAGATATAAGCAGGATCAGTATAAAATCACTAAAGAAAAGTTGTGGTTAATAAGGAAACGAAATGGTGAAACGATTAATGAAAGTTAAAACAACAACAACTAAGTGAAGTGAATATTAGGGATATCGATTTGAGATCAATTACTTGAGCTGTTGTTGGAATGTTGATATTTTGTATTTTATATTATTATTTTATAGAGAATCGATTATATTACGCTCGTTTCAAATCGAATCCAAAATCTGTCTTTTTCTTTTAAGTGAATAATTTGAAGTTTGAACTGTCAAGTTTCAAATTCAAAATGAGAAGTCCTTTATTGAAAGGTGACGTTTAGAAACGAGAAATTCAAAGTGTGTCTTTATGATAATCGATTTATATTGCCATAAAATGTTTATTTTTCTTTTTTCTACAAGCGCATAGTATATTTTATTTCCAAATGAATGTATGATTCAAAGTACATAATATAATTTTAATGAAACCTTGCAAGCTTTTTCATTATATTTTTTTGATCCGAATAAATATAATATCGATTGTATTAATACAATCGATTTTCTAACTTATTTCTTATTTTATTATTTTTTCGAATTCTAGATTGTAAAAAGGGCTACTTTTTTGTATTTTACTTTAGAAAAATATAGCTAATATTTTTAAGTATAAACCAATTAGTTAACTTCAGGCCCAAAATCCCAATCTCCTTTCTTTGTAAACAATGTTATTCGTTGCATATAAGGTTCACTGAACACGTAGTACTTATCAAAATCTTTGTTTTCTTAAAACTTTAATAACTTTATATTAAATGAAGATATCGCAATATTTTTTTAGATAAGGGCCAAGTGTCTAAGAAATAGACTTAGAAAACCTAATGATTTCTTATATTTACGCGAACACTACACATTGAATAAAACTATTTTTACGGATTTTATCGCGTTTAATTTTACTATTTTTATTCCCGACGTTTCGGCTTTACAGCAACCCATGGTCACGGGGGTGACTGAGATGTTTGATGCCCGATCTCATAGTTAGCCCGGCTACCTTCAGCTGAAGGTAGCCCGGCTAACCTACCGTAGCTTGCTGTAAAGCACTCGAAACGTCGGGAATCAAAATAGTAAAATAAAACGCGATAAAATCCGTAAAAATAGTTTTATTCAATTAGAAAACCTAATTGAAATCTATCCAGTAGTTTTTCCGTGATGCGCGCACAACTGCAAACCTCTATCATTTTATTTATATAGATTGAAGAGACTCGAATACTAACAGCCTATCTGATGATAAGTTAGCCACTTATCATCAGCAGCAGACCATGGACACCTGCAACCAACTTTAAACAAAAAAGACAAAGAATGACGTAAGAAGGGAGGTGTCAACCCAGACGGATAGGAATCCGTCTACTCCTACAAGCCTACAGCTAGTGTCCTTAGGACCCTCCTAACATAGTAGAACATAAGAAAAAAATATCGCATCATTTTATTATGTGGGAATGGCAAATCATGATCATTCCCTTAATACTTCAATATTTTTTTGCACACAATACTAAAGTTATAAATACTAATAAAAAAAAAATACTAGCAACTTCATAGAAGAAAGTAATTTACAGAGTAATTGCTTAGCTTATGTTTCGTAAATTACCAAATAGTGAAAACATTTGCCGAGGCCAATAATTTCGAAGGCAAATATCGTACGCCCGCCCACGTTTGCGGTTTTCATAGACTTCGGAAGCCCTATCGCAATTTCCGTTCATAACACAAATATTAATATTACGTATCTACTGCGCTGTGTTTTTTTTTATATAGAATATAATATGTGACAAACGAGCATATAGTCCACCTGATGGTAAGTGGATGCTGTAGCCCATAGACACATTTATCCTCGATTAAGAATCAAAATGCAGATGTGTTGTCACCCGTGAGGACTAAGATGGAATGCCTCGTTTCCTGTAAAAAGGATCTCCGGTTCTCTACACTCACCTTACGGAACACAGCAGCATTAAGCTGCTATTTTACGCTGGTATTCTGTGAAAGCGTGGTCCTTCCCTGGTCGAGCCGATTGCATTGCATTGCAAAATGGAATGATTTACACATTTGTAAAAAATACTTATATATAACATCATTTTCAAACTATCTAGATAGTAAGTTCTTTCCCGCCTAGGAAAACGTCTGGGTAGGTAACCACACCCTTACCAATATCTGCCAAATAATAGTGCCTGCACTGCTGTGTTCCTTTCTGAACAACGTAGAGAACTAGTGTAATTACAGTAGGCTGTGAGGCCATCTCCATCCTCAGAGGATAGCGCATCTTAGTCCTCAGAGGATAGCGCATCTTAGTCCTCAGAGGGATAGCGCTTCTGTAGCCTTCTTTGTTTGACTGAAACAAAGAAGGCTACAGAAGTGTCCTTGGACTTAAGTAGCCACTTACCATTGGTGAACTGTGAGTTCGTTTCCCACTCTCCATTCTTAAAAATAAATTGTCTTGGTAATGCTGCTTCTTATTATCAGTCTGTGTATTTATATATTTTTTCACAACTAGCCGCCAAAGTCTCGTTCTTCAAACAGAAGGACGCATCGCTTGCAGATGAGATTTATTGAAGGAAAAGTTAGCATAAACCCCTTATAGGAGCAAGTAAGCTGTTTTAATCTTTATTTTTTTTGACATCAGCCCGTTAGACTTTTGCTGGACATGGGCCTCTCCCGTTGTAGAGTCGTTTCGCTTGGCAGCCGAGTTGGCAATCGCAGTACAAGATTCAGACTCACCTTTGGAGCTGCTTCCCGGCTTAGGTGTTTTACGTCTAGCTTAAACGAGATTTTTTTAGCTCCATATATCAGAAGCTATGCGATCTTTTGTTACTTTAGCGACACCCACGGGACGAAACAGGGTGATGGATCCATGTGAGTTTAACATTTAGAGAATCATTGCTTACGAGATGTAAGTTCTCTTAATTGCCTTACTTGCCTACTGCAGTTTATAGTTCATTTAAAGAATTGGCATGCATAACTTGAAACTTGTAAGTTGTAATAAATTCAATTGTAATACAGAAACAGAAACGTTTTTATTCATTTTAGATTATAAGTAATACTTATTGAAAGTCACTTACACTCTTACACCATTGGTTCTGAAACCTCTGTCCTGGGAAGAACCAGCAAGAAACCCAGCGGGACTTTTTTTAAATAACAGCTTACAATCATGTATGTTACACAATTAACAAACACAACAAATTAGAAATAGCTTGGTAGCGATCACCTCATTTTCAGGGTTATTGTCATCCATAAATTCCTTAATATTATAATAACCTTTTTATACAAACTTAGTTTTAATAAAGTTTTTGAACTTTGACCAGGTCAAATTTTGTATGTTTTCTGGGATTTTGTTGTAAAAGCGTATACATCGCCCCAAGAATGAATTACTCATTCGGTGGAGTCGAGTAACTGGTACTACTAGCTTGTGTCTGTTCCTAGTATTTACAGAATGAATTACACTTATTTTTGTATAACTATGTATAACTACTTTTATTTTTGTGTACGTACATTACATTTTCATAAATGTATTGAGAGGCCAAAGTTAATATTAATTTCCTGAAATTTTTGCCGGAGCGACTAGGTTTTAAATCATAGATTGCTCTTATAGCCCTCTTCTGTAAAACAAATATAATTTCAGTGTCGGCCGCGTATCCTCATAGCAAAATACCATACGACATTATGCTATGGAAATAGCTAAAGTAAAAATATGAGATTCCAGTATCTTGCCGGTTCTTCTCTTAGATCTTGTTTTACGAACCGGTGTAGATTTTGATGTCCATAAGAGCTAACAAGCCTTTAGTAAATAAAAAGTCTTGTCTTTAACTTTAGACTGACTTTGAAACATTTATTGTACGTTGCCATACTCAACGTGCAGGTTTACCTTAACAAAACTCAAACCAAGAAGTTATTCGAAAATTAAAAATCATTGGGATTATCTTGAACACAGTGATTCATGTGCTTTTACTGAAAATATAAAAACCGCGACGACCTCATTGCCTGCGGTCATCGTACTTCTGTACAGAATACGTGTCTTTAGTGCTGTATAATCCCAGCTTTTGCCAACATTTATTTTACACATTTGTCTTTGACATTCTACATGTTTCTTATTACACAGTCTCCCTCCAATCGCGCCAGCAGCGTTGTTATTTTTACCCCGGTGAGGCAAGACGGGACGAAAATTGAAAAATGTATGCCGAAATTTCAATTCTCTCCTGGCCTAGGTGCTAACCTAGATGTGTTAAAGAGAATTAAGTATAATATTGAACCGTATTGCTGTGTATACAGAGTGCTTATTAACTTTGCAACGGAAACCATTCTCCGTCAACCATTGGCCGTCCCGAGACCGCGGGCTATCGGAGACTCATGATATAGCCATCGCAGGACAGGACACTGCTGTGCTCACAAGATCAAGCGTGTCTGTTTATATGGATAAAATTTGACATTTTCCGTGTTTTTATAAAAAGTAGTTTTTATTAGTCTCTTAGGTTTTAACTAGAGACTATTTTCATAAAGGTGTCTCTTGTAAAATATGCGCCCAAAAAATGTAAAGTATGAAATTTGACAGCTAAGGGACTTTTTTTAATAAGGACTAGTCTTAAACTATAGTGTAAGCCTGAGACTATCAATAAACCACGCTAAGTTTATCTAAATTAATGGAATAATCGAGAAAAAAAACGAGTCCTCAGTTATTAATCGCTATAGTACTGAACAACACTGTATCCCACAATTTAACCTTTCACAGCACTCACCTTTACGACCACTAGATTAACGAAGAAGTAATGACGACGAGATATATACTTATATAATTCATAATTATTTATTTGCATAGAATGTAGGTAGATATTACAAAAGTATTATTAAAACGTAAAAGTTCCGATACATTCTGCCTTATCAAGGCGTGCAAATTTTGACTAAATAGTTATAACACATTTTTTTTTACAATAATTATGATTTTTAGTTTACTAATATAAATAAAAATGTCCAATCAATAATAAAATAAATGTCAAAAGAATAATTACGAAAAACAACTTTATACTTTGTCGTATGGGAGCGGCGCGGCGTAAGAAAATCCATCACCATATTTCGTGCGTGTTGTTAAGAGGTGTCTATGAGAAAAGCCGGGAGGATCGAATGACTTGATGGATGGCGGTTAAACCATCTCGTTTACGCCAGACGTAATCCAGACAGGCGACTCGAAGTAGCGTCAAAAGTGCGATGCGATCCGCCTGCCAAGCGGATAAATCTTCCCTACAACGGGAGAGACCAATGCCCAGCAGTGAATTGAAAGTGGGCTGTTAAAGAAAGATATTATATCTAGCAGTTTTAAAATCTGCCGTCGTAAGTACAAGGGTCACATTTAAGTACATTTTTATTCAGTAGTCAAATAATTGAATAGAATAGAATATTTTTTATTTAATATAGATTAGAAGTAATTCTTATTAAAATATTTTTTTTTACTTTTTCCATTGGTTCGGAAAAAAACCTCTGCCGTGGGAAGAACCAGCAAGAAACCCAGCGGGACTTTTTTTTAAATAAATTATACAATAAGAAAGGTTGTATAAACTATTTACAAATCTTATTTAAGAAACAGATTGGAAGCAATCACCTCGTTCTCAGGGGTTATCAACCATGTATTCATTTATATTATAATAACCTTCAGATTTTGTTAATAAAATATTTATTCTTTACTTGACAAGTCAAGAAAAAGGACAACTGCAAGTATTCGACTTTAAAATAATAGATAGAGGATTTGTGAGCACTATCGACTCTAGAAATATTAGACGATTTTTTTTTTTTTTATAGAATATGTGTGACAAACCAGCACACAGTCCACTTGATGGTAAGTGGTTGCTGTGGCCCATAGACATCTACATCTATCTTCGTTTGCGAATTTAAATGCAGATGCGTTGTCAGCCGTGAGGACTAAGATAGAATGCCTCTTTTGCAGTAAATAGGGTCTCCGGTTCTCTACACTCACCATACGAAACACAGCAGCGTTAAGCTGCTATTTCACGCCTGTATTCTGTGGGAGTCCTTCCCGGTCGAGCCGACCCATTCGTGCTACAACTATACTATTAATATAGATGCAGCATGGCTCTACCAGATATAAAATATATATAATAATATATACTTTTTCAATGTTTCAAAGTATGCACACCAGCCAATTTGATAAAATGCAGATGCGTCTTTTCTTCTAATGGCGATGTACTTATTTCGCATAAGAACCAGTTTCCAATGTATTCTATTGTTTCCAAGAAATTTTCTCATTTATCTACTATGTTTTGATGCATGTAAAACTTTTAGTATATTTCAATATAACTTTTATTTTAAAGGCGTAAAACCTATTTCACATTGAAGAGAGGTCTGGGACATATTATGGTAAGTGTTCGTCATTATTTTGACTTGAAAAAAAAAACAAAATGCAGGTTTAATTCGTCCTAGAGTTCTTTAATCAATTTCCCCTCTCTAAAGTTTCATTGTTTGCGCCAAACTAAATAACACATCCAAAAGTGAACGTCCTTGTTATGATAGACAAGACGCACACACTCACAAAGTGCGTTGTCAGACATGCGTGTCATTGTTCGCACTCCATAATATGTATGGCACATAGGTCATGTCGAGTTGCGTTTATTTATTACACATTCTATATTTTCGTGTACCATTTCAATTAGTTTCGATTGATTGTTAGATGGTGGATTGGTTTCGATAGTATTGAAATTAAATTACTAACATTTTTAGTTGATTCATTTCATCATTTTTTAAAGGGTATTGAAGCAATTAGTTCGCAGCGGTTTTAAGTTGGTGTTGCCGGACTTCACATATCCTCGAAATATTTAATTTCGCAGACACACAGTTTCCCGGAATGTTTTCCTTTCTTCCTTCCACGTGGTAACTGCACTTAAAATTGCACTTAACAATTTCATCGGTGCCGTCGGGAATTGAATCAGGGTGGCTCGGGTAATGTAAGATATATGACGTGCGTTTAGCCCCTGAGATATGATGGTTCCATTGCCATGCTACTAGCTAGTAGTATAGTAAACGGTAGTGTCAGTCAAGTTTGGCAAGGGAAAGCGAGACGTACCAGCACTGTGCTTAATTACACGAACCATTTCGAGTCATTTTTATTTTTTTATTTTTATTTTTTTATTACCCCCAATTGTATTGATCTAAGGGGGTTATTTGCATGCCTTTAAGACATTAGTACTTAACCATTTCTAATTTTTTTGTCTGTCTGTCTGTCCGGACTAATCTTCGAAATGGATGAACGGATTGCAATGAAACTTCACGAACAGATAGAGAGCCATGCCAGGAGTGATCTAGGCTTTATTTTATCCGAAATCTTGGAGATTTTTTTTAAATCGGAAAGTTGATATGATGAAGTAAATGATAAATGGGTCTTTGATGATTATCTTAAGATAATACATTTAAATCTAAATAACGCCACTTTAATAGAGCCCACCCAGGCGAAGTCAGGGCGGGTTGTTAGTACATATATAGTTCGACGTCTTCATTTGACATTTCTTTTTATCTTCTAAGTGAAATTCCATTATTTATTCAGATGGGATAATATGCAGCTTAGCGTCTAAATAAACAGCTGTTATTATTCACGAACTGTTAGTTTTATAATATACTAGCTGTTCCCCGCGACTTCGCCCGCGTGTAATTTAGGGTTTTTTGTGTGTGTTTGAGTGGATGGATGGGTTAGATTCACAATTGGATCCGGTAGGTGGAGGTGTTGTCGAGAACCAGAAATTACCCTTGCGAAGCCGGGCAGATCGCTAGTTAATTATAAATACTCAATTGGGTAAATTTTGGACCACTGAGAGATCATGTATGAATACGTATTCGTATATTGTCACAGAAAAATATAAGTTTACTGGCGGTTTTGTTTGATCGAGGACAAAGTCACGTACAAAAATACAAGCAGAAATACTGAAATTACTAAACTGAGTGTTTTTTTTTTTTTTGGAAAATATACAAAGTTTCCAAGAAAAACTTAGTCTTATTCAATTAAGATTGCTTTTTTGATGCCTTCCAATTAACAAAAAAACATACGGAATTAAGGATTTAAATCTTTAATTTATTTTTAAAACCCCGACATTTCTATGACCATGGATATGAGAGTGCTACAAATCATTGTAATTTCAAACTTACGTTTCAATAAATGCAATCTTAATTTATATTACAACAAGGTAAAGTTAGGTAAGTGTAGTGGCGGTGTAAGAATATCCAGTATCCTATATAATCTATTGGGAGTCGTAAGAGACAACAGAAGTAAACTGAAACAGGAGATGGGCAGCTTCCTGATAAGAGGTCAAAATTATAATAAACTGCGGTTCTGAACTCGCCCGCCAAGCGTGGCATCTATGACAAATAACCCCTATGAGGTAGACTATTGTAGGTGAGGGGTTATAGCAGTGGACTTTTGATTGGTTGCAATAATAAAAGTAAATTTGTGAGAAGACTGTTATCATTGTAATAAAACTCCACGTATTGAACATCCATTTAAGCCTTTTCAAAATATATGTACCGTTGCCGTTGTTTCGAGCTGTCATTGACTGCATAATACTGGTTTGAATAAAAAGTTGTTTATAGCTCATCGATCCAGATACATTCAGTTAAATAACTTTGGATAATTAATGAGAATGTTGATGACCTAATTGTATTAAATGAGGTCGTATTGAAGACGTGTACTATATGCTTGTGGACTGCTCGGATAGAGGATAAAATGTGCCAATTATTTTATGTTTCCCTCATTGAAGTAATTTGTACTACGTACTAAGAGAGACGTCGAGACTTAGTTGTTTGCAACACGCGTTAGAGCCCGCGGGTCCAAACTTACTTAGTCTGTGCTCTGTGCCATAAAAAGTACTCTGTGCCTACTTTCACGTGACCTGCACAGCCGCAAAGATTTTGTTGGCGGTGTATTTTATATTACACTAGCTTTTACCCGCGACTTCGTCCGCGTAGATATTATACTTTAAACCATATAGTAGATTCCATCACCTCCTTAGGGATGATTTCCGTGATCAAAGCTATCCCATTTCCTTCCCCGGGACGTAAACTATCTCGATACCAAATTTCATCTAAATCGGTTCAGCGATTTAAACGTGAATTTTTCCGACTTACTTAACACTTATCGTTATATTTCGACCAATTTACACAATATCTTTATTAATTATAGCCTATGTGTTGTTCAGATGTATGAGCTATATTATTGTAAAGTTTCATTAAAATACATTCAGTAGTTTTTGCGGGGAAGAGTAACAAACATTCATATAAGTACCGACAGGAAAGTCTAGCGGTGACCGTTATTGCGCATAAGTCGAAAATAAGGTATCATGGGGTAGTAAGCGGGTCGCGGGGCGGGCGTGCGTCGTGCGAAGGATGCGCACGCGCTGATTGGCTCTCCAGTCGCATTCGTGCAATTCAATTCGTGCGCGACAGTACCCATGCGCAGCTATCCCCTCCACGTTTCGTTCAGCGCTAGACTTACGTGCCGCGACTTGTACATCCATACATCCTCACAAACTTACTTATTAGGATAATATTACTTCAATGGTTTTCCTAATCGATTTGATATTGGCATGAATAATAGTATACTTGCTTCTCCAGTGCCGAATTAAGCAAGAATGCTATCTGTATAAACTTGTACATAAATATACAACAATAATAATGTCCTCCTGACTGATTTCGGTCACGGCGGCCGGTCTCAGCGGAGACTAGCCATCTACGCAGGGCAGGATTATAGTGCCCGAGTGTATGCGCAAGCACAAGTGCACTCTCTATGCCCTCACTCTCATAGTCCGATGGGACGGTAATCCGACACTTCCGGAGAGAGATCAGCGCAAGACCAATGGCTTTACGTGCTTGTGAAACACAGCCAACTTCCTGACTCCGGGTTTTTAACAGAAAAATCCTTGAACTGATTTTGCCCCGACCCGGGGGATTCGAACCCTCATGATGAGCAATCGCGGTTACCACCAATAGACCAACGAGGCAGTCGTAGGACAATAATGTAATAAGTAAAACGATTAGGTTGACATAGTCGCGATGTGACAAAATTTAATAAGTGATTAAATAAATCTACCGCCATTCATCAGCAAAACTTAAGTCTTAATCAGATGGTATTGTCCGCTGCCAAGAGCACGGGCCAAGTGTATTGTGTGACAATACGTCGTCATAATAATATAATAAAGGAGCGGGAATCCAAAGAATGGCACCGTCACTCGCTTCGTTTTGTAGTAATTACTCTTGCTGTATTGCGTCAATGTTCGAAGTTATTAAGATATCGTTTTGTGTCACTAATTTAGTGTACTCACTTCTTTTGTGACATGTAGTATGCTTTTTAGTAGGAATGTTAAATTTTGATTATATGTCTTGCTCATATGACAGCTTTTGAAGTCGGTGCCAAGACATATTGTTGGAGGAGAATTAACCCAAGTAACACATCAAAGCAGTATAACGGCCAACTTACAGCATTTCAGTATCCTTTTGGCATATTGAGTTCTATAGTAGCATTATAACGTTTATACGGCTACTGTAATGCTTATTTGGGCACAAATTATACGGCTTTAGATTCTAAATAGTTTCACAATAGTTGTTTAATTGCATTTCAGGCGCATTATATTAGCATTATTGTGGTCAAATAAGGTATCAATAAAAACCACAAAAACCACAATTTATCACATTTAAATAAATTTGTATAATTGTTTTAAACTATGAAGTTTGTATAAATAGAATAACTAAATAATTATCTGGTAAATCACAATAATTGTACTAAAAAGTAATTGAAACACTACTTCTCGGTTAGAAGAAGCATTATTATGGTCAAAGAAGTTGCCAATCGCATTAAAGAAGCATTATTTTTTCAGCATTATTTATTTATTTATTTCATCAGGGTTTACGGTGCATTATAATGGCACAAGTTTATGCTATTAAGCAGCATTAGGCATTATCTTACTACTTAAAAATGCTATTGTAGACCTTAACGCACAAAAATAGCTGAAAGCTGTATAGCATATTTACGTGGCATTATAATTGTTTATGTTTATGCTATTAAACAGCAATATGCATTTATTTACTACTTTAAAATGCTGTTGTAGATCCAAATGCACTAAAAACAGCTGAAATCTGTACAGCTGCGTTGTGGTTTGCTGCACTAAAATTAAAGGCTTTACAGAAGCATTTTGATATGCTATTATCCAACCGTTATACAGTATAAATCATCATAATGGTTTTGAAATGTCAATATAAAGCGTCAAGATGCTGGGTGAACTTATTTTATACGGACCTTAAGTTCTACATAAGTTTACTATTCGTTTCTTAAAATGCAGGTATTACTTGGGAAAGCACCGACTTCAGCACTACTGAGTGGAAATTATTTTATTTCTTTTAGTTAGTTTGACTATTTAGTTTTTAAGGCTTTTGCTTTTTATTCAAAGTTTAATTTTTAACCCTTTTAAGTGAACTAAGGTATATCAACACAAGCTCAAGGTATGTATGTATACTAAAATGTGTAGTCTAATAGTTTCCCATAAAATTTTATTCCCTATTTTTAACCCTTAAGAGTAGACTATTTTCCCCAATTTTATATGGGACCATTTGATAGAAAAGAGTCGTTAAAATCGTTCACAATAATTAGCGAAGATATCGCGTAACAAACATACAAAATAAAAGAACAGTCGAATTGAGAACCTTGTTTTATGAAGTCAGCTGATAAATTAAAGGACTTTCTGGTTAGATCCAATAAAATTTTATATTTAGATAGGCGAGTGCTGTTTAAAAACTACCTGATAATTTTGCTTCTAAAATTTTCAGGGTAATTGGAAAATATTATTACATATTTTTAGCAACTTCACAGTAAGGAGCATGCTAGCTGACATTGGTTCTACTGTGAGGAGGGACAGGATGTTTTGGTGGTAGACTTTTTGAGCAAAGTATATGGCACCGCGATTCTGAGCAACATTTTTAGAGAACCTTATTTAGTATCTTTAAAGTTCAAACGTTCCATTCTTTTACATTGAAATTGTACTTATAATGGAAAGTGTTGAATGGGGTTATTTTTCCAATTTGAAAAAAAATTTTTTACTAAGTAAGTAAAATATTTACTAGTTAGGGGTAATATGTTTGTGTTAATTTAGCTTACACTTGACTCCAATATCGAAATAAAATATTGCTAAAGAAAATAATTAACTGCTAAGATTTCATATAAATCTTTAAAAAATATAGAAATTATTATCCTTTGACACATTATGACAGACCGGGGACAGAATGAAATTTAAGTTTTTCAATCTTATACCGGTACGATTTCTTTACTCATGTGCTTATACTTCACTCTTTTGTCGAAATAATCTATTGCTAAAGAAAAGAAGATACTGCTAAGTTTTAATCCTTTGACACTATGAATTTTCTGAATGAAATTCAAGTTGTTCACAGGCTTCCAAAGCTCTTTGTTCGACAAAGTTTGACAAACACAAAAGAGTAAACAACCTGTTCTATTTTTATTTATTGTTGATGTCATGGAACTTATTTTAGCTTAAATCGTTATGTACCCCTAATTTGGCCGTACTTCCGATTCGATTGCGTATCCGATAAGAAAGAGTACAATAACGTTTAATGAGTCTTAGTACTTTATTATATCCATAGTACGCAGCTATGGTTATTAAATTATTATGTTACTTATTGATCCCACCGTGTAGAAATAGCTATCATCGTAATCACAAACAGGTCAAGGTAGAGCGAGTGGATTTTACATTGCATATGAATTTCGTATGACAAAGCACAGACTTGGTCGGGTGTGGAGTTAGTGCTGACGTATAGGCAGTGGAGAAACACGCAAATAAGCGAATTCGTCATAATCATCAATCATTACACCATGTAAAGTCCCGTATAGAACATAGAGCTCCCCAAAGATTACCTCATATTCGGGATACTTATAAGATAGTTGCCACGCTTGGCAAGCGGGTTGGCAACCGCAGTTTTTGAAGTTATACTTCTTTTAGGGCGTTTGGGAAAAATGATGAGAGTGAATTTTTACGATGCGCGCGCACACCGACACCTCAAAACGACACCATGAAGTTGTTACGATGCGCGCGCACACTGACACCTCAAAGCGACAACTTCAGTGAATCACTGTCTCTC
The DNA here is from genome assembly GCA_029286625.1 of Parnassius orleans. Taxonomy (NCBI): domain Eukaryota; kingdom Metazoa; phylum Arthropoda; class Insecta; order Lepidoptera; family Papilionidae; genus Parnassius; species Parnassius orleans. Next base: position 65,796 of record JAGSMP010000198.1, read on the forward strand.
AAGTTTTCGTGGGAACTGATAACTATATTTAAGGTTGTTATATTAAGTAATTTTTGTTTTGTTACGCTAAAGAAGTATAACTTCCTACGTGCGTACATAAGTACACACAAACGTTTTTATTTTATTTTCCCTCTGTCTGTTTTTTACCCTCTGTCGCCTCTTACGACACCCACGGAACGATATGTGTTGGCATGTATTCTTACACAGGTGGCAGAAGCTTATTCATCATCATCATCATCATTACAGCCCTTCACAAGTCCACTGCTGAACATAGGCCTCCCCCAAGGAATGCCACAAAGCACGGTCCTGAGCCACCCGCATCCATCGACTTCCTGCATGTCTTACCAGGTCGTCACTCCATCTAGTGGGGGGACGCCCTACACTTCGTCCGCCGGTACGAGGCCGCCACTCGAGAACCTTTTTTCCCCATCGGTTGTCGGTTCTTCGAGCTATATGGCCGGCCCATTGCCACTTCAGCTTACTAATCCGTTAGGCAATGTCGGTCACTCTGGTTCTACTGCGGATATCCTCATTTCTAAGTTTATCACGCAGTGAGACCCCGAGCATAGCCCTCTCTATAGCTCGCTGAGCGACCTTGAGCTTCCTCATCCGGCCAGCAGTGAAGGACCACGTCTCAGTTCCGTAGGTCATCACTGGCAACACGCACTGGTTGTACAGCCTCGTTTTCAAGTTTTGAGGTATACCTGACGAGAAGATGTGCCGTAATTTCCCGAACGCTGCCCAGCCGAGTTGAATCCGTCGATTGACCTCTCGGTCGAAGTTGGACTTACCTAGTCGGACTATTTGTCCCAGGTAAACATATTCGTCAACAACTTCGAGCTTAGTGCTCCAACAACTACCGGCATAGGTGTGACATGGACATTAAACATGATCTTTGTTTTGTCCATGTTCATCTTAAGACCTATCCGTTGGGAGGCACTATTGAGGTCATTGAGCATAGTGCTAGGTCCTCCAGCGATTCTGCCATAAGGACTATATCATCGGCAAATCGAAGGTGAGTGATGTACTCGCCATTGATGTTAATGCCGTATCCTTTCCAGTCAGAAGCTTGAAAACGTCTTCCAATGCAGCGGTGAAGAGTTTCGGGATATAACGTCACCCTGTCTTACACCTCTCTGCAGTTGGATAGGTTTTGTACTCTGGTTCTGTACTCGGATAGCCATCGTGGCCCTACTGTACAAGCACTTCAGCACTTCGATATACCGACAGTCAACTTGGCACCGCTGAAGGGACTGCAGCACCGCCCAAATTTCGACGGAATCAAAGGCTTTCTCATAGTCCACATACGCCAGACATAGTGGCAAATTGTACTCCTCGGACTTCTGTACAATTTGCCGAAGGGTATGTATGTGGTCTATGGTGCTAAAACCTTTTCGGAAACCGGCTTGTTCGGGAGGCTGGAAGTCGTCGAGTCTGCGTGCGAGACGATTCGTAATGACTCTCGAAAACAGCACGTAGACGCGGCTCAGAAGGGAAATCGGTCTGTAGTTCTTCAAGAGGCGTTGTCGCCTTTCTTGAAGAACAAGACCACCGCACTTCTGCTCCACGCCTCCGGTGTAGTGCCACCATGTGGGACGGAATTAAAGAGCTTCTGAAGGACTTCAAGTACCGGTTTTCCACCCGCTTTCAGAAGCTCCGCTGTAATTCCATCCTCGCCTGGGGCCTTGCCGTTTTAAGGTGCTGAGAGCCATTCTAATCTCGCTCAGACTGACGTCCGGGATATCATCGGAATAGTGTCGGATAAGACTCGCTCTTGGATCGTTACTCACACTTGCGTGTGGCTCCAACGATGATGTGTACAGCTGCCCATAGAACCTCTCAATCTCACTCAAAATCTCAGGTGTCCCGGAAACGACGCTGCCACACTCGGTCTTCAGCTTCGACAGTTGGCTCTTTCTGGCAGACAGATCTCTGGCAAAGACTTTGGAGCCCTGGTTCCGCTCGATCGCTTCTTCAATACGAGCTGTATTGAAGTTGCGCAAGTCCCGCCGCATGCATTTGGAGATCTGTCTGTTCAGTTGCTGTATGCTATCAAATCTACTGAAGATTGCAGCTTCATTTCCCGTCTAACAGCCATGAGATTAAGAGTGTGATCGGAGAGTTTTGTGTTCTTCTGCGGCGGGTCTTACAAAACTTAGCTCCGACCGCATGGACAGTTTCCACGAGCTTGTCATTCATATCGTCCACTGCATTGCAATCTTCTGCACTGAAAACGGTTTTGTAACTCGAGCTGAACGGTTTCGGGACTTTGGATTAGAGCACGAGGGGGACGGAGCGTTGACTTCATTAGACGACACCTCCAACTTAATGTTTAGGTTCAGTGTGCCTCTAACCATTCGGTGATCGCTACCAGTTTTCACCCTCGCGATCACTGAGACATCACTGAACAGTTGACGTCTAGTCGTCATAATGAAGTCAATCTCATTTTTTGTCGAACCGTCGGGGCTCGACCACGTCCACTTCCTGTGGGCCGCTTCTGGAAGAAAGAGTTCATCATAAAGAGTCCCTCTTTCTCCATGAAGTCGGCCAGCTGCTGGCCCCTTGGGTTCCGTTGCCCTAATCCGAATTTCCCTACTTTCAGCTCACTGTTCTCTCTTGTGCCTAGTTTATGTTGAAGTCTCCATTAACACCGTATAGTGGGTTTTGGAGGAATGCATGGCTCTAGAGATATCCTCATACATTTCCTCCACCTCCTCATCGGGATGTGCCGAAATTGGTGCGTAAACCTGTATGACCTTCAGCGAATACCGTTTGGTGATTCTGAGTATAAGGTACGCAACCCTCGTCGACACACTCCCAATTTTACAACGTTGTTAACGAGAGACTTGTGGACGATAAATCCGACACCTCCTTGGGACAGATGGTCGCCTCCCGGTGATAGAACAAGTTGTTGATTCGAGGATTACCGTGTCCTCCCTCTCTTCGGACCTCGGATAATCCTATAATATTCCAGCGCAACTTGTCTATCTCTTCTTCCAGCTCCAGGATCTTCTCGTCAGTCCTCAGAGTGCGTGCGTTATAAGTTGCCAGGTCGAGTCGTCGTAGGTGGCAACCGAACCTCCACCGGAGATTCTTATTCTTATGCAGAAGCTTATTGGTGACTCTCAATTGACGCTAATCTGCTAAACCTCGAACACAAACTTTAGGTGATCTACAAATCTGTAATTTTTTTTGAAGTGCATAGGACTATCAAGATTAATTCCTTCCTCTCCTTTTACATCATCAGACAACAAAATGTACGGCGTATAGACCTACGGCGGTTATCCACCCTTTCGTTGTGAATATAATATCAATCTGACGAAGCGTTTAACTTCATATATATTGCGTATAGCATATAAGATGATGATAGGCTGCTTAGCTTGTGCTCCTTATCATCCGAGATTCCATCGCCGAAGTAAGCAAGCAAATTAAATTCACACTTTCAAAATGGCTTCTCTAAATCGATAATGGCGTGATAATAAACCTTGAAACTCGTGAATTATTACTTACACAAAGGCGGACTACATGATATCGCAGAAGTGTTTCGTAAGTCGCGCACAGAGTTTCCGTGAAATCAATAGATTAGTTCGGTTGGCCTTCGCGACTGTAAGCCTAATAGCGATACTTCTTTACTTAATCTTCTTCACAAGCTTAATTTTGACCAATTTAAAAAATGACCTCAAAGTCACAAAAAAAGAACTGTTTTTTTAATTAAAGTTTTTTTTAATTTGACTTTTCAGTGCCATAACAATGTTGACATGATAATAAGGATTTAAGAGATTATTACACTTTAATTTTAATATCATACGTAAGAATCGAAGGGAATTTCCATACTAGGAAACTATTATGTTTTATATTGAAGCTAAAACCAATGTTATTATAGCAGATGATCACTGTAAAGTTTACGACTTACATACATAAGTTCTCATAGTTCAAGATTTCGTGTTCAAGATACATTAACGTGACACTTTTCTATTTTCGCATAACAATAATGCCTTAGCGATGAAATCGGAACGTAAGAGCCAGTGTCAAAGACAAAACGACAACGAAAAAAACACAAACCCTAATTGCCTTTGTTTTACACAATTATTCGCCTATTTTTATTCGTACGTGGTGAAACCACGCTCTCAGAGATGTATCTTGTAGAACACCACAAGACTGGCTACCTCACGCCTGTGCGGTTAGCTACACCGGATTTTATTCATTTACACGTGGTAGAGCTACGATTACACGTGGTTATGTTTTAGTATCGCCCCTTCCACGAAAAGTTCTTCATGTCCACATTTCAAAACACCTTGCTTAACATCGATCTCACAACAATTCTTCCTCATGAAGTCTAGGCCCAGGATGCAGTCGTCCATTATATCAGCCACGATGACATTATGCAGGTAGATCATGTTGCCTAGCTTCAACTCCATCTCCTTCTCTCCACGGACGGGTATGCGCTGACCGGTGGCTGTTACCAAATTAATGCGCTCTCGGTTGTATGCGGAGTCCCCAAGAACTGACTTATAAGTTGGGAACTGACAACCGTGCGAGAGGCTCCAGTGTCTATGGTCAGTTTACACGGCGTTCCGTTGACCTCGCCTTTGATGATTAGGCTGTTCCCATCATGGGTTTGTGAGATCGAAATCCTTGGGGCTCTTTTAACATCAGCCAGCACCCGCCCCACAGTCCTGGCTTCTACTCGTTTCCCTGCTGCTGCTGGGCGGTGCTGTTAGCCGCACTACCCTCTCGAGATCGATCACCTCCCCTTTCTACAGTTCGCTTAGGGTAGCTGGATCGAAGATGGCCCCTTTCCCCACAGCCGTAGCACCTAGGGCTGTATCCTTTATAGCAGTCGCGAACTGCAGCTGCTGCAACCTCCCTGACGCGATGGGATCGATGATCCTGCCGTACGGCTTCCACCTCCAGTGCATGGGCTAACGCGTCCTTAAGCGTCTCGTGGTGCCCGAGCCTCACAGCAGCTCTGACTTCAAGGTCGCGGATGCCGTCGATGAATGTCTGCACCAGGTTCCCTACAATGAGCGCAGGTACAGACTGGTATGCTTTTCGAACCAGCTTTTCCACCTCAAGGGCCCACTGCTGCAGGTTTTCGTTGCTGCGTTGCACGCGATCTTTGAGCTGCGCACGAAAGACGTGTTCCAGGTGAGCATCGCCATATCTCGCCTCCAACGCCTCAAGGAGCTGCTCGTAAGTCACTTCCTTACCGAGAGCTTCCAGAACAGTTAAGGCCTGGTCGCGCAAGCCTAGGGTGAGAGCAGTCATGGCCTGACTTTTATTCCAGCCGTTCGTCTTCGCGACAGCCTCGAACTGGATTCTGTACGCCGACCAGGAAGAAGTCCCGTCGAACGGCGGCACTTTGAATCCACGTAGCGAAGGTATTGTAGCTACCACGGGGGCTGTAACTCCATCCCCAAGTTTGAGGTCGTCCAGCGTTTTCTTCACGTCAGCAATCACGTTGTCAACCCGATTGTTCACTTGGTCGATTCGGGTTTCAGCTTCCGACAGGCGGTTGTCATGTTGAGCAACCCTATCCTTCACCTCCCTTATCTCTTTCCCGAAGGTAGCGTGAAGGTCCTTCATGAGGAGCATCTGTTCTTCCCGTTGGCGGGCCTGTTCCTCCTGTCCACGCTGCAGCTGCTCTTCCAACCGACGGGCCTGTTCCTCCTGTCGGCGGGCCTGTCCTCCTGTCGGCGGGCCTGTTCTCCTGTCGGCGAGCCTGCTCCTGCAGCATCATCATCAGAGCACCTAAGTCAGGTGCTGCAGATGCAGGAGCTGCTGACGGGCCGGCCTCGTGGTCGGCATCTGGCCTCCGACGTTTGCGGCGTTGCATTACCAAATCGTCTCTGGTCCGTCTCTTGCTGGCGTTGACTTCGGGTACGGATACCCTCCGTGTCGTCCTTTGGTAAATCGGCATGATGTGATCCCACTTGACACCAATTGTTACGAGCTTGGGGTTCGAGACAATTAAAAACTGCCGATTGAATTACCAAAATTGACACTTTAATTATACAACACTAATTACAACTTTAAACCACACTAATAACAAAATACAATTTTACTACAGATCGCTTAAGTTCGTAGTTGTATCGCTTCGAAGTCCTCGCTTGTATCGCCAATTCAATACTGCCTCGGTCGTGGTCTATACCGGCCTTATATAGCGCCTCCGATACTTTCCAGAACCTTCTACTGTGGAAACATCTAGAATGTTCGAGTACATATCGGTCCCGAAATTTCTAGAAAGATCTTGACTCTCCTAGTTCTGCTACTCGATACTAGAGGGCGCTAGTGGCTAGTGTTGCCATGTAAAAGACATTAATAGTGGCGCGCAACAATAATTACAGAAGAAGCCATCAGATACTCATACTTTTTTATATCAATTCAACATTATTTGGATTTTGTAACAATCTTGGTGGATTCGGAAAGATTTCTTATGTTTCGTGTGGTAATTATAGAGAACCGGAGACCGTTTTTACTGGAAACAAGGCATTCCATCTTCCTTCTATGTTCTCAGGGGTGACAACGCATCTGCATTTTGATTCGTAATTGAAGACAGATGTCGATGTCTATGGACCACAGCATCCACTTACCATCAGGTGGACTGTGTGCTCGTTTGTCACTCTTATTCTTAAAAAGTCCTCAACGTCAAAAATTTGGGTTTTATACAAATATTGATACCGATTGAATCAGTGTATTCACTATCGCCGTTGTTATATACATGTTGATTCAATAGTTTTATGGCATGATTTAGAATACATGACAGGCCTTCAAACCTATTTATTTACAAATTGACAAAGCTATAAAAAAACAAATTAATAACGACGTAGAAATTAATTCGTAAAGCAAACAAGAACTGATAACATTATACGATGATTTAGTAACGTCCACACGACCGCAGAGGAAAAATATTTACTAATATTGTGCGTCACTTCCCTGCAGTAATGCAATCAATTATTATTAATAAAAATAAACATATGCAAGTAGTTATCGATCCAGAATTATATTTGCTTGAGAAAGATGCATTAAAGGTATTAAATAATTCATAATTTAAAATATTGTGCCTTTTTCAAATAGATACGTTTATACGTGGTAGAGCCATACTGCAGCTATAGGGAAAGACCACGCTCTCACAAAATAGCTTCGTAAATTAGCACCTCAATGCTGCTGTTTCTTACGGTGAGTGTAGAAATGCCGAGAACTTTTTAGTGGAAACGAGGCATTCCATCTTAGTCTGCAGGTGTGACGACTCATCTGCATTTTGATTCTTAATCGAGGATAGATGTACAAGTCTATCGGCCACAGTATCTAATTACCATTAGGTTAACTGTATGCTCGTTTGTCTATAAAATTTCTATAAAAAATCGACCTACGGATATTGTAGATTTATACAGTTTAAGTGATGTTGTGTTACATTTATAACATTTTGATATGACTTGCATCTTAAAGTATGATAACAACCTATACAGCATTCCATCTTAGGCTTTAGAAGGTGACTACGCATTTGTAGCCTTCTTTGTTTGAAGTAGGCTGCAGCTGTCCATGGACGGCACTAGCCACTTACCATCAGGTGAACTTCCTTCGTTTGTAATTTCAATTTTATAAAATAAAATAAATAAAATTTTACTTCAATCAAGTTATTCACTGTGGTCACATTAGATATTCTACCAGTGTAAGGATGGGCAAGACAATGTTCCATTTTTCAGTAACTAGGAGGTTAATTCTCATTATTGACTAATTTTATCGATACTTCTGTGCAGCTTTAACGGAACAGTCGTGGCCCACGTGGTTTGATACTAAGAATAGAAGGTGAATCTGTATGCCCGTGACCCACGCAGAGATCTTTTTCAGTATAATACTCACTACTAAAATAGATTTTAGCTTGTTTTTCAACTTTCAGCTCTGGAATTATTGCAGACGTGTCAAGATGCTTATTAAACACCTTAGCCTCGAGCACAGCTGGTTTAGCCAAGTTCTACAATCGTTAACGATAATATAAAACTATACTTTTTTATAATTACCTAGGTGGTACCCTGCGCGTTGCTGCCGCAGAAAAAATTATTGTGAAAATACCGTTTCAAATTTGGAAGACTTATCATTGTTTAATTGGGATTAATAATACATTCACTGAAGTTGAGTGATAAATTATTTTCGAATAAATTTTTCGGTACGATACGCGCGCCACCTACTGTAAGTTAATTGTACTATGCCTATAATTTTTTCACAAGTGCAAGCAATAAGTTGACAAAGTTTTACCGCAATCTGATGAACGGTATTGCAGCGCATAAAATACGAACAAACAAAAATTATTTTTTATATTTATAATATATGAGCGAGAAACAAATCTTTCCGAATCCACCAAGATTGTTACAAAATCCAAATAATGTTGAATTGATATAAAAAAGTATGAGTATCTGATGGCTTCTTCTGTAATTATTGTTGCGCGCCACTATTAATGTCTTTTACATGGCAACACTAGCCACTAGCGCCCTCTAGTATCGAGTAGCAGAACTAGGAGAGTCAAGATCTTTCTAGAAATTTCGGGACCGATATGTACTCAGACATTCTAGATGTTTCCACAGTAGAAGGTTCTGGAAAGTATCGGAGGCGCTATATAAGGCCGGTATAGACCACGACCGAGGCAGTATTGAATTGGCGATACAAGCGAGGACTTCGAAGCGATACAACTACGAACTTAAGCGATCTGTAGTAAAATTGTATTTTGTTATTAGTGTGGTTTAAAGTTGTAATTAGTGTTGTATAATTAAAGTGTCAATTTTGGTAATTCAATCGGCAGTTTTTAATTGTCTCGAACCCCAAGCTCGTAACAATTGGTGTCAGAAGTGGGATCACATCATGCCGATTTTACCAAGGACGACACGGAGGGTATCCGTACCCGAAGTCAACGCCAGCAAGAGACGGACCAGAGACGATTTCGTCATAATCATCAATCATTACACCATGTAAAGTCCCGTATAGAACATAGAGCCCCAAAGATTACCTCATATTCGGATACTTATAAGATAGTTGCCACGCTTGGCAAGCGGGTTGGCAACCGCAGTTTTGAAGTTATACTTCTTTTAGGGCGTTTGGGATAAATGATGAGAGTGAATTTTACGATGCGCGACACCTCAAAACGACACCATGAAGTTGTTACGATGCGCGCGCACACTGACACCTCAAAGCGACAACTTCAGTGAATCACTGTCTCTCAAGTTTCCGTAGGAACTGATAACTATGTTTAAGGTTGTTATATTAAGTAATTTTTGTTTTGTTACGCTAAAGAAGTATAACTTCCTACGTGCGTACATAAGTACACACAAACGTTTTTATTTTATTTTCCCTCTGTCTGTTTTTTACCCTCTGTCGCCTCTTACGACACCCACGGAATGATATGTGTTAGCATATACTCTTACACAGGGGGCAGAAGCTTATTGGTGACTCTCAATTGACGCCAATCTGCTAAACCTCGAACACAAACTTTAGGTGGTCTACAAATCTGTAAAATTTTTTGAAGTGCATAGGACTATCAAGATTAATTCCTTCCTCTCCTTTTACATCATCAGACAACAGGCGTCAGATTGATATTACATTCAAAACCCTTTCGTTGTGAATGTAATATCAATCTGACGAAGCGTTTAACTTCATATATATTGCGTATAGCATATAAGATGATGATAGGCTGCTTAGCTTGTGCTCCTTATCATCCGAGATTCCATCGCCGAAGTAAGCAAGCAAATTAAATTCACACTTTCAAAATGGCTTCTCTAAATCGATAATGGCGTGATAATAAACCTTGAAACTCGTGAATTATTACTTACACAAAGGCGGACTACATGATATCGCAGAAGTGTTTCGTAAGTCGCGCACAGAGTTTCCGTGAAATCAATAGATTAGTTCGGTTGGCCTTCGCGACTGTAAGCCTAATAGCGATACTTCTTTACTTAATCTTCTTCACAAGATTAATTTTAACCAATTTAAAAAATGATCTCAAAGTCACAAAAGAGAACTGTTTTTTTATTTATTTTTTTATTTGACTTTTCAGTGCCATAACAATGTTGACATGATAATAAGGATTTAAGAGATTATTACACTTTAATTTTAATATCATACGTAAGAATCGAAGGGAATTTCCATACTAGGAAACTATTATGTTTTATATTGAAGCTAAAACCAATGTTATTATAGCAGATGATCACTGTAAAGTTTACGACTTACATACATAAGTTCTCATAGTTCAAGATTTCGTGTTCAAGATACATTAACGTGACACTTTTATATTTTCGCATAACAATCGCTAAGGCATAGCGATGAAATCGGAACGTAGAGCCAGTGTCAAAGACAAAACGACAACGAAAAAAACACAAACCCTAATTGCCTTTGTTTTACACAATTATTCGCCTATTTTTATTCGTACGTGGTGAAACCACGCTCTCAGAGATGTATCTTGTAGAACACCACAAGACTGGCTACCTCACGCCTGTGCGGTTAGCTACACCGGATTTTATTCATTTACACGTGGTAGAGCTACGATTACACGTGGTTATGTTTGTAGCACGAATGGGTCCTGGGCCTAGACTTCATGAGGAAGAATTGTTGTGAGATCGATGTTAAGCAAGGTGTTTTGAAATGTGGACATGAAGAACTTTTCGTGGAAGGGGCGATACGGGGAATGTGTACAGCCTTAAGAAGATTGTTCTGCCGCCGAGATCGGAAACGATTGTACCGGTTAGTCTTCCTCGGAATCCTGGGCAAGCTCATCGTTGTGTACTCGTGGAAAGGGTGGACAATGACCTTCCGTGAAAGTGGCTCGAACCTTGGTCAGAACCACCGACATCTCAAGAGTACGTGTGCTGAACCTTTGTGATCAGGAACAGATTATGGAAAAGGCACACTGGTTGGTACTTGTGAGGAAGTGGATTGGTTGCGTAGGTGCCAATATCCATCGACTGGGACCCCAGCAAGGATGCACAAACGAGGGTGACCACACTTTTAGAAGACTGTCGCATTCTCTCCCGAATGAAGTGGTCAAGGCGAAGAAGTTGTTACTCAAGTACGCTGATGTTTCTCGTCAAACGATGCTGACATAGGAAAGACTGGCTTAGTTCAACACAAAATAAACACAGGAGAAGAATTGCCTATCCGTCAGCGCCCAAGAAGATTGCCGGTAGCACGTGAAAAGGAAGTGGAAACCATGATTGAGGGAATGGTGAAGGATGGTGTTATTGAACCTTCATCTAGTCCATGGTGTTCACCTGTGGTGCTGGTAAAGAAGAAGGATGGCAGCATGCGGTTTTGTGTTGACTACCGCCGTCTGAACGACGTTACAAAGAAGGACAGCTATCCCTTGCCAAGAATTGATGACACGCTGGACATGCTTACAGGCGTAAAGTGGTTTAGCACACTGGACCTGAAAAGTGGCTACTGGCAGGTTGAAATTGACCCTAAGGACAGGGAGAAAACTGCATTCTCGACAGGAAAGGGTCTGTGGCAATTTAAAGTTATGCCGTTTGGATTGTGCAATGCTCCAGCAACGTTTGAAAGGTTGATGGAGCTTGTACTTACCGGGTTAATTGGCGATGCCTGTCTGGTCTACTTGGATGACATCATCATCGTAGGCCGTACGTTTGAGGAACACCTTCAAAACCTGGAGCCGGAAAGGAACTATTGTGTCACAAGGCGAGAATTGCTTGCTGTGGTAAAGTCGTTGCAGCATTTTAGCAAATATCTTCTGGGGCGGAAATTTCCCTTACGAACTGACCATGCTGCACTGAAATGGCTATTGCAGTTCAAAAATCCAGAAGGACAAGTTGCGAGATGGATTGAACTACTGCAGGAATACAACTTTGTGATCGAACATCGCAGCGGGAAATCTCATGGCAATGCAGATGCATTGTCAAGAAGACCTTGCCCTGAAGATTGCAAGCATTGTACTAGGCAAGAGGGTAAGGAAGTGGTATCTGTGAGGATGCTCAGGACAGACCAGCTCAGCAATGAGTGGAAGGACAGCCTACAACATGCACAGCAGGAAGATTCAGACATCAAGCCGATTCTGGAATGGATGAAGGCCAGTGCTCCTAAACCGAAGTGGAGCGACGTCTCAGCGATGAGTTCGACCACGAAAAGCTATTGGGCCCAATGGGACAGCTTGCTGATTCAGGATGGAGTCCTGTGCCGTAAATGGGAAAATGGCAGGAGACAGTTGTCATTTGCAAATGGTTGTCCCTAAAGCTAAAGTATCGGATGTTCTACAGCTGTACCATAATGGTTGTTCAGGAGGCCACCTGGGAGTTAAACGAACTCTACTGAAGATCCGAGAATGGTTTTACTGGGTCCACTGTCGTAACGATGTCGAGGACTGGTGTCGCAAATGTACAAGTTGTGCGGCTGTAAAGGGATCTGAAACTCGTAGTAGAGGTGCATTGAAATTGTACAATGTTGGTGCACCATGGGAGAGGATAGCCGTTGACGTTGCGGGCCGTTTCCGGAAAGTGAAAGTGGTAACAAGTATTTCATGGTTGTGATGGATTACTTCACTAAGTGGCCAGAAGTCTTCGCCATTCCAAATCAAGAAGCTTCAACAGTTGCAGATAAACTAGTTCATGAAGTCTTCTGTCGTTTTGGAGTACCTTTAGAGATTCACAGCGATCAAGGAAGAATTTTGAGTCTCAAATATTCCAGGAAACTTGCCGAGTTATGGGTACTCATAAAACAAGAACAACTTCTACCACCCACAATCTGATGGAATGGTAGAACGATTTAATCAGACATTGGAGGTACCTAGCAAAAGTTGTGGAAAACGGCAACGAGACTGGGACAGGCACATACAACCGTTTTGTTGTCATATCGAAGCGCTGTTCACGAAAGTACATCAGTGACACCAGCTTTAGCAAATTTTGGGAGAGAATTACGGCTGCCTGCAGACCTGATCACCGGAATACCACCTGATGCCCCACGCAGTATAACCGATTATGCAAATGACTTGCGGAACAAAATGAATGACATTTATGAGCACGTCAGACAATCAGGACAGCAAACGTCTGAAAAGATGAAAACACGGTATGACCGCAAAATGAACAACAAAGGGTTTGACGAAGGTTCACTAGTGTGGTTACACATCCAGTTCGCAGCAAAGAAATCTCCTAAGCTTCAAGCTAAATGGGACGGACCGTACCGGATTGTGACAAGGATCAATGACGTAACCTACCGGATACAGAAAGGTGCAAGAGGTACTCTAAGATCGTCCATGTGGATCGACTGGCGCGTTATTATGGGGCCAATAATGCTCGGGACGAGCATGTCTTAGGAGGGCAGTGTTGCGCGCCACTATTAATGTCTTTACATGGCAACACTAGCCACTAGCGCCCTCTAGTTTCGAGTAGCAGAACTAGGAGAGTCAAGATCTTTCTAGAAATTTCGGGACCGATATGTACTCGAACATTCTAGATGTTTCCACAGTAGAAGGTTCTGGAAAGTATCGGAGGCGCTATATAAGGCCGGTATAGACCACGACCGAGGCAGTATTGAATTGGCGATACAAGCGAGGACTTCGAAGCGATACAACTACGAACTTAAGCGATCTGTAGTAAAATTATATTTTGTTATTAGTGTGGTTTAAAGTTGTAATTAGTGTTGTATAATTAAAGTGTCAATTTTGGTAATTCAATCGGCAGTTTTTAATTGTCTCGAACCCCAAGCTCGTAACATGATGTTAGTTTAGGGTGCTGACGAAAATGGTAAATGAATGAATGATAAATAATTCACTATAGCACTATTCCAAGCAAGCTATGAGCTACTAGACACTGAAAAATATTACGGTGTGAAACCTGATATATTTTGTCTAAACGTTTTTTTAATAATGCGTATTTAATTGACTTCTACTACATTGATGATGTTCTCATTTTATTTATATTGAAGTCAGTTGTACAAAAGTTTTAATTTTACCACTTGTTATATTAAGAATTACAATTCACTAATCTTACCAAGATATTTGCCAGAGCCTGTCATATAAAAACCCGTCGCTCACGTCACTCGTTTCCTTGGAAGTCTACATGCGTTTACGTTTCATTCATTTCATGTGAATATGTAGGTTGTACGTTAGAGATCGTTTTGGCACGGTCCCGTGCGAAACTTTATACTCCTCTGCAGACCATTGTCATAATATCATGTTAATGAAGCCAGTAATATAAACCAGTTGTTAACTAATGGACTCGGCGACTAAAAATATATGGTATGTTCGCTAAGATAGTGTCGGTACACCCGGAGGCGCACTTATTATTTTGCTCTTTATTTAATGTTTTTCTCTTCTAAGAATAAAATAGAATACTATTTTATTCTTATGGTTATAGTAATAAAGTACGAATGACGGCTCAGTGGCGCAGTGGCTTAGCAATGAGGTACGGCGCCGAAGGCCGCCGGTTCGAATCCCGCACGGAACAAGTATTTGTATGGCCTACAAGTAATTGTTCCGGGTCTGGTTTTAATTTTTTTTTTACTTATTATAAGCCAGTGCTTGACCACAATCCCACCTGGTGGTAAGTGGTGATGCAGCCTTAGAAGGTAAATCGCACTGTCTTAGCGTAACAAAAGCCTATTCACTCTTGCCTTGAAGACGCCCAGATTGTATTCGGACGGAAAGATAGAAGCCGGCAAATTATTCCACTCCTTTGCTGTACGCATTACAAAAGATGAAGCAAACCGTTTGGTTCTAATGCGTGGAATATCGACAACAAAGGGATCAAGACCCGCCGACCGCCTGGTAGTCCGATGGTGGAAAGGAGAGGGAGGAATTAAAGCGTGTAATTCCTGCGCACACTCACCGAAATGCATCCTATAGAATACCGAGAGACTGGCTACTCCGCGCCTGTGCTCGAGGCTGACAAGATTGGTTTCAACCAAATCAAGGTCAACAATGAGCCTCTTAGCATGTCTCTCCACTGAGTCCAACGCTGCCAGGTGGCATTTTGCAGCACCAGCCCATATGTGACAGCAGTATTCCATGCACGACCGGACTTGCGCTTTATATAAGGTAAGAAGCTGCCCGGCGTGAAGTACCGCCGCACTCTTGCAAGAATACCAAGTTTCCTTGCGGCTACTTTGGCTCTGGACTCAATGAACCGCCCATAGTTGAGGTTCGGAGAAAATTCAACCCCTAAAAACTGAAGGCGGCCAGTGTACTCCAAGGAAACATTCCGGAAAGTAGGAGCCAAGGTGAGCGGCCTGCTTTTAGCGGTGAAAAGACACGCTTGTGTTTTGGAGGTGTTAAAATTGGCATCGCCCCATTCGGAGACTGCCTGTAGTGTGAGACTCACACGCTCAACTATAGCCTCTCCTTCTGATTGGATTTGATCCCGACTGGCCCGGGCACCTGGTTGGTATCTCTCCACAACTGTGCTGTCGTCTGCATACCCATAAATACCGGGAATGAGCAGATCATTTATATGCAGCAGGAAGAGAGTTGCGGAGAGAAGGGACCCCTGAGGAATACCGGCGTTAGTCGCCACAGCATCGGATGAGCAGCCATCGAAGACGACCCGGAGAGACCGTTCACTCAGAAAGTCCTTCACCCAGGCAATCAGGCCAGGGGATAAGCCGTACGCTGAAAGCTTGTCCAATAGACTAGCGTGCCAAACCCTGTCAAAGGCCTTCGAAACATTGAGGGAAACAGCAAGTGCTTCACCACTGTTCTCGAGGGCTTCGCCCCATATGTGAGTAGCATACGCTAGAAGGTCCCCAGTTGATGGATTTCGGCGAAACCCGTACTGGCGATCACTGAGGAGATCATTTTGCTCTAGGTATGCCATGAGGTGGGCGTTCAATATACGCTCCATAATCTTGCAGAATATGGATGGAGGTAATTGAAATTGGCCGATAGTTGGAAGGATCGGTACGGCTACCTTTTTTAGGCACAGGCTGCACATTGGCCAGCTTCCAAGATTAGGCACTATTCCAGTACTGAATGAGAGGCGGAACGATGTTTGTCCTTGAGCAATTTATGTACCTATGTAAACCGCTTTCACGATACAGGAGAAAATCCTAGTGTGTGGGTAACGTTGTTTTTTTTTTAAAGAAGAAAAGACAGAAAAACTAATATAAATAAGCTTAGATTATTTACTCTCTAGATTGAGTAACGGCGGCTCAAAAGCGTCGAAAAAAATATCAGCTAACTGTTAGCCTC
Source organism: Parnassius orleans (assembly GCA_029286625.1). Classification (NCBI taxonomy): domain Eukaryota; kingdom Metazoa; phylum Arthropoda; class Insecta; order Lepidoptera; family Papilionidae; genus Parnassius; species Parnassius orleans. Next base: position 81,973 of record JAGSMP010000198.1, read on the forward strand.
TAATGCGCTCCCCGCTCCTTAGTGTCAATTGTAACGCCAAGAGATACGCACGCACGGCTCATTTTTTGTGTTAAATTATTTTGGAGAAAATGACAAGTTGCGCGATCAAAATCTGCAGAAATTACAAAGGACGTTTACAAACAACTAACAAAATGTCTTACCATCGCTAAGTAACTCAAAACTAATAGTAATTTACGAAAACAAAACTAATAAATTGATAATTTTATTTACAAAATCAACGCGTCGTTTTTTGGTGTTGCCAGTCTTAGATTGCGAATTTCCCCGTATAGTTGTCTTAAAAGCTGATGTATGTTCATTATTCTAATAGCGCACGGGATGAAGGCGGATTGATTTATGCTTCAAGGGATGTATATTCTATATGTAAGACTTCGGAGACAGTAATCAGAAAGTTTCTTAGACAAAATTTTATAATGACTAGGCCACCTTACACAAAAAATTTATCTTGTATATTAAAACAATTTATTGGTCATAAAAATACTTATTTTAAAGCTGAAAGTGAACACACTTGTGGTTTTCTTCACCAAGTGAACCTAATAAGACTGGTCGCCGAAAAATATTTGACCATACGCTGTTATCATATAGCTAAATTAGATAATGTAATAAATGATGCAATCTCAAAACGCAAATTATTTAAAAAAACAAATTCAAAGAGAGGGCCATTAAATTAGTAGTTACAAACATTTAATGGTAAATAATGATAGGTTCAAAATAGAAGAGACTACTGTGTTCCTGGGGGTGACCTTAGATGCAAAGCTTCAATGGGGCACCCATATATCAACTCTTGCTGGCACAACAATGCAAGACGGAATAATTCTTCTTAAAAGGATCTATTAAACTGTAGAAATGCTATGGGATAAAATATTACGGTAAATTATTTAACTATGACGCAGTCGAAGCCGCCGGCCAACGTATTTTTATAAGTCGACACCATACATTAAATAATAAAACATATTTTGTAAATGCGTAATTGATTTTTATTTGATTATATTTTTCTTTACAAAAAAAAAATTGTAACTCAACAGACAACTAAACACACAATTGAAAGCACCGTATTAAAATATTATAATTTATGATTTTATCAACATGACATAATTTTACAGTTTTTCCCCATTTTATCGGGATAGATTCATTAGCTGGTATCTCCCAGATACAAATGACGCTGGTGTAAGCCATAGTTATTTATTCTGTTGCCATAGCAACCGCTAAGCGTGTGTGCGTGCCTCACGCACACACGCTTGTAAAAACTGACCAGTTTTTGTTGCATCGCTCATTGCGTGACGCGTTATCTAGAGAGTAAATAATCTAAGTAAATATCACTACGGTGCTTCGTTTTAAAATGCCAAATTCTCTTTTTGGTTTACGCCACGCGCACGCGACGATCTTTGATGTTCCGGCTCGCGGCGACGCCTTTGACAAAATGCGGCATGTGCCAAGGCGGCGCGACACAAAGGCAACCGTATCTAAGGCTATTATTTATTATGTGTCTAAGGCTCTAAGGCAAATAATTTATTCTGTGTCTACGGGAACAGACAATATTATTAGGTTCGTCAAACCACGTTTGGACAGCCTGTTCAAGGAACTTACTCTCTAAATAGGTTACTGGGTTACCGCACTGCTTATCTTACGTGTAGCTATTTTATTATCGTTACAGTTTACACATTAGCCGTGTAGACATTAAGCTAGTATTTAGCTGTAAAGTTATCTCTTAAAGTTACATTATTCAATACTTTATATAGGTATTTACTTATTTTTTAATAATTTAGAACTTTGATTATAATTGTCTTCTGGAATGTTTCCAGAAAATATTAACACTAAAGTTTCCATGATCTAGATTCTACTTGACATAATTTATACACACAGCGGAAATTTAATTGCATTAGCCTATGGCTATAGTAGATTTAGTTTTAAAGCGTATATTATATTGTAAATGTACTTACATTACCATTTTTATATTTATATAAACACAAATTCAAATACATTTTGGGGGTAAAATTCTGGGCCGCATAAAGTTTGGAATATTTTGCCCAATAAAGAACATTGCCACCCTTCCTTCAAACCTTGAGGTTCCTTGACCTGTCGTTCAGAGACGTATACTAAAATAGTTTACTATGTTATCTGATAAACGGGGCACTGTATCACATCTCATGAGTTGTTGGCACCCACGAGTTATGCAAGACCACCTCGCCGTCGCATAGGACACGATAGATCCCTATAATCAAAATTGGAACAGAATTCATATATTAATTCTACCAGATCATTGTAAAATGGTATGTATATTTTTCATTGTAGTCTTGTAAGCGTTTACGGCCTTATTATAAAAAGTAGTTTATATTTAGTCTTAGGTTTAAACTAAAATCTTTTTCACAAAACAAGTCCCGTGGAAATATACGAACTAAAATGTATAGTATGGAATTTGTCAGCAAATGTCCAATATCGCAAAGACTTTGGAACCGTGGCTAAAGGACTTCTTTAGTTTATACGTGATAGAGTCATGCTGCAGCTATATTATGGTTGTTGCACGATTGGGTCGGCTCGCCCGGGAAAGGACAACTCACTGACAGAATACCAGCGTAAAATTGCAGCTCAATACTGCTGTGTTTCGTTTGGTGAGTGTAGAGATCCGGACACCCTTTTTACTGGAAACGAGGCATTCCATCTTAGTCCTCAGGGGTGACAACGCAACTGCATTTTGATTCTCAATCGAGGATAGATGTAGATGTACTGACTTACCATTAGGTGCACTGTGTGCGCGTTTGTCACCCTTATTCTAAAAGAAATAGAAAGGCTCTTCTTAAACCATAGTTTATTATATATTTATAATATTATAAATAATAAACAATCTTCATCAAAATAAAACTATGAATAAAAAATATTACACAAGTGGTAAAATTAAAAATTTTGTACAACCGACTTCAATATAAATTATTAAGGATAACTCAAAAACTATTGGTCAGACCTTGATCAAATTTATATGGGTCTAAATGAGAAGCACCAGCTTTCAAATAAAAAAAAAAGAATTATCGAAATCGGTTCACCTAGAAAAATGTTATGAGGGAACACACATAAAAAAATACAGCCGCATTGAGTACCTCCTCCTTTTTGAAGTCGGTAGAAAATAAACCGTATTTTGTAATAAGACGGTCATAGTTTTATTTTGAATGTAAAACTTAAATCTTGCCTATATATAATACTTTGTCTGCTTTAAATAATTCACGTTCATAAAGGTAAAAGATAGACGAAGAGCAGACAAAGTAGAAAATAATTTGAAAGATCTAGTGGTGGTTTACTAACACTGCCTGTACACTGCAAAGTTATTTGAAGGAATCCATGATTCCGACATAATCTCCTTATTGTCTGTTAAAAATGTGTAGCTTACCATATACATACCTTTTATATTAACATAGATCAAAGATATTGTTGCTTTTTATTAGAGTTTTTAGTATTCGATTCCAGTGTAGTATCGATATCCGTGTAGTGGCGGTGTAAGAATATCCACTACCCCATATCTTCTCCTGGGTGTCGTAAGAGGTGACAAAGGGAAACTGAAACTGGAGATGGTCAGCAGCATTTTCCTGACAACACCTCAAAATTATAAAAAACTGCGGTTGCCAACCCGCCTACCAAACATGGCAACTATGGCAAAATCCCCCCTAAGAGGCAATCTATGGGAGAGGTCTACGTTCAACAACTGACTTATAGGATGCAATGGATGCCTAGTATCGATATTCGATTATGGTTATAATAGATTATGGATAACCGAAGGCTATGTGGCGCAGTGGCTTATTAATGAATTACGGCGCTAAGGGCCGCGGGTTCGAATTCCGCACGGAACAAGTATTGTATGGCCTTCAAGTAATTATTCCGGATATGAATGTTTGTCCTTGTGCAATTTATGTATGTAAACTGCCTCCACAATACAGGAGAAAATCCTAGTGTGGAGGTCACGTCGTATAAAAAAAGATAAAATAAAAAAAAGATAATAGCCAGTTCCTAATTTGATATTTGGTAGGTAATGTTGCAACCGCGCCAAACCCTAGGTCGTAATTTTTTTATTTGTCTAAGAATATTAAATTAACATTTTTTTTTAATTGTGGCTTTGTATTTTTTTTATTGTAAATTTACCATCTTTTAGACCATAACGTCTGTTTACGCTGTGTTAGAGAATAGCGCCGTCGGTGCAGGAAAATTGCCAAGATCTAAGAAGACTTGCGTTTATGTGACTTTTAATTTAGTTCTGTTGTAAAAAAAAAAAACTCAAACATTTACTCCATTAAAGAGTGCAGTTACGAGTTTGCCCAGTCATGTTCGATAGTTACGACTTGCGAAGTGCTACACTTATAAATAAATACAGGTTTTTTTAGACTGAGTTACTGCGATAAACAGTTTTATGAGAACTTCTATAAATTGTATGAGATCCAAGATACTACTTGTGAAGACATCATCTTCTTCATTAGCCTGTAAAGGTTAACTGTTCGGCAAGGGCATAGTCCGTATAGAAAATAGAACAAGTTGTATTTTTGCCACAGAAGTGATTTCATTTCATTTTCAATGTTCCTTTGTTGTTGTAAATGTAAATTCCACTTCGGACCGAGTTTTAATCCTCGATTTTTTTTATCCATCAATTAAATTCTCATCTATCAATTATAACCTCTATTATTTTATTCGTAAACTGTAATTTTTAATTTGTTCATGCTGTTAATTTATTTAGTGTGGATTGAAAAATCGGCCTTAAGTAATATTCGGTTAGAATAAGAATATATGACTTACGAATAATTAAGTTCTTTTATATCATATTTAAAATTTCTACGTTAAGCGTCATCAAGGTGATATTATAACCTCGAGGCTAGACACTTGGAATATTCTCACCGACGACCTTCAGGCAGGACGTCTGTGCGATAAAAATCTTCAAAATTCCTTTTCATAAGTCTAAATTCCCGCCCGCCTGTCTACTATGAAAATACGCGTTATGCTCGCGTTAACTATAAATAATATTCTATTTCTATTAACAACTTTTAAATATTTGTTTAAAGTTATTTATATTTTGTATGTTTACCGTGTAGGTGGTGTAATTTAAAATGCCTTTGAAAAATTTGTTGTCTCCCGTCCAGCTGATTTCTTCAAGAAGGACCGATCGAAAGAAAGAACGATCAATAAACTGCCACTGCGTTGGCAGAGATGCATCGATTGCATGGGTGATTACTTTGATTAATAGAAAAAATACGTTAACTTCTTTCATAAAAAACGGCAACTTCATAAGTAAATACCTAAAATTTTCATTACAGTTCCTTTAAAATTGAGCAATTTTGGGTTATAAAATATTTACACCATGTATGGCGTTACTAATTATTTTACGACCTAAACGGCAGTTTACTTATTTATTTAGCTTGATAAAGTCGTAGCAACATGACTAAAGCTAAATGTGTTCTATAAATAAACTAGGGTGTCGTAATATCTCCGCACATTGTTCTACATTTGGTGCAATTACGCGTAATAATACCTATAAGCCGATCGTGTCGAATTGTCGTCCCATCGGACTATGAGAGTCAGGGAATAGAGTACACACCTGCCCGGCTAGCATGGGCGGGGGACAAAAATTTTATCCCCGATTATATCCACTGACAAGAGATAAAATTATCTTGTTATGTCAAACGGGGAGAAGTATATCCACGTTTGACATAACAGTAGATATATATCCCCGTCCGTAGCATGGAGCCAAATGAAAGATAAAAAATTATGCTTTTTTGACATTTGAAAGGGACAATCTTATCCTAGTTCATTGGACGTGGGATGAAGTTTATATTTATACAAAAAAATCTATCTAAGTCTAAGTCTATCTCCCATTTTATCTACTGTGGATATTATATTCACCGGTGTGCCCATGCTCTAAGGGTGGATAAAACTAAGCGAGGGGATAAACATTTTCTCCTTTCCCCGGGGATAAAATTGTCTCCTGCCCATGCTAGCCCTGCCCGGCTAGCATGGGCGGGGGACAAAAATTTTATCCCCCGATTATATCCACTGACAAGAGATAAAATTATTTTGTTATGTCAAACGAGGAGAATTATATCCCCGTTTGACATAACGAGTAGACATAATTATATCCCCCATCCGTAGCATGGAGCCAAATGAAAGATAAAAGATTATGCTTTTTTGACATTTGAAAGGGACAATTTTATCCTAGTTCATTGAACGTGGGTTGAAGTTTATATTCATATAATTTTTTTATCTAAGTCTAAGTCTATCTCTCATTTTATCTACTGTGGATATTATATCCACCGGTGTGCCCATGCTCTAAGGGTGGATAAAACTAAGCGAGGGGATAAACATTTTCTCCTTTCCCCGGGGATAAAATTGTCTCCTGCCCATGCTAGCCCTGCTGTGCTTGCGTATAAACTCCTGTACTATAAACTTGTCAGATGGCTAGTCTTTATTGATACTGGCCGCCGTGACCGAAATTCACTCTGGCTTCTGGAAACATTATAGGCCTACGAATTATACTTCGAAGATGTTATTTACGTTACGTAAATTAAAAAAGTGAACATTTTCTTGCACGTGACTGTATTTTTGTTACGTTTTTAATATCTAATGGCCAAATACTCAAACGCTACTCAATGTTAAGATGTCGTTAAGTCTCATGTGTCCAAATACTCAAACACTGCTCAACTTTAAGATGCCGTTAAGTCTCGTGCGGTCTCTATCACTTAGAGTCAAAGTGATTGCGACACGATGAGACTTAACGACATCTTACTTTGACTTAAAGTGTTAGAGACAGCACGAGACTTTACGGCGTCGAAAAATAATTGAGCAGCGTTTGAATATTTAGGCATAAGCCATTTTCTTATTACATTTTTTATTACATAACGTAACCAGTGCTTGTCAAAACTCGGTGTGTGATATTCGGCTATTTCGCATGTTTCAGTTGTAAATCGTCGTGTTGTTCTACTTGTTTTTAAATATCTTTATTTAATTTGAGCTCATAATAAATTTACTAGTATAATATTCATTTATCCAAAGAATACTTATCTTAAAAAAAAACTAACAAAAAAAGATAACCTACTGCTTAGAATAAACTTTCTTCTACTTACAATATTTTTACTCGTATAATCTTTGATTTATCGAAAGAATACCTTAAAAACAACAAAAAAGATAGGTACTGCTTTCTCTGCTTCTGCCGCAAATTAGTTTTACACCAATTAAGTACAGTGAATCCTTGTTGTAACCGTGTAGTGGTGGTGTAAGAATATTCACTATCCCATATCGTCCCGTGGGTGTCGTAAGAGGCGTCAGAGGGAAACTGAAACGTGAGATGGGCAGCAGCATCTTCCTGATAACAAATTTAAATAAAAAAAAACTGTGGTTGCCCACCTGCCTACCAAGAGTGGAAAGAGGGTTAAATCCTCCTATTAGGCAATCCGTGGGGAAGGCCTATGTTCAGCAATGCACTTTTATAGGCTGTAACGGATAGATAGATGGATATATAAGCCATGTTATTCCAGACCTCTAAAACAAACCGGACGACCCCGCCCGTCAAATCACCGGGGTGTTCAAATTAACGGGGTGTCTGGATTAGACAATGTGAGAGAAAAATGCTTATTCAGATATTACAAAAGAAACCCAAACTCAAAGTATTATGGTTTTTAATAATATATAATATGTAATCAAAAACAACGTAGGTACATAGAATTTGATATGCCATATATGAAAGACTATTGAAATATAATGTACTTACGTACATAACAACTAACGACTACTTAATTGTTTGTTCTACATATTAAAAAAGTCCCTCATAGATTAATGAGACCTGGACGCTAATTTTGTTTAATATAGTTAAGTACTGAATATGTTATGACGGCCCCATCGGGACTATCGCGATCACCAGATTAGGCGGAGTCCAGATTACCAAGGCTCCATAATATTTCAACTTGAATAGTTTGGGGTGCATTCAATATAATTACACGGTATAGGTATTAGGTTATAAATATTATATTGTGTATAGGTTTTCGAGTGGCAGCCTCGTTCCGACCGGCAAGCGATTGCGATGAATGCAGGATCAGGTTACTCAGGATCGTGATTTTGTGACGTTCCTTCGGAGAGCACTATGTTCAGCAGTGGACTTGTGATGGGCTGTAATGTAGATGATGATGATGAAATATAATACTAGCGACCTGCTCCAGATTGCCTGGGTGGTACCTATCTATCAGATTTTACCGTACTTTTACCGTGTAGATAATTTTAGATTAAAGACAATTATCAAAGAACATTTATTTTATTAATTTTTCGATTAAAAAAATCTCCAAGATTTTCGGGTAAATTTAGTCTATACTAAATATAAATATTCGGTTTCTTTACTCAAGTGCTAGACTGGCATTGCTTTATCTGTTCGTGCAGTTTTAGACAAAAATTTTAATATAATATTTATGATTGAATATTAAATCTATTGTCGTTATTTCAATTTTTGAATTGAACACTGAAATTTGTTTGAATTTTCAAATGTTCTTGTAGCATAAAATAAAAGTGAGCTGCAATATTGTATTGTATTGTATCGCTTGTCCGTAGTCGATATTGTTGTCGATAGAATTCATATATGTATTATTATGTGTCACTGAGCCCTGAGTCTACGTATGGTGCATATTTATAAAAATATTTTTGTATTAACACAACGAATATTTGAGGAATGATCACGACTTTAATATCTTACTACGTAAATGATAAGAGTCTTAGATTTGTCTAGTTACGTAACCTTAAAACAAAACTTAAGTTCCCGTTATAAAAATCTGCTGTCTTGACAGTCAGAACACAGGGGTTTTACTTTGGAATTTAAAGTATAGATATGTTTTTACATATGGCTATTTAAGCCGTTGTTTGACTGCAATCCCACCTGGTAATAAGTGGTGTAGTAAATGGTAAAGTAAAAAATTACTATCAATAAGAATTACTCATGTAATCTATATTGAATAAAAAAATATTCTATTCTATTATTCTATTCTATTCTAATGTCCCTAGAGTAACAAACGTCTATTCACTCCTGCCTTGAAGACGCCCAGTTTAGGTATAATTGTTTTATTATGTTTATTGGCCAATTAAAGGCTATTCTATTTTAAAATACCATTATTTTTAATAAGGGTTAGTTGTAACGACTTGTTGTACGTTAATTTATTATTTTTAAATTGAAAAGAAGTTTGGTTTTTTAGTAGGTTACTTACTGCTAAACAAAGTATTTAATTTTTGGATTTCCTTATAAAAAAGTAGTAGTCCATATCTCTATTTATACGAGATACGTATAGTAAAAAATAAAGGAAATCCTATAAGATCATCGATAGTAACAATGTTAAAAGTATTATATTATAGTCAATGGTTAAAAGTCAAACAAATAATACTTTTGCCCTATCTATGTCTAATCCGGAAGTTGTAGGTAGCCGTTAACCGTAATGACCTTTACAGCTTTAGGACTTTGACCTGGTGGCTGGCTACAAGCTGAAATAGAAGTTGCTCCGAATCGGAAGATTGCCATATAAGGCTAAAAAGAAACCATGATTTTTATTTTTAGACAATAGATATTCTGATACCTTTTACCACCAAGTGGCGATTAAGATTCTTTTGCTATTAAAGAACGAGTACCTATGTTCTGACGATGAATATTTATAATTATCATTATTTATCACTGTCATAATTCTTGCCTAGGTAGGTACTTCTAGTAATTACATTTTTTAATATAGTAAAAAATTTGTAAGTAAAAGCTGAATAGATAGATACCAGTCGTTATTTATTACACGGACTTCCTAATATATTTAGCAAATAAGGTAACTTCATGCAAACTTTAAAAGTACGAAATTTGCTTATCATCCGGACTTCATTTAACGAGTAGTACTTATATGAAATATGATCCTATAGGTAGCTTATATTACAAAATGACTGTGTACGTAACTACGTAATGAAAGAGCCGTTATCAAAATCAAAATGGTGGCTGCCCGGCGTACGACGCTAGTGACGCGAGCGTGCGGTCGTTGACGCGGACGGTCGTTGGCGTGGCGCATGTATTGATTTCGTCTATTGTAGAAACTATTGTCGCCATCTAGCGGCGACAGCGTGAAAATATTTTTAGAGATTTCTTAGGTAGATGGCGTTGTTACGCATGATTTTAATTTTTAATTGTATTTTGTTATTTTGTTACTGCGTCTGTCTTAACATTTTTAATAAGACTAATTCTACTTCTTTCATTTTTAAAAGAATACTTGCTATCAACATTACAAACAGGTACCTACTTCCGTTGACACCCCAACTAAGCTGAAATGCTTGTGATAAGAGGGGGTCTCGAGTCCCGATAGTGGTTTTGTGCTGATCCGTGATATGTCTGAGATCGATTTAATGAAAATTCAGGAGAGTTATCCGCAAGGAGAGTATAATCCATTTGAGATGGCCTGACCCCTTTGGGATCAGCACACCTCGGGAAGCCAGTTAACCAAGCCATCTAAAATAAGTTGGTTCTTCTCAGCACGTCCCCAGCGCGACAATGCACACATGATACCGTACATATTAATACTAAGTGCAAACACATGAATTCTTTTAATTTGATTGCACTAATTTTGTTAATTAATGTAAGCGAAATCCAGAATCCAGATTCTAAAACCATAATTAAATTTTAAAATTCGAACCCAAGACCTAAGAGCTCAGCAAGAGATTACGCTGAGCCACATGATAAACATAAACGAAAAATTCCTGCTGGCATTTTTTATTACATAGGTAATATATTTATAATGAAAAACTTTTTTCACGAGTAAATTAAAAAAAAAGAAAAATATTTTGTTATTTTGATCCTCTAAACGAATTAAACGTATGGTTTTTTCCTTCGCAGTGCAAAGACTTCGAGAAAGTTGGTGCAACGATAGCCGTGACGCCATGTGACGTGGTGGAGGAAGCTGATATCACCTTTTCTTGCGTCGCGGATCCACAAGCTGCTAAGGAGGTGAGATCTTGATTCACTCGAGTTAGCAATAGGGGATAACTTAAGGATAATATTAAATAAGGAAGGAAGCTGAAAAGGGAAGGAAAACCTTAATAGTAGTATTTACTGTATAGTTTATAGTCTAAATGTCGCTCATCCGCGTCTGTTTTATTTGCTTAAAACCATAAAACCACTTTTACTTACGATGTTGATGCAGCTTTCACTATCATTCAAAGAATTTCTTGAGGAAGTAATTATCAATGCATATTTAAGCTAAGAATAATAGAGTAATGTAAACAAGTCTTAAAAGATATCACAAATGGGTGAATAGCACCTCTACTAAGCTAGCTTGTAATAAAAAAAAACTTGATCAGGTGTTCAGGTATATTTTGTCAGTTAGCAAGAATTTCGAACTTTTATTATGCAATGCGCATTGGTATAACAAAAAGGCTCAAGTTAGATACGAATATTCGAGAGTATAGTGGCGGTGTAAGAATATCGACTATCCCATATCGTCCCATGGTGGTCGTAAGAGGCGACAGAGGGAAACAAACTAGAAGATGGGCAGCAGCGTCTTCCTTATAACAAAGAGAAATTTAAAAAAAATGCGCTTGCCAAGCGTGGCAACTATGGCAAATATTCCCCTTGTGAGGCAATACACGGGGAGGCGTTTGTTCAGCCGTGGACTTTGATATTTGATAGTGGTTGATGGATAGAAGGTGAAGAACCACTTGCTCATAGAATAACTACGTAAAAGAGTTTCTGTATTTCCTAATCATAGTTACATACTAAGAAAATGCGTACCTTACAGTGTTACAGTAGGTTGGGACATAGTAGCTGATATTTCAGAGAAAGGAGAGTTTTTATGGTTGTGACTCACAGAACAATTACTTATGATACTTAAGTTCGTAAATAAATCAATCGATGCAAAAACAATCAAGCTAATGCCGTTAACTGGTGATGTGAACTAAAAAAATTATATAAAAGGTCAACGGGGCTTGGCCGCCGTCACTTCGTATTAAATATGCGTTGACCTTTCCACGGGCAACCTTTTAAGCGGGATTAAAGTGAAATGAGTTCTAAGTAAGAATTTGCGTAACAAATGTTACTTTATTTTTGTCCTTAAAGTCTATTGTTTTTTAGTTAATTGTTGGATGTAATTACTTTTATTTAAAGAAAAAACTTTAAAAAACTGCATTTCACTTTGCCTTAGTTATTCTATAATATGTTATTGTACTTTTGATTCTATTTTCTTATTTCTAATAAAGCTAGTTTTCCTTCCTCTAGAACCTCTACTGGTTGTTACTTTTCTTTTAAAAACTTTGATTTAGTAAATTGTGTTCCTAATTTATTGTGAAATGAAATATTTCTATTATTCTTCCAAATAAATTGATCTGTCATTTTTAAGGCTCCGTACCCGAAGCGGGCTGTATCTCATGATCCGTAATAGGTATACAGTTGAAATTTTCACAGAATGTGTATTTCTGTTGCCGCTATAACAACAAATAATAAAAATAAATTAAAAATTAAAGGGGCCTCCCCTACTAGAAACGTGTTTTACGATGGTACGGAACCCTTCATGCGTGAGTCCGACTCGCACGTGGCCGGTTATTATAAACGTAGTACCTACCTACTATCCGTCTATTATATTTTCTGACCAGAGAGGAAACAGAGGAAGGAACTCTGAAGATATCATGTTCAAGCATGTTGTATGAGAATTAGAAAATATTTAGATGTTATTACTATTAATAGCAAACCCAGGATATGGAACAGTTCTCGTTACAGATAATTATCTGAATAATATGAGAGGATACGGTATAACGTTAATTCAAGTATTGCGGCGGTCGTGAAATTGTACCTAGAGTTTTATAATCTTAATCAACTAATCGAGATCGATGGGAAATGATGAATTGTATCATGTCATTTTTGTAATTATAATGGTTGTACCTCAGGGATCGAATATTGGTCCAGTTTTATTCTTGGTTTAAGATGATAAGTACACATTTTGAATATTCATATAAGCACTAAAAATAATTTCAATCACGTAATAGCTGTATCATAGCTGTATTCAATAATTCATTCGTTCATTCATTCATTCATTCATTAATTACAGCTTATCAAATCTCCACTGCTGAACAATGTACTAATTTATGTTAGAGGCCCTCTGTCGCCTCTTAAGTCATCCATTGGATGATATGGGGTAGTAGATATTCTTTCACCGCTACTATACACCTGCATACGTAGCTAGATTTAGAGAATAGAAGTTAGGTAGATTTTATTCACTTTTCTCATTTTTTTCATTTTAACCCAAATGTTATAATTTAATGAAGGTACGGCCTTAAACATTTTGATAACGTCAATGCATTCTATGATTGACACTCGTTTTACATGACGTTCATCTTAACGATCGCTTAGTCCTTCCTCTCCCAGTTACGGTACAAGAACTTCAAATGATCCTTTCGTAATTGCTTGGTGAAAACCCATGACTAATTACGACATTAACAAAAGCGTTTTCTATTGCCATTGCTTACAAGTTTGTAAAACAAAAATGCTTGTCCTTTCTAGATGGTATTCGGCAACTGCGGAGTACTACATTGCCCAACGCTGGAAGGGAAAGGCTATGTGGAAATGACCTCAATAGACGCTGACACGTCTCATGACATCGTGGAAGCCATCGGCGGTAAAGGCGGCCGATACTTGGAAGCACAGGCAAGTACTTTTTTTATACTTACCCAAAATTCAATCGTGAAATATCAGCTTAATGCCGCTGTGTTTCATGTGGTGTAGAGAACCGGAGACCCTTTTATTGGAAACGAGGCATGCCATCTTAGCCCTCAGGAGTGACAACGCATCTGCATTTTAATTCTTAATCGGGGATAGATGAAGATGTCTATGAGTCAGCATACACTTAACATCAGGTAGACTGTGTGGCCGTTTGTTATCATTGTTTCTTTAAAAAAAACCTTATTGAAGTTGATGACAAAAAACTCCTTAGGAATGATATCTTGATGTTATGGCATCATTTTCAGAATGTTATTAGATGATGTCAACATTTTGTGTATACCGCACTGCATATTAGTGCCGAAGGCATACACATAAGTTTCTTTGGCTTACGTATTACTTATTTCGTCTAAGAAGCTAGTTTTCCTTCAAAAATCTAGTTAAAACATTTCAGAACTCTTTAACTTACTAACTTACTGTCCATTATACTTTTAAATCATTCCTGTCTGTTACTTATTAAATTCCTGTTTGATTGTTTCTATTTATTAAAATTGTATAATATATTGTTATAATGCCTCTTATAATTGTGTTATTTTAGTACACCACTCTCTACTTGAATTGTTCTCATTCTCTAAATGTTGTCCGGAAGAAAACACTTTCGAAGCTATAACATCTATTGTACAGTTTTAATAAAGGAAACTTTGTACATTATTTCAATAGATTGACAAAATTATCCTTATCTAGCCGAATCGGAGGTAGGTTTGGATGCAAATATATTAAATATATTTCAAATTATAAAAACGTAAGCTCAGTTTTATAATTTGAAATTGCAGTTACAGTTGTTTTAAATAAATCTACCATAAATCAGAAGCGGAGCCGGTGCTGAAAGTTTGTGATGATTTACAGATCCAAGGCTCGAAGACGCAAGCGGAGGAGGGGACGCTGATCATCCTGGCGGCGGGCGACCGCTCGTTGTTCGATGACTGCCAGTCCTGCTTCAAGGCCATGAGCAAGAACTCCTTTTACCTTGGTAGTAGTGCGCGGCTCCAATTCTTTACACGATTGACGAGTCTTTTTTGATAAAGTAAAAAACTCGTATCAAAAATACTCTTAGACCTAACGATGCTGTGGCGGTCAACAAATGGCGATATATTCATTATAAATTTTCTCTGCCTACGATGTAAGAATATCCACTACCCCATATCATCCCGTGGGTGACGTAAGAGGCGACAAAAGAGTGAAAACAACCAGGAGGGGCAGCAGCGTCTTCATCATAACGACTAAAAAGAAAAAACTGCGGTTATAAACCCGCTTGCCAAGTGTGGAAACTATGGCAAATATCCCCTGTAAGGCAATCTATGGGAGACCTATGTTCAGCAGTGGACCTTTATAAGCGTCCCAAAGTCCACGGCTGCACATGGGCCTACCCCGTTGTACGGCGAGGTTTTTGCTTTTGTTTTTTTTTTCATGTTTTGCAGAAGAATGGACTTATAGTCTATTCGCTTAGATACGGTCGCCTTTGTGTCGTGCCGCCTGGGCATGTGCCGCATCTTGTCAAAGGCGCCGCCGCGACATCAAAGTTCGCCGCGTGCGGCGTACGCCCAAAGGAAAATTTGACATTGTAAAACGAAACGCCGTAGTGAAAGGTTGTTTTTGTTGACTCTGCTACGTATACAGAAAATGTTTTTTCATTCTTGGAAGCACAGTGAAGTGCCTCAAGATGAAATTTTGAGTGAACCAATAATGAAAATACAATTCGAAGAACCGACAACCGATGGGGAAGAAAGGTTCTTGAGTGGCAGCCTCGTACCGGCAGGCGAAGTGTAGGGCGTCCCCCCACTAGATGGAGTGACGACCTGGTAAGACATGCAGGAAGTCGATGGATGCAGGTGGCTCAGGACCGTGCTTTGTGGCATTCCTTGGGGGAGGCCTATGTTCAGCAGTGGACTTGTGAAGGGCTGTAATGATAATGATGATGATGATTACTTTGGAGAACAAGGAGGTGATAGCGATAGGCCTGTAGTTGGACGGATCTGAGCGGTCGCCTTTTTTAGGGATCGGGTGCACCAAAGCTGTATCCTATATTTGTATTATAAATATAGATGGCAAAGACTCCGACACTTTGAGTGATGAAGAGTGGTGTCTATTTTGCTTTCGTTTATGTATACCTACCTACTCATATTTTTCATTTAAATTCTCTTTGCTACCTAACTTGTGTTTATTATTTATATCCGTATTTTATTACAAGAACCATAATAGAATAGAAAAACATTTATTTAACAAACAGTAAAATATTTATAATGAACTAAAAGTAAAATAATAAGTGCGCCTCCGGGTGTACCGACGCTATCTTATTGAATAGACTATATCGATGTACAGAACGCCTCGCATTTTTTAAGCTGCAAATTTTTTTTTGCATATTGCAATAAATTGCAATACCATCATAAGTTTCATTTAATTTATTAAATGAATAAATTGTCATTCAAAACGAAACGTCTAAAACGTCTAAACGTCTGAGTGGGAAGTGTTTGACAGAACGTTCGATGTAGTCGCGCGTATTTCCCTATACATTTGAAACCATTTTTTTTTCATCAGCGATCTTAAAAGTCCACTGCTAGATGTGGTTATATCTCGTTGTAGCGATAATTTACTAAAATTGGATTTGATTTGATTGACTATGGTCCTCTAGGGTTGGGTTTTGTACGTTTGGCATTAATGAGATGGTATACCGTTGGTATACAGTTCTTTTGGCATTTCTCATAGTCGCCTCTTACGATAATAATGGGATGAAATGACGGATTCTTTTACGCCGTCACTAGACAGCAACTCAGACCGCGCTTGTGGCTCGCTCCGCCGTACGTACTCCATTGAAGTTGTACAGTTAGCACCTCCACACGTTCTTCAGTATTTGCGAATGCACATTCGTAGTTATTTGCCTCCATTATCGTGCAGCAATCTACATTCGTAGGTGGGTAGGTTTTAGACGTGGTAGAGTCACGCTGCAGCTATATTGTGGTTGTAGCACGAATGGGTCGGCTCGACCGGGGTAGTACCACGCTCTCACAGAATACCAGCGTAAAATAGCAGCTCAATGCTGCTGTGTTTCGTATGGTGAGTGTAGAGAACCGGAGACCCTTTACTGGAAACGAGGCACTCCATCTTAGTCCTCAAGGGCCAACGCATCATCTGCATTATGGATCTTTGTCGAGGATAAATGATGTCTATGGGCCTCAGCATCCACTTACCATCAGGTTGACTGTGTGCTCGTTTGTCACCCATATTCTATATAAAATATGTATTTGCCTGCAGTATCGTACAGCAATCCACAAGAACGTTTCTATGGATCGATCTTCATTTACGTATTTTCGATTTGCGAGAGACGACGAGGTTACTTATCATAATGAAATACAAATTAAACGTGCGGAGTGGTACAAATGTTTCGGCGAACTTCTTTAATTCGAGTTTGAAAACCGACAGCAAAACTAACTAACATATTTGGTAAATGAGATCTCCAAAAATAATCACATTTTATTGGAAACTAATAAAGAAAAGAGTTTCTAATTACTAAATAATCAGGCAATTAAACAAAAAAAAAATCAGTTTAAAAAAATTAACATTTCCACAAAATCGCAGACCCTGAAATTATAGTTTTTCACGGCAGCGAAAACACATCTTATTAGAGCACTCAAGGCAAATTGGTAATTTACATTCAAAACACATGTATTGTGTTTTGCGCTTTTTTGTGTAATCACAAGTTGTACAATTATTGCGAACTGCCAGCCTTTCTTCAGCATTGTTACCACTTGAAACTGATGGAGTGGCAACCTCACGTTGCAGTTTCATATTATTGACACGACGGTTCATATGCGGTCTCGTTAGTTGTTCAGTTAGTTTCTTCATAAACTTGAATCTGCTTTCAATCTTCAGTTCTTCGGGTTGGACTGATAAGTTCACGACGTAGCAGTTTGAAGCTGAAATGTCAAGAAGTCGATAAAATACTGCCAAGTGCCATCTGCGAGTTCGACGGGCAGTGGAATAATTCGAACATCTCTGGTCTAGAAGATCCATTACGTATTTCGTAGTGTTGTAGAATAGTATAATTTCTGGTTTTTGAGTAGATTCATCAATATCTGGCGTGTGGTGCATACTCGAAATTGTAATTACTGCTTTATTTTGTTTTGGAACATACGATGAAACAGTAAAATCTTTTGTAAATCCAAATAGTGTAGAATCGATGTTTCGGTGGCGAGAAGGCAAAAATTCTGGAGGGATTTCTCTTTGATTTTTTCGAAGTGTGCCCACGCCCGTCAACTGTTTATTTTTTAGTGAGTCTAAGAGCTCAATAGATGTGTACTAATTATCAGTTGTGACATTTCTTGTGGAACCTGCAATTGGAGGATTGAGACGCACAACCGCTTTAGTTGGTTTCTTTAGTTGCTGACATTCAGTTGGTAAGTTAGGTCCATCAGAATCTTTGCCTTTGTATAAATAGGCATTGAGTAAGTAGCCGGATCTTGCATCTGTGAGAGATTGAATTTTTATCCCTTACTTAGCTGGCTTCTTTCATGAATACTTTAAACCTGCATCGTCCCCGGAACGCAACCAACATCTCATCAATACATGCGTAACTGGCGATTGCATAAATAGCCTGGCAACGGGAAATAAAGGAATCAAAGAGGTCAGTTATAGGTGCAGCTGCATCAACATCAACGGGCCTGTCTGGTCGCTGCGTCGTCAAAACGTATTAAATTTAGTAATACTTCGAGCCTATTTTTACTTATAATGCAGAGGTAAATTTCCCGACCAGTGCCGTCGTCTGCATAGCAATGAATGTTACCGGTTTGCAACATATCATTGATATGCAGAAGAAACTGCGTTGGTGATAGCACATAGCCTTGTGGAACACCAGCGTTAATGGGCTTGTAATCGGAGCATGCACCGTCTACTACGACCTTGATGCTCCGATCTGCAAGAAAGCTGGTGATCCAATTGCACAATTCTCGGAAGCCCATAGGAAGGAGATTCGAAAGAAGCGCTTTGTGCCAAACCCGATCGAAGACCTTCGCTACGTCCAAACTAACGGCCAACGCCGCGTCCCCCTTGGACTCTACTGCCTCCGCCCATCTATGAGTTAGGTAACCTAGAAGATCACCATCTGAGCGACCTCGATGGAAACCGTACTGGCGGTCACTAATCAGCTGGTGATCGTCAAGGTACCGCATGAGCTGGCAGTTAATAATAGTTTCCATTACTTTGGAGAACAAGGAGGTGATAGCGATATGCTTGTAGTTGGATGGATCTGAGCGGTCGCCTTTTTAGGATCTGCACCAGCTGTATCCTATATTTGTATTATAAATATAGGTGGCAAAGACTAATGATGTCTATGGGCCTCAGCATCCACTTACCATCAGGTGGACTGTGTGCTAGTTTGTCACCCATATTCTATATAAAATAGGTATTTGCCTGCAGTATCGTACAGCAATCCATAAGAACGTTTCTATGGATCGATCTTCATTTACGTATTTTCGATTTGCGAGAGACGTCGAGGCTTCTTATCATAATGAAATGCAAATTAAACGTTCGCCGATCGTGCGGAGTGGTACAAATGTTTTGGTGAACTTCTTTAATTCGAGTTTGAAAACCGACAGCAAAACATAATGACAAATATCGACGATTATAGGTCGTATTTGTCGAATATCGACCCCTGCGTCGCATAAGGTCGTAATGTAAATATGACAAGTTTTCAGTACGGCCTTTAAAATTGAATTTGTTACAACTTGAAATTGTGAATTTTGTTCGACTTAAAACCTATTATAAAATTAGAGGTATTGTGGTGTTATTACAAGGTATGCTATATTAACAGAAAAATATTTGTTTTTGAAAAAATACTAAAATTAGATAATTACAACTCTATGTTGGGGATTAATATATCATTGGAAATTGTTTTGCTGATGGCACCGCACTTCAAGTGGTTATGCGTCGCTGTTATTTTATTATTCGTTATTTTACTGACGTAACATCGTATCAAAGTAGTGTAAGTAATAACAGCAAAATACATTTCAAATCAACTCTATTGTTATAAAAGAAAAGTAATCAGTTTAAAACAAAATATTTAAGAATGCCAGCATTATCTGCTGTTAACAAATAAACTTCAAGAAAAAACTATCAAATATTAGTTTTATTATAATCAGTAGCAAAAAGCTTCATTTAGTTTCACAGCTTCATTTCTGGTGAATTACTAAATAAAATCAGTCGATTAAAAGTTAAGTTAAAGTTACAGCCTATATACGTCCCTGCTGGCACAGGCCTCCTCATTTCTGAGAGGGTTTTAGTGCAGGAATTCGCCGCGCTGCCTAATGCGTGTTGGGAACATCACGTCTTCAATTTTTTTCTTCTCAGACATGCAGGTTTCCTCACGATGTTTTCCTTCACCGCCGAGCACGTGGTAAATCAGCATTTAAAATTGCAATTAACAATTTCATTGGTGCCAGCGGGGAATAAAATCAGTCGATTATTTGAATAAAATCAAGAGTCAAGATAACTTATATAAACTTTGGTCTCACAGCGCAATTTGGGATGAATAGCTTAAAATGAAACCTTTAAAAAAATCAGTCTCGAGGTATCATATTAGTATCACAGCTTTATTAGCAAGAGGATCTGAGTCTTGTCGATACCACCATTTTACTTGGAATCACACTAGACGCGAAGCTTCAATGGAGCCCCCATATCAAAACTAGCAAGCAGACTTAGTCCTGCAGCATACGCTGTAAAACAGATTAGAAATCTTACCAGTGTTGAAACAGCTAGACTAGTTTACTTTAGCTATTTCCATAGCATAATGTCGTATGGTATTTTGCTATGGGGACACGACCGACACTGAAATTATATTTGTTTTGAAGAGGTCCATAAGAGCAATTTATGATTTAAGCCTAAAGTCGCTGCGACAAAAATTAAGGAAATTAATATATTAACTTTGGCCTCTCAATACATTTACGAAAATGTAATGTACTTACACAAAATAAAAGTAGTTATACAAAAATAAGTGATATTCATTCTGTAAATACTAGGAACAAAATTTTTTAGAGCGCGTACACTCAAAATGAAGCTTTAGGACAGAATCTGCTTCATTTTGAGTGTGCGCACTCTAAAATCTATGAGATTATTACGCCATATTTTTTTGCTGCATACGTATAGAATGACAAGTGGCAAAATTAAAAATTTTGTACAACCGACTTCAATATAAATTATTAAGGATAACTCAAAAACTGCTGCTCAGACTTTGATCAAATATATTATATGGGACCACATGAGAAGCTTTTAGCTAAATAAAAAGAATCATCATAATCAGTTTACCAAGAGAAAAGTTGAGGTAACACATTTAAAAAAACATACAGCCGATTGACTACTCCTCCTTTTTGAAGTCGGTTAAAAATACAATACGATTTCGATTTTGACCAGCACAATTATCCGACTAAAATCTAAATTCTTTAGCTTTAATCCTTTACTCTAGCCTCAATAAATTTAAGCAAACAATTAGCAACTTCACATGCGCCATGTCTTCTATTTATCTCTGGCCCCATAAAACAATATCCTTCTTTATTAGCTAGATCAAAAACTATATAGAACTTGCCGAATAGACGTAATGAAATAGAACAGTCCTACATTACCATGAGGATAAAGCATGCAGTAATTGTACTTTCTTTACTTTCAATAGCTATTATTTTGTATTTTGCTTTCATTTCTCTTGCTGAAATTTAGAATTTCAAGTGACGTTCTTGTTTTTTCTTTTCTTCTAAAGTCAATACATTCCTTTTTGAGTCATATATGACATTCACTACAAATATCCCTCTTAGGTTTATAAAATGAAATATTTAAATTCAGATTTTTTTTCTTTTTTTTGCTTTTTTTGTCACCTTTTCATCAGTACACCATTCATTATAAAGAGAAAACGTGGTAGGGCCATGCTGCAGCTATATTACTGGTATATATGTAGCACGAATGGGTCGGCTAGACCGGGGAAAGACCACACTCTCACAGAATACCAGGTTAATGCTGCTGTGTTTCGTATGGTGAGTGTAGAGAACCGGAGAGACCCTTTTTACTGGAAACGAGGCATTCTATCTTAGTCCTCACGGGTGACAACGCATCTGCATTTTGATTCGTAATTGAGGATAGATGTAGATGTCTATGGGTCACAGCAACCACTTAACATCAGATGGACTGTGTGGTCATTTGTCACCCTTATCCTATTAAAAAAAACATCTTTATAAACGCGAGTCCATCGTCTAGATACAGTTTTGTAGACTTTTTGCGTACATAATGAGATTCAACTGGCTGAAACGTTTTAACATGCTTGATAACTCCTTGTGTAATATCATTGTCTATGATTATTACTCTGGTACCTCCACGATGGTCTGGTGAAAAATATTCTCACGTTGCTGCGAGCTAATCTTTTGAAAGCATTTAAGACGGCATGTTGTGAAGGACAAGGAGGTTTTATCACTTTACCATCTCTTTGAATAACACCCTTTTTACTAATCATTACGTCGAATATGCCGTTTTCCGCAATTATTGTAATACTATCCACAGACGAACAAGCGGAATAATCTACACTAGAGACGTTACTAAATTGAGGGGTGCCTACTCTGCTAGTAGTACTGGGTGAGCGGGTATCTGAAGCTAGACCTTATACCAGGCCACAATCAAATTGAGGACTGCATGTGACCTCATTATCTCCGAACAACTAGCTTAATGACGAAACGATAGGGATGGGGTTAGGGATAGTGATAGAGATAGGTGTTGTATGTAGAAGATTCATTGCCAGCATCTGATACATATGCTAGTTCGGAGTCTATATTCGTATCTATTTCTTCATTAGGTACGGGCATTCTAATATAATTGTAATATAAATAATATAATGAAATTATGAAAAAATTAATTGTAGAATTGTAATAGATTTGATTGTATGATATTTGTATACCTAAGGGTTGCAGCAAACATCATTTTTTTTGAAGATGTATTCTGTCTCATTGCCTGTATTCACAAATAAATAAAATTGAATTTGAAACTGAACGACTAGTTAGGTCCACTTTCTTACGACAAAATTTCTAGCCATAATGCAAAAGCGCTAATGATAGCCATCTAGTCTGACTGGGTCGCAATATTTTGTGGATATCTACCAAAGCGAAGCGTTGAAACTCCTAAATTCACTCAGGCGTTTGCTGCTTGTCTTGAAATAGTTATGTATGTCCCGAGATTTTTCACATTCTATGGGTATTCTTCACTTCTCACGGCGCATAAGTGAAGCGAGTGGGACATATACACTTTAAAACAGTGATTCCACGACAAAGCTGTCGAAATCGAGATGAAACGGAGTTACGGCAACCCATCATTGTGCTGCAACCATCCGAACCAAAGCCAATAATATTTTGTAGTGTTATCGTGTATTTTGTTAATGACTCTATAACTTTACCAAAAAATTTTTCAGCAGTGGCAGAGTGATGGTGGTGTCCTCATCATATAACTGCACTAGTTCCCAAAATCTACTGATTACTTTGCCCAGATTAGGATCACAGTATCTGACGACTATCGCTAAAGTCTTGACGACAGCAATGTCAGTACTCTCGTCAATTAAAATTGAAAACTTTTGTAATTTCAAATCATGTACAAGATCCTCTTTTTCTGCTGCGCCTATACAGTTGTTGATAGTAGCTTGTACCTTGGTTGATTTCATTTTAATAGCTTTTGCTACATTAGAATCAGGAAATAATTTTAGCATAAGATCAGTCAAGTGATTCATCACATTATGTGATATTTTATGCTCAGCGACAAACGCTGCTAATTTGATTTCAGCGGTCTTCACCATCTGCGTCTCAGTAAGTGGGGCAGCTTTAAACGCACTGAGAATAGATTGCTGCTTAGAAGTAGATGCGGCTAACAAATTCAGTTTTTTTTGTGTTTATTTCCCTGTCCATGTCTTTTAAGGACATGTAAATCAGCTACTAAAGTTGTGTTACAAATAAAACACATAGCTTTATAATCATTTTTAGGGTACTTACGAAGCCAATATGAAAATTCCCTGTGTTTTAACCACTCATCCCTAAACTTTTGGTTATAGTTTTTCCGTTTATTTTTCTCCGGTAGTCTATTATTATCGGTGTTAAAGTCATCGTCACTTGTCTCACTATTCATTGTTAAAATAGAAAATCATAGAATAATAATACACACACTCAAAAATCTACCGTACACAGCAAAGAAAGAACAGCAGGTGAGCTCTGAGCACCTACGCCCTACGTATGGTTTTGTACAGCACAAAACAAATACGTCGATTATTATAATGCAAAATAAAAAATAACTCTCAAATGCCTTCATGACATAACTAACCGCTTAAAATCTTAATTTAGTCGTGTAACGTGTTACATTTCATCTATTCAATACAAGGGGATTCCCCTATAATCGTCGCTTATTCTTGTCTATATACAAAATGTTTCGGTGACCAAGAGGTGCAAATGTTACCATGGTAAGAACAGTACCTATTTACAGAATGAATGCCTATATAGACAGAATAATATCTAATTACTAATACTAATATACAACAGATAAAATATTTTATTGTAAGATTTTTTAGTCGAAATTACAGTGTAATTTTGACGTTTTTACATTAGGTGGTAAAAGTTATCAAAATACAGTGTTTATTACAGTGTAGTTGGGATCACTGGTCCAACCTTGACGAGCCGTTGCGCGGTACTGAGGAGGGTAGGGAAAAGGTACATGAACCGACAAGTTCATACGCGACTCGGGCGCAACAATATAATCAATATCTTAACTTCTCTGATTTTATTCCAACATATCTTGTGTTTGGTTGAGTTTTTGACCCAGTTTTTACCCTCCAATAGAGTCTTAAAGTTATAAAAGCCCGTAATACTCATCGCGATAACTTTGTAATAAGGAAGATTAATTTTTTATCATCGAACTAACGCATAAACTGCTCAGGTGTATATATCACTTTATTTTTTTGCATTTCTCTTAATGCTTTAGGACAGAATCAGCTTCATTTTGAGTGTGCACGCGCTCTAAAAATCTATGAGTTATTGTTACGCCATATTTTTTTGCTGCATACGTATAGAATGACAAGTGGCAAAATTAAAAATGTTGTAAAACCGACTTCAATATAAATTATTAAGGATAACTCAAAACTACTACTCAGACTTTGATCAAATATATTATATGGGACCACATGAGAAGCACCAGCTTTTAAATAAAAAAAAAAAGAATCATCATAATCGGTTCACCAAGAGAAAAGTTATGAGGTAACACACATTTAAAAAAAACATACAGCCAAATTGAGTACCTTCTCCTTTTTGTAGTCGGTTAAAAATACAATAGGATTTCGATTTTGAACAGCACAATTATCCGACCAAAATCTAAATTCTTTAGCACCGTCCTTTACTCTAGCCTCAATAAATTTAAGCAAACAACTAGCAACTTCACATGCGCCATGTCTTCCATCTCTGGCCCCATATGACAATATCCTTCTTTATTAGCTAGATCAAAAACTATATAGAACTTGCCGAATAGACGTAATGAAATAGAACAGTCCTACATTACCATGAGGATAAAGCATGCAGTAATTGTACTTTCTTTACTTTCAATAGCTATTATTTTGTATTTTGCTTTCATTTCTCTTGCTGAAATTTAGAATTTCAAGTGACGTTCTTGTTTTTTCTTTTCTTCTAAAGTCAATACATTCCTTTTTGAGTCATATATGACATTCACTACAAATATCCTCTTAGGTTTATAAATGAAATATTTAAATTCAGATTTTTTTCTTTCTTTTTTTTGCTTTTTGCCACCTTTTATCAGTATAAACCAATTAATTATAAAGAGAAAACGTGCTAGGGCCATGCTACAGCTATATTACTGGTATATATGTAGCACGAATGGGTCGGACCACACTCTCACAGAATACCAGCTTAACGCTGCTGTGTTTCGTAGGGTGAGTGTAGAGAACCAGAGAGACCCTTTTTACTGGAAACGAGGCATTCTATCTTAGTCCTCACGGGTGACAACGCATCTGCATTTTGATTCGTAATTGAGGATAGATGTAGATGTCTATGGGTCACAGCAACCACTTACCATCAGATGGACTGTGTGCTCGTTTGTCACCCTTATCCTATAAAAAAAACATCTTTATAAACGCGAGTCCATCGTTTAGATACAGTTTTGTAGACTTTTTGCGTACATAATGAGATTCAACTGGTTTAAACGTTTTAACATGCTTGATAACTCCTTGTTTAACATCATTGTCTATGATTATTACTCTGGTACCTCCACGATGGTCTGGTGAAAAATATTCTCACGTTGCTGCGAGCTAATCTTTTGAAAGCATTTAAGGCGGCATGTTGTGAAGGACATGGAGGTTTTATCACTTTACCATCTCTTTGAATACCACCCTTTTTACTAATCATTACGTCGAATATGCCGTTTTCCGCAATTATTGTAGTACTATCCACAGACGAACAAGCGGAAAAATCTACACTAGAGACGTTACTAAATTGAGGGGTGCCTGCTCTGCTAGTAGTACTGGGTGAGCGGGTATCTGAAGCTAGACCTAATACCAGGCCACAATCAAATTGAGGACTGCATGTGACCTCATTATCTCCGAACAACTAGCTTAATGACGAAACGATAGGGATGGGGTTAGGGATAGTGATAGAGATAGGTGTTGTATGTACAAGATTCATTGTCAGCATCTGATACATATGCTAGTTCGGAGTCTATAATTGTATCTATTTCTTCATTAGGTACGAGCATTCTAATATAATTGTAATATAAATAATATAATGAAATTATGAAAAAAATTAATTGTAGAATTGTAATAGATTTGATTGTATGATATTTGTATACCTAAGGGTTGCAGCAAACATCATTTTTTTAAAGATGTATTCTGTATCATTGCCTGTATTCACAAATAAATAAAATTGAATTTGAAACTGAACGACTAGTTAGGTCCACTTTCTTTACGACAAAATTTCTAGCCATAATGCAAAAGCGCTAATGAATGTTGCGGTATTAAAGACAACCCGCTGCATTTGTTTGATTTGTAATTCAGCACTAACAGCCGCGTTGTAAAACGCAAAAAGCTGATACATTACATGATGTGCATTACGACTAGGCGTTTATTAATACGTCTTATTTCTTATTTGGCTGCGACATACATTCGTGCCGACCGAATGCAGCCGAAGCTACTCCCGCCGGAACCGAAAACCTTTCGTTTCATATTATTATTTTTGTGATTTCGATCTTTCCTCCATACTTTTACGGGCTAATTACATGTTAAATTTTATGTTGCATTATAATCAATTCATTTTTCTAATAATGATTTTTATGCCTACAGTATATGCTTTAAAATGAGGATTATCATTGTTTTTTAGAAAAGTTTTAAATTACAGTCAAGTCTGGCAACTTTACCAATGGAAGTTAACTTTGCCATCAGGGGTGTACTGGTGCAAAATTACGATTAACACGGAAAACGTAACGTTTTTCGAGATATGCCATTTTTTGGATGAAAATACAATAACTAATTGACAGCATTGCTTTCGATATGTCAACATGAGAGTTAATTTTGGCATTTTATTTTAACGCGGAATCGTGCCGGAGAAATAACCTCTTTTTTCATTGCTCCAGAACTTTAGTTTTTTTATGTTTGAAATACTGAATGTAGGTATCTATATCTTTGTAGTAACGTAATATTAATGGTTATCAAATGTAATATATCTTTTTTAACGTGTTGGTCTTAATATTTATCTATAAAACTAACTTGGCAAAGTTACCATACTAGTGACGCCACGATGTGACGGTTATTTTGCCATGTTTTGCTACAACCAAGGGTTGTCACTTTTAACCGATTACAACTATTTAAACAAAGTGTTCTGTACTTGATATTCTATGTGTGTATGTGTGTTTGTATCAATGTTTCACCGTAGCTGCCCATTATACCGATATTACCAAATGAGTCGTCAATCAATTCATCTATATAACAAAAGTGAAGGAAAAGAAAAGAGAAATCTATATTATTCTTACTGCGTTGTTAGTCATTAATAATATTATAACTACTCAGTATTTTTCATAATTTCAACTTAGGAGTATTGATATTAAACAAAACATTAATTGTCATTTTTAATGATTATTAATGTTTTGTTAATGTGGGAAAACAATATTTAGATTGATTACAATAATTATGACCTGACATCATAGTTACGACCCGTAATAAAATGATGATGATGACTAATACAAAAACGAATACTTGTTAAAAATGATTGTGACAAGCTTTTTTATCTATACTATAATAATTGATTTAAGCTTATTATTGCACGAATTTCATTTTTAATTTTAAACGAGAGTATTTTTGTTTGATATATTTTAGATTTTTGCTTAAGAAATTATTGTGACAAGATATAAATAAAAAAATTGAGTTATGTACGTAATCAAGGTTTTTTGGCAACCCTGACACATATTTTAAAGGTATTATGAAATATTGCTATTTACAACACAATTAAAGGAGCAAATCATAACTCTGAGTATTGTGTATTATATTATGAGGTAAACTTACCTTCAACCTTGAAGTCAAATCCTATTATTTTCATTATAAACCCTCATGGCAAAGTTGCCACAAAGTGAGGTTATTTTCTATTTTTGAGTATTTTGTCTATTTAGTGTTAGTATTTGTTTAAATCAATAATAAATACCAAATCTATGAAGAATATAATGTCACATTTAACATTGACGCCCAGTCTGAGAGTACATTTTTTCTTGTAAAATTGGTCCTAAACTTTAAAGTCCTTCCAAAAATGACAAAGTTGCCAGGTTTCACGGTAATAAATTAAACATCGATTACCTATTTCAATGCTAAAATTCATTAAACTCACAAAATGTCTTAAATTAAACAAACAAAATGCCTTAATTAAAAATCAAGGATGGAACATTTACAGCAAATGCTGAATATAATATATTACCCAACACGGGATTTCAACTCAAATCTTCATGATCAGCAGTTGCAATTACCATTAGACCAACCAGCAGACAGTCAAAAAATATATAAATACATTTTTTTAATTTTTCCGCCTTCTAAATATTTTACTAGTAATAGCATCGAAAATGGCAACCTTTATGCCAGTACAGATTCATTTCTTTGTAACTCTATAAATATTTATGTCGCACTTTGATTAATTTAGATCTACATAACGCCACATTAATACATCCTTTCCAGGGAAAGCCATAGCACGTTGCTAGTATTATACGTTCTCGTAGGTGGAGTCAATGCTGGAACTGCCTTCTTTCACTCGCAATGCACGTTCGGCATCTTCTTAAAAAGGATCGGGTTATCAGACGAGCGAATCTACCATTATTTACAAATTCAGCCGCTTTAGTTAGTCTTTGCCGTAGCTCAGCTACATTTTCAATCGGTTTTAAATAATTTTTTTCTTTGAGCCGTCAAGTAAAAGCCCCAGTAAAAAATCCAATGGATTCAAAATTCACAATTCAAAAATTTGTAGCAACAGGAGTTAAAAGACCGTCACAGGTTGTAGATTTTCTCGATTTTTTATAAATGCCTTTAATTTTTAAAGTACATAGCAAAGATTTTTTTTTATATATTTCTGTTATGACTTGACCTATCACCCGATTCCGACTTGACGTCGACTTCTAGACGTCAAGTCGGAATCGGGTCGGTCGGACGGTCGGAATCAGTCGAATAACCTGTATAGTCGCAACTACTGCGTTAAGACGGTATGCGCCTGACTTAGTTAATTTTACAATTTACAAAAATGCTCTTTAATGTAATAGCAGGCCTCTGTCACTCTTGCTACCTGCGTGAAATAATTACCTACAATCGCGAAGCGCCCCGGGGGAGAACGCAGTCGGGGCTAGCGCGTTCTAGGCGATTGAATGTTAAAGTTTTTTAACGCTGTTTGCGTAAACAGTTTTTTGTAAATACATGTTGAAATACTCATCGAAATAGTTTTTGTATAGTGTTTAGTATATTTAATTGTAGGATAAAATAGTTGAAAAAGTTTTAATGTAATTTAAGAATAATATATATGTATATTACCTATCTATTTCATAAATTATAATGGCAAAATTACAATGGTCGTTCCTAATATAATTGTTGCGGGGATGGGGATGGATGCCTAATGAGCAAACCAGAGGATTCAGATATATCATTTTTTAAGTTACAGAAAGATAATGAAAGGTGAATTTATTTAATTTTTTTGTTAGATAGGTACTAAGGGTGGGCGTTGCGACGACGAACCGTTTACAAAGACCGTTTTGTGTTCTGCGACGATGAAACCGTTTTACGTCCTGGGTTCAAACAGTCTTCGTTGCAGAAACCAGTTTTCGAATTACTTGGTGTGATCTTTTATTTTACGCCTATGAAAATACAGTCGAGAACGCAATGATTCAACTATCTATCTCACTCGTCGCGTCGTCGTCCTTAACGTACCGCGTTATATTGTAGTCTTTGTTCCGCGTTCGTTTACAAACGCAGACCGAGACAAAACAGTCCTTACGAACTGTTTTGTTACACCACTAATAGATACTTATGGCGAAAAAAGAATTAAGTAACAATTTACCTACAGAAGTAATACCTAAGTACTTTATTACAAAACTCAATTGAAATTTACTTCACTATCCAAGTACCTACTTATATACCTATACTTGTCTTTTGTAATTAAAATATTTTAAGTTATAATAACACAAAATACTGAAATTAAAACTTTGTTTACAAGATTTTTAACTAAGTAGAATACGATCACATTTCTGTAAGGAATCGTATTTCGGGTTTATTTGTTGTTTACAGTATCTACCTATTTCTTACGAGCCAAGAATCGCGATTCCCGACGAATGGCCTTGCAAGTTGCATGCGTTGGGTATCACAGAACTCACATAGTAGCGGAAATATGGTCGATCATAATCAGAATAGGTACTTTACATAAAGTAACTTTCTTACAATTTCACAATGTATTTTTTTACTCTTTATTAACAGCCCTTAGTAACCACGGAAAGTCCGTCGTGACGTAGGAAGGAGAAAAGATACAAAGTAATACGGACACTCGCGCGCAGCGATAAAGTTTTATTTAGCTTGCGTGCGCGATTTATCTGATTAATAATAACTATGTAGCCTACATAGTTATTATTAATCAGATAAAACGTCGGCAAGCAGTCAACATCAAAGGAGTGCAACTTCTGTACTTAGTACTATTATTTATTTTATGGTAATAGTGAAATTAATATAATTACTTTATGTTGCGATATAATTCTATTTATAAATTCGAAAAGTAGTAAATAATTAAACAGAAAACTCACCAGGTTCAATAAGTTCATTGGAGGTTATTATATTCATCGGGATCTAAGGCTAATTTTAAATTTTTTGCCGATCGTATGTTACTCATTTTTCTAATAACACAAAAATACTAACTAATAAATATCCTAAAAAGGTTTTATACCCAAGACATCGAACCTGCTTTTAATTTTATAATATATGTAGATCTTATGCTACCTGTATCATACATCGTCCGTAATTCACACTAATAAGTCCTCGCGCGAGCCAATAGCACAATGCTTATCGTCAGAAAAGTTGCTTACGACTTAATGCATAGGAGGTATCGATATTTGTGAACGTGTGGAGGGGTCTCATTAGCCACTGCACTTGTTGTGTGCTGTGGGCTTGTGGTACACTTGCAAACGAAAGGTGTTGAGCAGAACGGCGGTTCCGCAGGCGACATCGGCAACGCGTCGAAGATGAACGCCGTGCTGCAGGTGGTGGGCGGCGTGTCGCTGGCCGCGCTGGCCGAGGGCCTGGCGCTGGCCGACCGCGCCGGCCTCAGCCAGGCCGACCTGCTCGACGTGCTGGCGCTCACGCCGCTCGCCTCGCCGCACCTCATCCTCAAGGGCAGAGGTACGCACTGCACACTGCCCCCGCCTCCCCGCCTCCCCGCAGCTCAGCCAGGCCGACCTGCTCGACGTGCTGGCGCTCACGCCGCTCGCCTCGCCGCACCTCATCCTCAAGGGCAGAGGTACGCACTGCACACTGCCCCCGCCTCCCCGCCTCCCCGCCTCCCCGCCTCCCCCGCAGCTCAGCCAGGCCGACCTGCTCGACGTGCTGGCGCTCACGCCGCTCGCCTCGCCGCACCTCATCCTCAAGGGCAGAGGTACGCACTGCACACTGCCCCGCCTCCCCGCCTCCCTGCCTCCGCCTCCCCGCAGCTCAGCCAGGCCGACCTGCTCGACGTGCTGGCGCTCACGCCGCTCGCCTCGCCGCACCTCATCCCAAGGGCAGAGGTACGCACTGCACACTGCCTCCCCGCCTCCCCGCCTCCCCGCCTCCCCCGCAGCTCAGCCAGGCCGACCTGCTCG
Organism: Parnassius orleans; assembly: GCA_029286625.1. Lineage (NCBI taxonomy): Eukaryota > Metazoa > Arthropoda > Insecta > Lepidoptera > Papilionidae > Parnassius > Parnassius orleans. Next base: position 114,071 of record JAGSMP010000198.1, read on the forward strand.
ACGTGCTGGCGCTCACGCCGCACGCCGCGCCGCACCGCATCCTCAAGGGCAGAGGTACGCACTGCACACCTGCCCCGCCTCCCGCCTCCCTCCCCGCCTCCCCGCCTCCCCCGCAGCTCAGCCAGGCCGACCTGCTCGACGTGCTGGCGCTCACGCCGCTCGCCTCGCCGCACCTCATCCTCAAGGGCAGAGGTACGCACTGCACACTGCCCCCGCCTCCCCGCCTCCCCGCCCCGCCCCCCCCGCAGCTCAGCCAGGCCGACCTGCTCGACGTGCTGGCGCTCACGCCGCTCGCCTCGCCGCACCTCATCCTCAAGGGCAGAGGTACGCACTGCACACTGCCCCCGCCTCCCCGCCTCCCCGCCTCCCCGCCTCCCCGCCTCCCCCGCAGCTCAGCCAGGCCGACCTGCTCGACGTGCTGGCGCTCACGCCGCTCGCCTCGCCGCACCTCATCCTCAAGGGCAGAGGTACGCACTGCACACTGCCCCGCCTCCCCGCCCCCCCGCCTCCCCCGCAGCTCAGCCAGGCCGACCTGCTCGACGTGCTGGCGCTCACGCTCGCCTCGCCGCACCTCATCCTCAAGGGCAGAGGCGCACTGCACACTGCCCCGCCTCCCCGCCTCCCCGCCTCCCCGCCTCCCCCGCAGCTCAGCCAGGCCGACCTGCTCGACGTGCTGGCGCTCACGCCGCTCGCCTCGCCGCACCTCATCCTCAAGGGCAGAGGTACGCACTGCACACTGCCCCCGCCTCCCCGCCTCCCCGCCTCCCCCGCAGCTCAGCCAGGCCGACCTGCTCGACGTGCTGGCGCTCACGCCGCTCGCCTCGCCGCACCTCATCCTCAAGGGCAGAGGTACGCACTGCACACTGCCCCCGCCAGCGGATTTTAATTTTTTTGTTTTCCATATGAAGGATTAATTAATTTCATTTAATAATTGAGTATGGTATTCAAAACAAAAACATCACATAATAATTATAATTTGTTTATTTCGTCAAAAAGCATATAATATTTTATTTTTGTCCATTTTTAAGGCACAAATTAAAACGGCTGGCAGATGTTTTCTTTAAAATAACAAAAATTGCGAAACAACGATGTAGTAATTGATATTTTATATAAAATGGAGTGTATCTTTTAAAGCTATTTATTAAGTATTAAATGGGGTCTGCATACAAATTTCGATGGCACTGCAACATTACAGAATAATTGTAAATTATGTAAGTGGTTAAGAAGGCTAGGCAAAAAAAAAATTGTAGACACTTAAATAAAGGCCGGCAACGCACCTACAATTTCCCTGGTGTGGCAGTTGTTCATGGGCGGCGGTAGTCACTACACCTACTCAATCGAGTGATGTTTATCTTCGATCTACGCTATATTTGTCGCCTTTTGTGGAACCAACGTTCAGCAAAAGATGTGATAGATTTTAGTTATTACCGTTTATTTAAAAGCATAAATAAATGAGTTCTGAACACGAGCTCTCATAATATTCTCTCTTTATCCACAGCAATGATTGAATCGTCATACTCCACCCACCAGCCGCTCACACATATGCAGAAGGACCTGAAGCTGGCGTTAGGTCTTGGAGACGCCCTGGAACAATCTCTACCTCTAACCGCAACAACTAACGAAATCTTCAAGCACGCGAAGCGACTCGGCTACGCCAATCACGACGTTGCTGCCGTATACATAAGGGCTAGATTCTGATCACGTGATCTGTTAAAGGGATGTTTTACTTCTGGCTACGGGGGACCGTTAATCATAACTTCTTTAAAGATATATAGTGAAAAAAATCACCTTATAATATTACAGCAACCTATTTTTTTATTATTCATTGACATCTGAAGCCTATCTAAATAAGTCTACATGACAACGATGACTGAGTTGAAATGCCTCACAATGTGTAAACATGTATGGTCCCAAATTAAAATCAGTCTAATACCAACATATTATGCTTAATAAGTTAATTGTTTCACTATTCTGGATGTGTTGTTAACCCTGTATCTCTGCCATTGAATCCAAATCGGATCTTTCTAAGTGTTACCTTGGATGAAATAAGGCAAAGATGGTGAGTGGCAGAAAGTGCTTCTGTGTTTGCAAATATTTTCTTCTTTTAATATAAAGAGATTACTATACTAATATCAGTTTATGTGTAGTTATAGTAAGTATGTCATAAATTTGGTAAGAAAATAAATAAAATAACAAACCCATATAGTAATCTTGTGGGAATGCATCTTTTGAGATTATTCTTACGAAGTACAGAGTACATATGATTTCCTATATTTACGCGAATACTACAAACTGATTTTGCTGGCAGTGGTTTTATATTGAATTGTCATCTAGTTTTAAACTATTTTTAAAGTTTCAGGTATCTATCTAGCTCGTTGGGAAGTTGAATAAAATCAGTTGCAAAATTTGTACCGAACAGATAAAAAACGAGTTAATAAAAACGCAATCTACTTGAAAAATGATTGAAACAGAGTTAATAACAGAACAGTAATTGATTTAATTTAACAACAGTTTAATCTTATATATTCTGTTCATTATACATTTTGAAGAATAACGTGCGACCCAGCTGAGGAAGTGCTATTTGAGTTGCGCCTCAAGCGAAACGCATCGAAGCTTAAATCGCGCTATCAAAGTGCCGAAGTTAACGCGCTATATATAGAATAGCTCCGAAATAACACTGAACGTTGGCCGCTCCACGGGCAGAACACCTTGCCCGGCGGGAGAACTCCCCTTTTCCTGCCACGGCCACACACGTTTATTTTGTTGCCTAACCTATAGTATTGGAGGTCCTTATCTAGCGCTTTAATGGAGTTGTAGAGCTTAATATTATAGAAAACCCATGACAAGTTTAGCTTGTTATTATTATTGTTGGTTCGATCTACGTAGAAAGAACAAAAAATTCATAAAAATTAATTTTATTTAATGTAAATATTCATTTTATGTCAGTGTGTTGAACGGTATACAGAGTGATTCTTTGTAAACTCGTTTTTATAAAGATCTCTCATCTTTTTCGTTATTTTTTGTCGCTTTGTTTAAGCAACCTACTCGCTCTATAATGACTATGATTATTGTCATTAATACTAAATGAAATGTAGCAAAATATATTAAAATATAGAAGTATGATCATTTTTATGACTTTCATATATATTAATTGTATTTAATCTGTTATTCATTTATTTAATTTGATTACGAACAAAAGCTTTCTTTTCTGATAATTTTTAAATAAAAGGATCAAAGAAAAGTAACTATTTTTTTTAATCTTTCGTCGTCTTTTGTTATTAGTTTTACAGCCTTTTTAACTTTAAACACTAGGATTTTTTCCTGTATCGTGGAGGCAGTTTACATACATAAATTGCACAAGGACAAATATCCAAACTCGGAACAATAATTTCTAGGCCATACAAATACTTGTTCCGTTCGGGATTCGAACACGCGGCACTCGGCGCTGCAATTCAATGCTAAACCACTCACAAGTGACAAACGAGCACAATTATTGTACTGGCTCCTCTTCTGATGGTAGTTTCTGGAGCCAAAGGACACCTGCAATCAACTTCAAACAAATAAGGTTGATGCATTGACACTCTTTGGGGCTAATATCAAATGGCTCAGTTTGTAATTTTTATACTGGCTCACCACACCCCCATTTGGAACACAGACGGTTGAAATGGGTAAGCAGGTGGTAATAATCCAGTTGGTCTTATAGGCAGCCGAAAAGGTTCCATAGTTAATTGTTGCCTTTGATTTTAATATGTAGCTGCATAAGTTGAAATTCAACAATAATTTTAATCTAATGGCCCAGCCAAAATATTGTGTTAATCTTGTTCAAACAACAAATAAATGTTTGTAAGCTATGTAAACCGTGTTTAGTATCTAAGCGGTTGTTAGAAGGTTGTAACTTAAATCAAGTGTCTTTCCTTAGATGAGATTAAAATTATTTTTTGCATTCTTGTATAAAAATATGTTTTTAATTAAAATTCAGTTTTGTAAATGGTAAATGTGGGGTTTAATTCCCACACTTGATTATAGATGATGACGTTGATGATAGTTACTATAATATGATGGAGTAAACGGCTGATTGATACAAATGCCTTTAATGCACTCATCGATAGGTAGTGCGCATGAAAGTACTATGTAAATGAAAGTGCTAACTTAATAAAAGTGTAAAATACCTTCGTACAGTGAAAGTATTTTGGTAATTCAATAATTTGATGGATGAAACATTTAAAAATGTAACACATTATTTTTTTAAATAAAATATTTTTATTCATAAGTAAAATAAGAGAAGTATATTAATCCCTTAGTAAAATAATATTTGTAAAATATTGTTCCACTATGAATCCAAAAGTAAAATGGCTATTAAATCACTATGTATCTGGCAACACCTGCCACAGTGTACAAGTACCCACTTGGCCTAAAGGTCTAGATACCAGACCATAAACTCCAAAAAAAAAATACAAGTACCCAGTATGTCAGAGGTAGCATCTCAACGCAATTATGACCAATTGTTAGTTATTTTATAACTCGCTAATTTTTTAAATTAATCATTAATTATGCATTGATTGATGTGAGGTATACAATTTCATATTGTTGATTCCTTGTTCTTATAGGTAGTTGATTCATTCGTGACATTTGACCGTTTGATACTTAGGTTTAATTAGACTATGTTAACAAATATATAAAAAGATAAAAGAAAGTTTTTTATTTTAAATTCAAATTTTCCAAAATCATTGTTTATTCGAAAAAATTAAGAATAATCATTTAGTTATTTTAAGTTATAAGCTAAGATGGACAAATTAAGTGCACTTTGTGTCTGTAGCATGTAAGTGTGAACACTTATTTGGTTAGGGTTTAACATTATAACGAATAGTTCCAAAGTGTATGTAAGTTAAGTGTCATCTATTTAAATCTCGAATTCCTTACCGTTTCACATACAGGTTTAATCGTTGCGAATGTTTTTGGTTTATTAAATCCGCTTTAATTAAACTTTAAAATTGGAATTATTTATTTAATATTAGCATACGAGTATTATGTCTTCGGATGTAATAATGTTTAAAAATAAATTACTTCTTTAAGCACTATTTGATGTTTAAGAGTACTAAAATAAATTATATAAACATGTATTTATTTATTTGTGTAAACGTTTTAATTCTACATAAATATGTGACATTTTTTTCATTCAATAGTTGATGTTTTGTAATAAAATGTTTGCCGCCACTCAATGAAGAAATTTTAAGTTATGTCATCGGCAAGCCATATTAAGGGCTTTAGTTGAATTTAGTAAAAACATTTTTCTGTAATAATAATAATAAAAATCATTCACATTTTCAAGAAAAATTCATAAGTTTATTAATTGTTTTTGGTTCATTAAAAGATTTTCTGCCTAATTCTTAAAATGCTATTTTAACTGGCATTGGTTGTGGCATAAAACATTCCGGGAAATCTTGAAACCCGCATGACTAAAAATTATAACTAAACTTGTTTGCTTGTAACGGAATCTATCGTCATATTTCTTCTCGTGGGTGTCGTAAGGAGCAGCTGTGGGAAATGCCAGTAAAATCTAATTGCTTCCGATAGATCCTTATAATTATGTTTTTTTTTTATAGAATGAGGGTGACAAACTAGCACACAGACACAGTCCACCTGATGGTAAGTGGGTGCTGTGGCCCATAGACATCTACATTTATTATCGATTAAGAATCAAAATGCAGATGCGTTGTCACCCCTGAGGACTAAGATGGAATGCCTCGTTTCCAGTAAAAAGGGTCTTATCTTCATATTATCAATTATATCCATTAATGAGATCATAGATCGAGAGGTACGTAGGACACTCAATAAGTTTTAAGATATACAAAAAGTATTCTAGATACTATTAATATTTATTTTACATCTTTTCAAAATATTCACCATCATGCTCTATACAAAGTTCCATTCGCCTAAACCAACTCTGAAAACACTTTTGCCAGTCTTGATCTGACAGGTCGGAAATCGCTTCTTCGTAGGCAGCCACGGCTTCTTCGGCGCTTGAAAAAAACTTGCCTTTTATTTTTTCTTTGACTCTTGGGAACAAAAAGAAATCACAAGAAGCTAAGTCAGGGCTGTAGGGTGGGTGACTTAGAGTTTCAACACCAGATTCCTCAATAAATGCTTTTGTTCTAATGGAGGTATGTGAAGAGGCGTTATCGTGATGCAGCATGATTCCCCGAAGCCCGGTCTTTGGTCTTCTCTCTCGCACAGCTTGAAAAGCTTTGGGTAATGCAACTGTAGTATACCATACAGAGTTGACTGACCTACAATTTTTGCAGTTTTGTCGGTAACTGTCCTGAGTAGACCCATACCGATGATTGCCTTTTATTTTCCGGATCATATTGATAGATCCATGTCTCGTCACCAGTAACGATTTCTGAAACACGCCTAGATGCCGCGTTTTCAAAACGTAGACGCATTTCATGACACCAATCCACACAAGTCTGTTTTTCGCTTTCGGAGAGCAAACGAGGGATCCATCGACAACAAAGCTTCCTCACTCCAAGATGTTGATGTAGGATGGTATGAATGCTCCCCGAACTAATGCCTACAATATTTTCGATGTCCGTATATGTGATTCGTGGGTCTTCTCGTACCAACATTTCAGTAGTCTATACATTTTCTGCCGTTACTGCTGTTTGCGGGGCCCCGGTTCTTTGGTCATCTTTAAGATTAATTTTACCCCTTTTGAATTCAGAAAACCACCTAAAAATTGGGCATTCATTTTGGACCCGTTTCTAAGCGTAGTACGGTAGTACCTATAGGCGAGTGAGTGGCGCGCACGATTTGTATTGTTTATTTTGTACCCGCGTATACCTATGTTTAGTTTCCGAAGAATGGTAAGCAGGAGCGCTTCACGGAGCCCCTCTTTTTCTCTACGGCGCACACTGGGAAGCCCTGGCCTAGGTATTTTACGCCGAGCGTGCAGTGATGGTTATACTGCCATTTTCAGAAGCTGTAAGAGCTTTCTGACATTTAAAAATTATTAAATTTTCAAATTAGCTGCAGCTATATTGTCGTTGTAGCACGAATGGGTTGGCTCAACCGAGGAAGGACCACGCTTTCACAGAATACCAGCGTAAAATAGCGGCCTAATGCAGCAACCGCGGGGATGATAACGTATCTGCATTTTTATTCTCAATTGACGATGGATCTAGATGTCTATGATCAACAACACCTACCTACTATCTGAAATGTCTGCTCGTTATTCTATTTCTATATATAAAACAAGCGGACGTTTGTAGCTCAGATACCTATAAATCCACCATCCTTGGATAATAATAAAACTGCAGATGCGATGTTATCTCTGAGGACTAAGATGGAATGCCTCGTTATCAATAAAGGGATGAAGGGTTTTTTTGGAAAAATATATATACTTTAAAATGCCCTTCAAGGAGTTTTTAACTGACACCCTATCCCATCCCGTTTTAATCCTTAAAACAAATTCCTTATATAATTTGATAATTTTTAAATCTCAACCCATTTTCTTAGCAGTTTTTATACTTGTCGGAAACTACAACAGGATAAAGCAAGTTCTGATATAGGAAATATAACAGGAGATCCCAATTCTGTCTTCGGAAATACAACAAGGAGTTTACGGTAATATAACAGGATAGCGTTAATTGTTAATGGTGAAAGTGTGAGAGCGAATGTTAAACTTGCTCTCTTGCTTACGCGATTAATCATTATTTATATAATGAGACATCGTAACGCACTATACGTTCAGTATAGAGCAATAATTACAGTTCAATCATACCATAATATGTCCCCGTCACAATTACACACTGGTGTAAGGTGAAGGACATAATTACATGATAACACCAAAGTATGCAAACCAACAGCAACACCACCCATCCCGACGTAACGCAGGACAGCCTCTCAGCAACACCATCCTGCACCAGGAGAACCACCACCATGGACAGAACCACGACACTATCTTAGCACTCCTGTGTAACGTGAAGGACATAATTACATGATAACACCAAAATTAGCAAACCAACAGCAACACCACCCATCCTGACGTAACACAGGGCAGCTTCTCAGCAACACCATCCTGTACCAGGAGAACCACCACCATGGACAGAACCACGACACTATCTTAGCACTCGTAGAATGACTTCAGCGGAAGCTCTCGCGCTCGGCACCTACATTCATTAGAATCTAGGGATACCATAATCCTAAATTATTTAAGACTTTATGGTTTAAATTCTTTTTAGTTTACATAAAAAGTTTATATACAGATTGAAACCTCTTTTATTCTATTTTCAAAATTTAAAAATGTACTTAAATGAAGAAACAAAATACGGCGGCAAAATTGTTAGTAACTCGTTACGTCAAGGAAAATTAAAATTGTTCTACTGATATTAATCAATGAAAAGGGATTAGATTGTTTTTCTCTTTTAATTTAACGTGCCGTGTGAGCTTTAAGAGTCATGTCACGAACGGCACACAGGTAGATATCGTGTTACTACGCAAACACAGGATCGATTTCTCCAAATGACCGCCAGAAGACAACCCAATATCACAGCGATGCAACTACTACAAAGGCTCCGGGAGCTCCATTGCGACGTGGCAATCGCGGTCGGCGGCTTTCCTGGTCTCGGGAGCATTTACCATGGAGTGACGAACAATGGTCTTTGGTGCTTTTCACTGATGAGTCCCGGTTTGGGTTTCATCCGGATTCGAAGAAAACGCGTTTGGAAAACTCCAGGGAGAGTTAGCCGGCGCTGCTGGTGTCGGCCGCTCTCCGAGACCACGATATTCAAGTTCTGGATTAGCCTGCACAGTCGCCCGACTTAAATCCTATCGAGCATGCCTGGGACATGTTACATCGAAAAGCTTTGAGAGATTTCCCGTCAAATTTGACGACGGAACAACAACTTTACGAACACTTGTAAAGAACATGGGACCTATCGCAGCAAGACATTGACAATTTAATTTTAAGTATGAACAATCGATGTCGATGTGTAATTAATGTAAGAGGTGGCAACACTGATTATTAATAATTAAATTTTATTAGGACCAAGGGGCCAGCAGCTGGCCGACTTCATGGAGAAAGAGGGACTCTTTATGGTGAACTTTTCTTCCAGAAGCAGCCCCACAGGAAGTGGACCTGGTCGAGCCCCGACGGTTCTAAACCTATCCAACTGCAGAGAGGTGTAAGACAGGGTGACGTTATATCCCCGAAACTCTTCACTGCTGCATTGGAAGACGTTCTCAAGGTACTGGACTGGAAAGGATACGGTATTAACGTCAATGGCGAGTACATCAGTCACCTTCGATTTGCCGACGATATAGTCCTTATGGCAGAATCGCTGGAGGATCTAAGCACTATGCTCAATGACCTCAATAGTGTCTCCCAACGGATAGGTCTTAAGATGAACATGGACAAAACAAAAGTCATGTGTAACGTCCATGTCACACCTATGCCGGTAGTTGTTGGGGACACTAAGCTCGAAGTTGTTGACGAGTATGTTTACCTGGGACAAATAGTCCGACTAGGTAAGTCCAACTTCGACCGAGAGGTCAATCGACGGATTCAACTCGGCTGGGCAGCGTTCGGGAAATTACGGCATATCTTCTCGTCAGGTATACCTCAAAACTTAAAAACTAGACTGTACAACCAGTGCGTGTTGCCAGTAATGACCTATGGAACTGAAACGTGGTTCTTCACTGCTGGCCGTATGAGGAAGCTCAAGGTTGCTATGGAGAGGGCTATGCTCGGGATTTCTCTGCGTGATAAACTTAGAAATGAGGATATCCGCAGTAGAACCAGAGTCACCGACATGGCCCAAAGGATTAGTAAGCTGAAGTGACAATGGGCGGGCCATATAGCTCGAAGAACCGACCACCGATGGGGAAAAAAGGCTCTCGAGTGGCGGCCTCATACCGGTGGATGAAGTGTAGGGCGTCCCCCCACTAGATGGAGTTACGACCTGGTAAGACATGCAGGAAGTCGATGGATGCAGGTGGCTCAGGACCGTACTTTATGGCATTCCTTGAGGGAGGCCTATGTTCATCAGTGGACTTGTGAAGGGCTGTAATGATGATGATGAAATTTTATTAGATTTTTTCAATTTTAATTAAAATTAATAGTTTAATAAGAAGAAATGAAGATTTTTTATCATACTAATTTTCTACGGCGATTAAAAAAATTAAATTTTTTATTTAAAACAAAAAAATTACGAAATGTTTTTTTTATTACAGACCTTAAAATAACCTATCAATCTTCCATTTACTATATCTGAAAATAATTCATAGATGTTTAGATATTTGATGAAAAATATAAAATATCCCTAGATTCTGTTGATGTGTTTACACCATAGACTTAGGATATACTAGCGTATAGACCAACATAGTGTGCAAGGGAGGAGAAAATTCCTTATGGCAAAAATGCAAGATAGAAAAGGATACCAAATCTCATGACTCTGTAACCGATTTTGAATGACAGGTCGGCACAATTCGGCACGCAAGAAATAGCTCCGAGATATTTTGTAATTTTTTAACGTATAATAGTGGTTATTTTTAGTAAGTAACTTTTTTCCAAAATGGTTAATTGTTCCGTGAGTGCGTGTGCTGTTAATAATAGAAATAATCCTGATAATTTCACATATCACAGGTAAATTCTCAAGACATCGTCAATGTTATGACGCGTTTATTTTTGGTTAAAATTTATGTTACATACTGTTTTAAATATAGAATATATTCAATTATTTTGTTAGTTTTGATATTTTGCAAAGAAAAGTCACGTTGTTGATAATTTGCATGAATTTGGTAAATACATTTTGTACAAAATATTTTACATGTACGCTAGGGATTGATTCAACTATATCAAAATTAATGTCGATATTTATCTTGAATGTTTATAATGAATCGATAGACTTGCCTACACAACAAGAAAATAAACTCGGTTTGCGTTCTAAAATGTAATTTTATTTTGCCGTTTTTCAAACAGATTCCTCCGGATTCTATAATTAGAAAAGTGGTTAAGGTTCATTGACGGGTTGGTTGGAATGCAAAGAAGAACTCAACAATTTGCAGCAAACATTTTCTTGAGAAGTATAAAAGAAAAAGTAGAATAAAACAATTTTATTAAAAGGAGTCATTTCTACATTATTTGTACCAGTAAGTAAAATATTGTTATAATAAGACTTCAAAAATATAACTTTCAAAACTTTAGATAAATATAGAGACAGATTTTCATACATTATAAAACTGTAGTACATTAAAGACAAAACAAATCTTGAGATTATCCTCTTTAAGCCATTATGAACCCAACTAAGTATCTATTTATCAACCAAAATAAATGTATAACCTTGCTTAATCAACCGCACAGCCTCACGGTCACACTAGTACAATATTCATAGCATCATGCTATTTTCCCCAAGGGGTTGAGCGGAGCTTCGGAACTTCGGATTATATTCCCAAATCATAACGATAAAACTTTTAACGTAGATAGGTATAGATATTTAGTAATGCTCCTCAAGCGCTACTAGACGACCGCGCATGAGACGTGATAGTATAAATTCCATAGTATTTGATACTCACAACGGTCAATGCCCGATTCATGCTTGATGGCCAACGACATTGTCGCGAGGGCTTAAATAGCGTGGTTTATCCCCTACAGCGTTATTCGTAGAGAAGAGGAACTCGTGGTTGGTAATAGCTGCGCAGATCAATAGATCTGCGAAATTAAGTTGCACTTGCCGCGGTCAGTTCATGAATGAGTGACCATTTTCTTAACATACCGAGATTGAGAGAATAGAGAGTGCATCTGTATCCTCAGACACTTAGTGCACTTTACTGTGTTAAGATCATTATGTTTTTAAAATTCATGTAGCTAAAATAATAATAAGTTTATTATTACTTTATACTTTTCAGGGACAAATGAAAGAATATAAACATGAAGCATGATGAAGCCTCATAAACATATTGGCCTTTAAACAGAGCAATCTTATTTAACTGATTCCTACAAGTTTCCTTCCTTAAATTATTAAGTTTACATTCATACTTAAGTCGAATGTTAAAATAAACTTCTATAATGTATTTAATTATTAATTATTAAATGTTTGTAATTATCACAAGTAATACTTATATGAAAAATAAAGTAGCCATTATGTTGTACTCCGTGTCCCCGTTTTTGTTTCCCCATCAAAACATTTTATAAAATATATAAAATATAAATAGGTATATACTTAGTTAAGTATCTGCCTATTTATATTAACAATATGTTATAAAAGAAATTCCGGGGAAACTGCCCACGGCAGTAAATATTTTTCTCCAAAAATCATAGCTCGAAAATACAACATTCTGATCTGATTATTGGGGAGTTTTTTTAGGTTTTTCGGTAAAGTCACCTGGGATTTTATACATTTGAATTAAAATCCAACAAAAGGCAGGTAGGTTCAGCTTATTCCCAGGAACATGTTATATGAATATTTTTAATTATTTTAGAACTATCATGGTAAAATTCAGTTAATTTTGAAGTTATTCAACTCATGCACTAAACAATTTTATAATCTTTTACCGCTTCCTTAACAATCATTTTCGATAGTCCTTTTAAGTAAAATATACATCACTAGCTAACGCACACAATGACAAATCAAAATTGGTCACGCGTTTTCGGGCTGTCAGGTGGTCTATACGTTAGTATATTCTAAGTCTATGGTTTACACTGAATTTTATACTGCACAAACGAGTGGGGGTTTCTCGATATACCTTCAATTCTACCCCGCCACTATCAATAAACGCTCCGTTAGGTGACGCAACCTCTCGCACACTCGATCCAACCGACACTTCATATACGCACCGACATACTTTAGTTATTATATTTTAATCTACTACGTGAAATATTTCCCAAGATAAACTTCTGTGATCGACAGACATCGAAGAGTGGTTCAAACATTGTTCAGTTTTGCTAATTCTGACTCTGCATAAAAATTCTGCAGGAATTCGGCAGTTTGTGTAGTTCTTCATCTAAACAGTAACAAGTTTTGCAAAAATCAGTAAAGTCTGTTACTGTTCAATCAACATTGATCGCAACCTTGAACAATCTCGTTTTAGATTAATGACAATGGCCTTCGGAGACGTATGCGTTGCAGGTTTACGAGAAATTAGCGGTTGTCTAAAAATAATCCGTGATGTACAGCGGCGGGTCACGATAGCACAGCTCGTAAAAAATGTATGTTGGATCGGTGGGGTCGGATTGTCATAATCATAACGAGGTTTACATGTCAGGGGTATGAAACCTGTGTCTATTATAATAAATTAATATTTTCTTTAATAGTTCAACAATTTCATTGGTGTCGGAGGGTATCGAACCCAGGTTGCTCGCGTTTTATAGCGAGTGCGAATTATTTGAAATAATAAATAAAACGCTTAGATTATTTACTCTCTAGATAACGCCTCACGCAATGAGCGATGCAACAAAAACTGGCCAGTGTTTACAAGCGTGTGCGTGAGGCACGTACACACGCTTAGCGGTTGCTATGTCTTACACCAGCGTCATTTGTATCTGGGAGTTACCAGCTAATGAATCTATCCCGATAAAATGGAGAAAAACTGTAAAATTATGTCATGTTAAATCATAAATTATAATATTTTAATATGGTGCTTTCAATTGTGTGTTTAGTTGTCTGTTGAGTTAGAATCTGATTTTTTTTCGTATAGAAAAATATAATCAAATAAAAATCAATTACGCATTTACAAAATATGTTTTATTATTTAATGTATGGTGTCGACTTACAAAAATACTAGAGGTTGTCCGCCGGTTTCGCCTGCGTCATAGTTAAATAATTTATCCTAAGGTATCCTAAAAACCATTTATCCAAATGGTCACATTCGATTTTGACATATATTATACAATACTATTACTTAGTAATACTATAACAAAGAGAAAAAATAAAGAAGAAATAGTTAAGACTAAATAAAAAAGACCTGATTGTGCAGAAGCTTGCAAAACAAAAACAATCTGTCCATCCGTTTAGGCTGTAGGCTCAGTCAAACAATTTTTGAAACATATATATACAATACACACACCTTCCTTGATGTATTTCCTCCTTCTGGTGCAGTCGGGTAAAAATGAACATACATCGGCTTTTAAGACAACTATACGGGGAAATTCGCAATCCAAGACTGGCAACACCAAAAATCGAAGCGTTGGTTTTGTGAAAAAAAAATCAATTTATTAGTTTTGTTTTCGTAAATTACTATTAGTTTTGAGTTATTTACCGATGATAGAAAGAAAATAAAAAGAAAGAAAGAAAGAAAAAATATTTATTTTGACATACACACAAGGCACCAGAACACAGAAACGAAGTCAAAACAAAAAAAAACAATTTCACGAACGAACAAACAGGCTAAAAATGAGAAAACAAAGATAATTAAAATTAATAGGAAAAAAAAATATTCTTAAAACTAGTGCCTCAGGGTAATGCCAAAGATAGGAACCAATTCAGCATGATATCAGGTTGGAAACCTAACGCTGATTTTGTATTGGCCCCCTGAATTGCATTCGTCTTCACCTCCGAAACCAGTTACCGTGTACTTCCGCAAGAACAATCAGTATACGTGAACCTTATGAAAAAAATGATGATTAAAATAGGTATATAATATATAACAAGATACAGATTAAATACTTAATTATTAATAGGACACAGCGCGTGAAACTGTACCAACATAATAACATCAACAATGAGAAAAACAAAATAAATAAATAAAAAAAAAACAGAAACAGAAAATGTACTTCTCAAATAACCATCAAATATAGGACATGTTAGTGTTAGTGTTAACCATGCCTAGGTCTTTTTGTGCATCTAATAAGTACTGTTTTAGGTGATTTTTAAAGCTAGTAATAGAGCTTAGCTGTCTTGTGATATGTTATTCCATATTTTCGAGGCTGCATTGCGAAATGCTCCCCTGAAGGATGCCGACTTATGCTTTTGTACAGAAAGTTGCTGTGAACACTGTCGTCTATCGCATTGCCTCCTTGTAGCAACCCAGCCGAGTTTATTGTTATTGATAGGAGATTTTGTTAGTTGTTTGTAAACGTCCTTTGTAATTTCTGCGGATTTTCTCTTGGCGTTACAATTGACACTGAGGAGCGGGGAACACTTTAGAGGCTAACAGTTAGCTGATATTTTTATCGACGCTTTTGAGCCGCCGTTACTCAATCTAGAGAGTAAATAATCTAAGATAAAATGATATAATGTAATTTTTAGTAGTTGTTTGTAGTTTGTAGATATCCTTACCACCCTTGGCAAGTGCGTGTGGGCAGATTATCTTATTTTTTGAAATTGCAATGTTGTGTTCGTTATATTACTTTAATCAAAAGTGTTCAGTATCAGCAAATATTCCGATTTTTAGAGGTTTTAGTGGCATCATTTAAAACGAGTTACAGGGGTGCTAAAAGAAGCTGATTTTCATTACCAAAATACCACCCTTTAAAGCTGTCCGGGGCGATATGACTCCCTGCTTTGAAAAGTTTATTTATAACTCTAAAATAGCTCATTACTCAAAATCTATCATCTACAACAAATTCTGCTGCCTGTTCCCAGACATGAGGTCCTCGTATCCAAGCAAAATCGAGCACAAATTAACGACCTGGCTGCTTCTTACCAGAAAACGGAAAACTTAATTTCCTGCAAAGCTGATCTCTTCATACGCACGCACGCACGCACGCAAGAACCCACGAACTCATGGCAAGCACGCACGCACGCATGCACGAACACACGCACGCACGCATACACTCAAGCCCGCACGCACGCACGCACGAACAAAAGAATGCACGCTCGCACGCACACTCTCACGCACGCACGCACACATGCACGCAAACACGTTCGCACGCACGCACGCATGCACGCAAGCACTTTCGCACGCACGCACGCACGTTCGCAGCACGTACATATGCACGCACGCACTTACGTACGCACGCACGCATGCAAGCACACACGAACGAACGATAAACAAACTTACAGTCAACCCTGATAGTAAACGGCTAATAAAGGCTTTTTTTATATAAGTGGGAGCAAACAAGCATGTGGCTCACCTTATGGTAAGTGACTACCGCCGCCCATGAACAACTGCAACACCAGGGAATTGCAGGTACGTTGCCGGTATTTTAAACAGAGTAGGTTATTTCCTTGAAGGTTCCTAAGCCGTATCGGCCCAGAAAAATTGCTTGAAAAATTGAATTTGTGCGAGGAAGAAAATTTCTGGTAAATCACATACTGGTGGACCGCCAATCATGCAGATGGTATGGATGGTATCGCGAGTTATTTCGCGATATGCGGTAGTAAGGCTAACTAAATTTAAAGAAAGAAGGCCACAGATCCACAGATGCGTTGTCACCTCTGAGGACTAAGTTTGAATACCTCACATCCTGTAATTATACTGGCTCTCTATACTCTTCACCTTCAGACCAGAACAGAGCAGTGCAAGTACTGGTATTTGGCGGCAGAAATAAGTAAGAGGGTGTTACGTACCTAGACGGATTTCTAGGAGGAAAAGGAGTCATACTAACTATATCTGCAACCACCTTCAGACAAAGAAGGCTGAGATTTCGTTAACACCTTGAGAACTAAGTTCTAATACCTGATTCTGATAGTCTTCTAAATACACTGATTGATAAAGTTCTTTCTTCAAACTACTTCAGATTGGAACACATGTCTGTCATACCTTGCTTAGGCGTTATCTGCAGATAAAAAGGTAGAAAAAAATAGTTACAAACTAAATGCTTGCGTAGGGGATAAAATAATTGCTATTGAACGTCACGGCATGAATATTAAGTATAAAAGACTTTAAAAATGCTTACAACTCCTACCTCAAATAACATGCAATGCCGCTATTACTCCAAAGCTTATGAAAGAAATCTGCACAGGGAAATTAGAAGGGAAGTTAGTCGTAATCGCGGTGTTTGAATATAACCATATTCTTTTATAAATTATTTTTAATTTACTTTTAATATCCTAAACAGATAATATATTTTTTTAAATAGTTACAGTTAAGATCGCATTGCTTTTTTTTGTATTCTCTCTATAAATAGTTTTAATCTATGTGTTGTTTATCGTAAGCATGTGTAAGCATTTGTGACTAAATTTTGACTGAACTAAATTTTTTAAGTTAATCTAAAATTGTAAAGATGTCGTTTTTAACAGAATATTTTGATGAATACCGACAGCATCCTATTAGGAACACTAAATTGTGAGTATTAATCTGGAAATGAATGTTATTTACTAATGTTATTTGAAAAATGCTATGTATCTACATTCATTGATAATTTGTTTACCACAGAAACCTTGTAAACGTAGGTCTCTTACATAGATTAACATACTATAAGCGTATAAACATATAAAACATAATATATACATATATATATTTTTTTTTTTTTTTATTTTATAGGATAGGGTGACAAACGAGCACACAGTCCACCTGATGGTAAGTTGTTGCTGTGACCCATAGACATCTACATCTATCCTCAATAAAGAATCAAAATGCAGATGCGTCGTCACACGTGAGGACTAAGATGGAATGCCTCTTTTCCAGTAAAATGGGTCTCCGGTTCTCTACACTCACCATACGAAACACAGCAGTGTCAAGCTGCCATTTTACGCTGGTATTCTGTGAGAGCGTGGTCCTTCCCCGGTCGAGCCGACCCAATCGTGCTACAACTATACTACTAATATAGCTGCAGCATGGCTCTACCACGTAAAAAATATACATATACAACTAAATTAGGTAAATCTTGGGGAAATCATCATTGATACCTTTGGCTGTGGGTGCAACAGAAAGGTTTTGCTGGACTCTTATCGGCTAAAACCCCACGGTGGCCACCATCAGCGTATATGATGGGTCCCGGGATCTTTGTTCGGAACGCAGCCGGGGCCCTTCTCTTGCTTTGCTTTATTAAAGCACGTCCCGGTGGCAGTCCTTACTGCCCCCAGCACCCTCGCAGCGCTAGCACGGTGCTCGGGACCACTTTCGAGTCAACGTCCTCCTCGGGGGTTACATTGCAAGACATTTGGCGCCCCCGCCCCGAGTGCCCGTAACCCCAGCAGGGCTTGCATGGGCAGGAGACAATTTTATCCCCGGGGAAAGGAGAAAATGTTTATCCCATCGCTTAGTTTTATCCACCCTTCGAGCATGGACACACCGGTGGATATAATATCCACAGTAGATAAAATGGGAGATAGACTTAGACTTAGATAGATTTTTTGTATGAATATAAACTTAAACCCACGTCCAATGAACTAGGATAAAATAATAACTTTCAAATGTCAAAAAAGCATAATTTTTTATCTTTCATTTGGCTCCATGGTACGGACGGGGGATATATGTCTACTCGTTATGTCAAACGGGGATATACTTCTCTCCGTTGCCGTTCTTTGGCATAAGGACAAGGAAAAGATAATTTTATCTCTTGTCAGTGGATATAATCGGGGGATAATTTTTTTGTCCCCAGCCCATGCTAGCCGTGCTGAGGCCCCGTTTCTGGTAGGGGAACACCATCATCAAGGGCAGGACCGTAACGAACGCCTTGGCGACGTCATCTCCGAGCAGGATCTGTCCTCTCTCGACACCGCTCAGCAGCCTCTTTCTGGATCCTAACGGATTTACAGAAGGCGGCTACGGCCCTCCACACCGAGTCCCTGCTGAGACTGCTGACAGGGAGAAGTTCTGACCGATCAGGCTTACTACGACCGTCCGCTCTCGTTCCCACACTGGACATGTTGCCAGCTAATGGGATGCGGAGTCCTGGTCCTGCCCAGCGCAGTGGAAGCAGTTTGCCGTCGCTTCGCGTCCGATCTTACAAAAATAATCATGGAAGCACCCGTGCCCGGTCATTATCTGTGTAGGTCTGTAGGTGAGTCTTCCTGTTCGTCGATGTAAACAGGCTTCAAAGTGCGGCAGGCTTACTTCAACAACGCGTTTGCGCGCATAACGCTCTTCGGAGACGAGCTACGAGCCACATTGCGAATGAGTTAAGTCGTTCCTGCCGCTTAACTTCTTCGAACACCTCGGAGGACATGCGTCCGGTCGTACACCTTCGCATCCATGTCTGCCAGAACTAAATTATACGTACCTACCTAATTTCAGCATCGGTACTAAAATAGAAAATTGATATAATTTAGTTTCTTCTTACGAAATCTGCCGAACGAAATGACCTAACCATCGTTTGAGAATTAAGTTTCTATCTGCAGGGTATAAATATAATATCTGATTACCTGTACAGATGTCGTCCAGAAAACCGCTGGGCAAAACTTGACGGCAAATGGCTAGACCTAAAAGTTGGCACGGAGGAGGTTGGTTACTCTATTTATTATACGATTTTAGATCTGTCTATTTATATCTTTATCTATCTATTAGTAAAAAAATTATCTAGAATTAGACCTACCCTATATGGAGAGGTTTTGCCATCACGACGCTTGGTGCAGCGTATTGTGGTTGCATTACGAATGCAATTTAACGTCTGCGCAAGCATTTAGCTTGTACCTCTGATTTTTGAAGTGACAACGTCTTTAGAATCATTGAGATTTGAAACTCGATGAAACTAAAAAGAGACCAACATATACATCTATAGAATTTAGCCTGCGAGAGAATGAGATAGAATACAGTATAGTGTTTCCTATTATGTATGGAGATTATGCATTTGATCTATGAGAAGTAAGGATTAAGGACGAAATTTGTTGATTAGAAAATATTTACCCAAATACTGACGATGATGAAATTGAAAACTTGGAGTCTGTTTAATATGTAATGTAATAGGCATAAAATAAAATGTAAAATAACTTTTAAACTTGGTAACAATCACGCATCGGCAGATGTTAGAGGCAGATTCGAGGCATCGCCCGCGCCACGAATCTGCCTCTAATTAGCACAGGTTGCATCTTCTCTATTCCTCCATTCGATTACAACTTGCAAAAGTTCACTGCTGCACATAGGCCGCTCCCATAGATTGCTTTATAGGGACGAATTTGCCACAGTTGCCACTGTAGCGGCGTTGTCGTCGCGCCACAAGCGAAAATACATCGAAGCCTAAATCGCGCTATCAAAGTTCCAAAGTAAAAGCAGTATATGTAGAATAGCTCCGAACTATCACTTGGAGCGTTGGCCGCTCCCCGCGCTGAACAACTTGCCCGACGGGAGATCTCCTCTTTTCCTTCCACGGCCACAGTTATGACCCCGACGTGATATGAACACGCAATCAACAACCTTCGGAAACTACAACTTCAAACCTTCGTCATCGTCCTCAAGTACGTAGGTCACTCAATAAGTTTTGAGATGCTCGAAATTCAAAAATGGAACGCACCCGTGTTATATGTTTCTAAAAAGCTAATTTAGTTAAAAATGGAACTCCATAAGCCAATTGCTCAATATTTAAAAAAAAAACATAGTTCTATTAATTTTCCTGCAACGCTTCCCGCGCTTTTCATTTAAAACGATGAATCTTAACCGTGAACATTTGCGCGCTATGATATATTATGATTTTAAATTTGGTTTAACTGAACAAATAAGTTTACAACGGTTACAGTCAGCATTAGGGGACTCAGCTCCATCACTCGCAACAATTTTTAGGTAGTTTGCTGAATTCAAAAGGGGTAAAATTAATCTTAAAGATGACCAAAGAACCGGGGCCCAGCAAACAGCAGTAACGGCAGTAAAATGTATGGACTACTGAAATGTTGGTGCGAGAAGACCCACGAATCACATATACGGACATCGAAAAGATTGTAGGCATTAGTTCGGGGAGTATTCATACCATCCTACATCAACATCTTGGAGTGAGGAAGCTTTGTTGTCGATGGATCCCTCGTTTGCTCTCCGAAAGCGAAAAACAGACTCGTGTGGATTGGTGCCATGAAATGCGTCTACGTTTTGAAAACGGGGCATCTAGGCGTGTTTCAGAATCGTTTCAAATTGGTGACGAGACATGGATCTATCAATATGACCCGGAAAATAAAAGGCAATCATGGGTATGGATCTACTCAGAAGGACAGTTACCGACAAAACTGCAAAGACCTCGCAACGTCGGCAAAAAAAAAATGGTGGCAAATTTTTTTCGCGGAGCGGACATTTGTCGACGCAATGCTGGAAAATTGTAGGTCAGTCAACTCTGAATGGTATACTACAGTTGCATTACCCAAAACTTTTCAAGCTGTGCGGCAGAGAAGACCAAAGACCGGGCTTCGGGGAATCATGCTGCATCACGATAACGCTTTTTCAGATACCTCCCTTAGAACAAAAGCATTTATTGAGAAATCTGGTGTTGAAACTCTAAGTCAGCCATCCTACAGCCCTGACTTAGCTCCTTGTGATTTCATTTTGTTCCCAAGAGTCAAAGAAAAAATAAAAGGCAAGTTTTTTTCAAGCGCCGAAAAAACCGTGGCTTCCTACGAAGAAGCGATTTCCGACCTGTCAGATCAAGACTGGCAAAAGTGTTTTCAGAGTTGTTTTAGGCGAATGGAACTTTGTATAGAGCATGATGGAGAATATTTTGAAAAGATGTAAAATAAATATTAATAGTATCTAGAATACTTTTTGTATATCTCAAAACTTATTGAGTGACCTACGTACCCCATTCATTCGCTCCCGAGAACATATTGTCTGCAGTCTTCATCACATTCTGCAAGCCATCTAGCTTTACAAAGGTTCATCGCAGTACTGGAATAATAATGCCTCCTGTTCCTTCAAACTACTCTCTGCACTACAATCTTCGACACGGCTCTGAGCCTTACTGCTCGCCTCTGCTTCACGGCACTCTCGCAAATTACTTGCCTTCTTTTCGACTCACCGCAGACTACAAGGCAATTACCTGGCACTTGCACATTCGTCGACATCTAGACTGCACTATCGACCTCCGGTCTGAGCAGGGGGGTGATGTGGCGGCGCTGTCGTCGCGCCACAAGCGAAAATACATCGAAGCCTAAATCGCGTTATCAAAGTTCCGAAGTAAAAGCAGTATATATAGAATAGCTCCGAACTACCACTCGGAGCGTTGGCCGCTCCCCGGGCAGAACACCGGCGGGAGATCTCCCTTTTTCCTTCCACCGGCCACACCGCGCTTGGCAGGTCGGTTGACAACCGCAGTTTTTGTTATTTTGAATTGTCATTAGGAAGATGTTGCTGCCCATCTCATGTTTCAGTTTTCCTCTGTCGTCTCTTACGACACTCGCGGGACGATATGGGGTAGTGGATATTCTTACAGCGCCACTACACGGTTTCCTACTTCCCTAATCCTAACTGTAGTTTAAAGATTAGACAATATGCAATTGTAGAACTTGTGGACTGCCTAGTGAACGCCGGACGTAGATTGGTTCCGTTTATAGCTCGCGGAGGCCCATACCGTGTCGAAAGTTTTATAAAGTGACTTTAAATTATTACAGAAAGCCTGGACAGAAGAGGAGATAGAGAAGTTCATTAAGGACACTATGAGAAGCATCCGAGGCCAGTCTACGTACTACAACGACTATTGCGCAAATTTATCACCCGGTGATTGAAAGTGTACACTTTTATATCCGAAATTTCTTGTTTTTGTAGTCTCATTTTGTAGGCTCGCTGCGTATTCGTGGACGTTTAGGTGTCATAATATTATTATTCTTACTTCTTAAATATTCAGAATTTCTTGTGATGTTGTTTTGTCGTCTATAATAATGTCCACCAGACCAAATTTCGGTCAAGGCGGCCAGTTTTAGCGGAGACTAGCCATCTGTGCAGGACAGGATTATAGTGCACGAATGTATGTGCGCAAACACAGGTACTTACACTCTCTTTTCTATGGGACGGCAATCCGATACGACCGGAGAGAGATCAGGGGCAGGAACAACGACTTTACGTGCTTTCTGAGACACGAGGGTAAATTAACAGCGCCAACTTACTAACTCCGGGCTGCTAATGAGAATTATGTCGGAAAAATCGAATAATTGATTTTGACCCGACTCGGGATTCGAATCAGGGACCTCATGATCAGTCGTTTACGAATACTGAACTAAACAGGCAGTCGTTTGTCGCCTACAGTTATCTTCTTCTTAAGTTTTTTTATTTTCTAAGTAGTTGTTATTAGAAAGACTTCTTTCCCTCTGACGCTTCTAACGACACCCACAGGACGTGCGGATATGGTTTTTTAGATCATACATACATACTCGTATATACATAGCATCACGTTTGTAATTCCCAAGTGGGATTGCAGAGTCCAAAAAACAGTGAGGCAGGCGGAGGACCACGTTCAGAAGAAGCTTTTTTTTTTACTATTAGCCCCACATAAACATCGGACTTATAAGTCCCAATACCAATATGGGACAGTCACAAACCAGCATGGGGCAGTCCCAGAACAACCTGTTATGACTTTTAGTAAATTACTGCAGTTTAAATCGTGTAAGAAGGCGATATTATAAACTTTTATTGGAAATGTGATGGTTTTAGAATTCAAGACGCGCCCATTCCAACCTCGACAGAAAAAGCTAAAACCTTGTGAAGTGACGGAAGAAATAAAAACTCAACAGGAAACACATTCTCCTGAAGTACAAAAGCTTGCTATGAAGGACACGGAGCTCATGAAAATGGCACGTGACATGTACGAGAAAGATGGGGAGAAACCTACGTTGGAGCCATTGCCAACTCACTTTAGAAGTAAGTCTAAGTATAGTTATTCCATTTCATGATGAAGGTTTGACTTTGGTTGTTGTTAGCCGTGCACATACACATTGTGTTAGTGTGCGTAGGCCTCGGGAGCGCTACTCCCGAGCGCCGAGAATAACTATAACTGTTTTAATGTAATCAATCATGTTCGAATATCCTTTTAATAAAGTAATAAGTTGTTCGATAATAATAATTAAACTTTTAAAATAGTAAAAACAAATTTCAAACAACTAAAAAAGAATATTGATTGGTTTACCACGTGCTCGAAGACATTGTGACGAAACCTGCATGTCTGAGAAGTAAGAAAAAAATTATATTTCGAAGAAATGTGAAGTTCTTAACACGCATTGGGGCAGCGCAGCGGACATTTCCTTGCTCTACAACCCTCTAAAAAAAATGAGGGGAGGCCTTAGCCCAGCTTTGGGACGTATAACTTAACTTTTTAAAGAATATTATAATGATATAAATAGAATAACGCGGTAAATAATTATTTGTCCATATGTCGTGCAGATTTCTTTGCAAATTGAAAATGCATTTTGGTGATATTTCTAATGAATCCCATCATCAGATCTTGACTAGATTTATATGGGGCCACCACTTAGGCACTTTCTAACTAAATATTTAGAGAATCTTTGAAACCGGGCAACGTGATAATAATCGGCGTTAAAAAGGAAATTTAATTGGCATTTCCGACTGTGCAAATGCGATATCCATCCCTCCAATCAGCGTTGCCAACTCTACAGATTTTTCTGTAGATCTACGGCATTTTATCATCGTCTACGGAATTACGGAACTTGAGTTGAAATCTACGGAATTTGATTTCCATCTTAATTATTTTTTTGTACTTCAGAGTCCTTTCAGAATAATTTGATTTTTAAAAACTTAACAAAAAAAAAAACATTCTTTATCATGAGTCAACTTAGCCGACAACCGAAAATCGAAAATTTTAACAATCGATATCATGTAATTTATCAAATAAACTAACAGCCAGAAAAAATAATTATATATGTTAATTTTAGTGAAGATGGTCCGTTGTTTTTCATTCGTCTAATTATTGCTTCAAAATTTTACAGCGTAAAATTTTGAAGCAATAATTAGATTAATTCAAAATTTTTATAACGTAATTTTTTCAGTATAACTATACACAAATATTTAAGTGTTAATAATTTTATTTGTTTTTAAAAAAAATAATTTAATTAAAAGGAAAACAATTAATTTTTAATCAATGTTTTATGGTACTTTTTTCTTATAAGTGCAGCTTGTTATACTACAATTGAACTTACAACAAGAATTTTACATGACAGAAAGAATATCTCTAAGAAGTTGATCTATTCTATGACAAAAACAAAAAATTTCGATCCTCTTAAGAAGACTGCAGATCTACGGATATTTTGAAATAGCATCTACGGAATTCTACGGAATTTTTTATACGGATTTGGAAAAATTCGAGTTGGTAACAATGCCTCCAATGCCTCGTATCCAGTAAAAAGGATCTCCGGACGCCTACACTCATCATACGAAACACAGCCACATTAAGATGCTATTTTACGCTGGTATTATGTGAGAGCGTGGTCCTTCCCCGGTTGAGCCGACCCATTAGTGTTCAACCATAATGTACCTGCAGCGTAACTCTACGTACAAGACTACCATCTACTGTAAATAGAGGGTTTCAATGTATGTCTATACTAAATTAATTTCGGTGTTTTGCCTACAATAATATGATCCTCAGTTGCATTTTGCGGAAGTTTCATATAAACATAATGATATTAATTCTATAAAACTGTTTCACATTCACGCAATCGATTCTACGGATTGACGCGTGTTCATCGGTAAGTACGTCATTAGTGCTATGTATATACAGGAGTTTGCAAGGAAATTATTTTTATTTGTGCCGTGTAGTGGCGGTGTAAGAATATCCACTACCGCATATCGTTCCGTGGGTGTCGTAAGAGGCGACAGAGGGAAAATGAAACAGGTGATGGGCAGCAGCATCTTCTTGATAACAACTAAAAATAATAGAAAAACTGCGGTTGTCAACCCGAGGATATGAGGCAATCCTTGGAGGAGGCCTATGTTCGGCGGTGAACTTTAATGCTTTTTTTTCATCTTCCTGATAACAACTCAGAAAAATAAAAAACTGCGGTTGCCAATCCGCCTGCCAGGCGTGACAATCCCCTATGAGGCAATTTATGGGGAGGCCTATGTTCAGCAGTAGACTTTTGTGGGTTGGAATGGATGGATCTGTGGATGTAATATGAATCAGAATCAGAATCAGAATAGTTTATTTGTCAAACAAAGGTAGGTTTAAACGTTTAAGGTCTTGCGATGGTTACAATTATTAGTGCGCTATGTTTTGTCTTAAAGACATACAAATATAATTGTGTGTTCTTTTGAAAATCATGCCTTAAAATAAAATAGAATAAAAATTAATGAAATTGGAATACTAATTAAAATTCTACATCAATAAAATTAAATTGATGACAATAACAAAAATAATAAAAGTAAGTAATAATAGTCAATAAAAGTAATTAGTCAAAATTGTCAAGAACTCATCAATTTTATAATAACATTTGTCTATTAATAACTTATTTAGCACCTTTTCAAATTTAAATAAGGTCATATTTTTATTGGATCAGGTAGTTTAAAAAGTTATAAATTTGTGGGATAATACCAAAAAGCTTTTTTCATAAGTGATGTTCTACATTTTATGTAACATAACTTATTTACATAGTGGGTGCGTATTGGATTCTTTCTAATATCAGATAATTTTTGAAAAAGAAATGGATGCTTTTTTACAAAAATAGCTGTTTCCAATATATATAATACAATGATGGCAGTTTTAGGATTTTTAAAGATTTAAAATAAGGAAAACAGCTATCTATTATTTTGAGACCACACATTAACCTTACATATCGTTTTTGCATCCTAAATACAAGCTCCCTATCAGAAGACTGCCTCCAGAAAATAATGCCATATCGCAAAACGGAAGCAACTAGTCCATGGTATGCTATCAAAAAAGCCTGGCTGTTAACCTTTTTCGAAAGTTGAGAAAGCGCATATATGAGGATTTGCTGAGTCGTTTGCATAGATCCTCAACATGAAGCTTCCATGTGAGTTGGTTATCAATCACTATGTTACCAAAGAACTTAGCCATATTTGCTTTGTAGCCTTGGTAGGAAATATTAATTGTTTGGGTTTTCACGGCGTAGATGGAAGTGCATAAAATATAAAGTGCATTAAATATTTTAACTTTGGCCTCTCAGTATATTTACGAAAATTTAATGTATGTTCACAAAAACAAAGGTAGTTTTAGTAAATAAAGTGATATACATTCTGTAAACACTAGGAACGAACACAAGCTAGTGATACCAGTTTCTCGACTCCACAGAGTCAATAATTCATTCTTGGGGCAATGTATACGCTATTACAACAAGGTCCCGGAAAGTGTACAGGCTCTCTCTATTACCAAGTTTAAATGTTTTGTTAAGCTGAAACTGTATAAAAAGGGTTATTATAGTATAAATGAATACATGGTTGATAATAACCCCTGAGAATGAGGTGGTCGCTTCCAAGCAGTTTCTAAAATAAATTTTGTACTTAAATAGTTTGTACAATCATTAATGTAAAATTTACTTTAAAAAAAAAGTCCCGCTGGGTGTCTTGCTGGTTCTTCCCAGGACAGAGGTTTTTTTTCGAACTAGTGGTAAAGTAAAAAATGACTTTCAATAAGAATTACACATGTAATCTATATTATATAAAAATTATTCTATTCTATTCTATTCTAATCTATTCATAACTTTTGTTTTATTTAAATTATTTGGGTATCCATAAAGTATTCTCATCTGGTTGGGCTGAATAAATGTATAAAAGGAAATGATAAATATACATAAATATATATTAAATATACTAACATAAATAAATAAAAAATACATGAATAAATAAAGGACCAACCAGATGGAAGCCCTCGACAGGGGAGACCAAACGGCCGAGGGTTAGGGGGAAAGGGAAAGAAACCGGCGGACGATGCGGGCGGTATCGAGGAGCACCGCCTTCTGCATTTGAGCCCGGAGCGGTCCGTCACGGAGTCCCAGTCGTGTCAGATGATCCGAGAGTACGCCCGCACTGCGTTTGTATCCATAGTTTTATTCCAACGCATGCGGCGTTCTCCACCAGCGGCGGGTGCCGCTTGCCGAGTCCGAGAGGACCCTGCCGACACCAAGCCCGGTGGGGATGATGGATGCGAGGGGCTGCTAGGTGGTCGTGCAGCACCTCGCGTTCGGCTGGCGACCCGCATGCTGTCGCGTCCAGCGCCAGCTAAAGACGCGCCCCGGCGACCCCCAGGCAGTGGCCCTATGCGCGTTTCTTTTTGTGCCATCATCCATTTTATGGGCGTCAGTTAACGGGAGATGCACAGACCCGGCGCCGTATCATGATGGGGCCATATGCACAAACGGGCATTTTCACCCTCAATTTTGCCGAGGCACGGCGCTAACACCGCTTGGCAAGGCGCTGACTGACTGCGCCGACGTAGCAGTTTTGTCACTTAACTGTTACGTTAGCGGGCGATGGGGTCGTCACTTTCCTACGCCATTTTATTTTATTTAAATTTATTATTAAATTATTATTATTAAGCCACTCTATAATTTCGCGTAAACAGGTATTGATATCACTTTCATAATTAATTTGATTTACAAACTTTATTATAGCTGTACTGTCATCTGGAAAGAGAAACATTTTATGTGACGTTATTTTTGGGAGATCGTTTATGTACATGAGGGTTGAGTCGTTCGCGTCCATATGCTTCGACCACCTAACCCTAGACCCACCCTACACGTGTCCCCCGGGTGGTGCTAAACGAGCGACAAAGCCGAAAGGATAGACTCGGCTCCTCGCCGTATGGTAGCGGCGTAAAATCTACCATTCCTTAGTTCGCACCATGAGCCAGCAAACAAAAGAAATGGCCCCGAGTTCCCGGCGCCCCTTTGATGGGGCAGGGGTGCGAAAAATCTCCGGGAGAAAAACCGGCGACGAGGTTCGCCACCCGTCACGTTCTGTCTCCCGGAGGGGCGAAAAGTGGATTGCGGAGGCCCGTCTGGCTACGCTGAATATATGTGGAGCAATGAATGATAAGATGGATGAAGTATGCGAAATGATGAATGATAGAGGAATAGATGTGTTATGTGTAAATGAGACGAAGCGAAAGGGAAAGGATGCCACTGCACATGGCATGTATACCGCTTACTGGTCTGGTGTAGACGAGACCGAGCGGGCATGCCAGGTGCATGCAGTTCGTGTCATCCTTTCAAAAAGAATGAGCCAATGTGTGAAAGAATATGAATGTGTAAGCCCAAGGCTGCTATGGATATGAATGAAAGTGGGCTTAAAGAAGTTGTTTGTGCTAGAGGTGTACGCCCCAGACACGTCTAAGCCCACTTATATCCGAGAGCAGTTTTGGGACATGGTAAGGATGGTGTTGATGAAATGTAATGGAAATGAGAATATTATTATGTTAGGAGATTTTAATGGAAGGGTTGGGGTGAAGAGGTCTGGTTATGAAAGGATATTAGGAACGTTTGGCGATGAAAGTATAAATGAGAATGGTGAAGACCTCCTCACCGTATGTGTGGAAAAGAATCTTTTTGTGACGAACACTTTCTTTTGCCATAAGAGGATTCACATGTATACATGGGAAAGAGGTGATGATAGAAGCATGATAGATTTCATGATAGTGGATGAAAGAATCAGGAGCGCAGTAGTAGATACAAGGGTTTACCGGGGGTCCAACGTAGGGACGGATCAATACTTGGTCTTATGCCGAATTAATGGTCTATTCAGGCGTTGGCGGCATAGGACATCTGTGTCTACCACTGCGTTACAGCGTATAAGAATAGAGAGGTTACAAGATGAAGGTGTGAAAGAGAAGTATAAATGTAGACTGAGGGAAAATATAAGTGGTTTGAATGAATTATGTACGAGTGATTTAGACTTGAAGACTGTATAGAATAATGTTAAGAAAGTTTTGGTGGATGCAGCCACCGAAGTATGTGATGTAAGTAAGAGAACGAATGGAAGGAAAAATAATACATTGTGGTGGGATGATGGGGTACGGATTGAAGTTGAAGCAAAGAAGAGAGCATGGCTAGATTTACTAGCAACCAAAGCTGGTAATTCTGGCGGTATGAATGCTGAGATTGAAAGAAAAACGGCAGACTTTAGACGTATAAATAAGAGAGTAAAAGAAGTTGTTGAAAGGAAAAAGCAAAAAAGAAAGGATAAGAATGATAGAAGGATATCTGATAACTTCCAGGCAAATATTAAAATGTTCTGGAAACTCGTAAGAACTGCCAGAGAAAATTCAAAACAGCCTAGAATGAATGCTATACGAGACGAGAATAGCTGTATGCTGAGTGATGAAGTTTCGAATTTAAAAAGATGGAAGGAATACTTTGAAAGCGTGTTTATGAGTGAAGAGTCGTCTGAATTAAGTGAAATAGAAACTCCGAAAGAAGTAGGGAGAGGTAGGGAGATAAGTGTAGATGAAATAATGAAAGCAATGAAAATCATGAAAGCAGGTAAGGCAGCCGGATATGATAGAGTATCACTCGAAATGCTAAAGGTTGGAGAGGGAGTGGTGGCAGGCCTGCTGTACACCTTGTTTAATTTATGTTGGAAACTGAAGCGGGTACGGGAAGACTGGTGCAAAGCCGTTATAGTTCCAATATATAAGGGAAAAGGGTCACAGCAGGACTGTAAAAACTACCGTGGTATCAGCTTGCTTAGTATTGTGGGTAAACTATATGCTAAGGTGTTGATTGAAAGAGTTATGGAAGAAACTGATGGAAAAACTTGGGATGTGCAAGCTGGATTTAGATAGGGGATGGGGTGTACGGATCAAGTCTTTTCCATGCGCATGATTGTGGAGAAGTTTTTGGCCAAACACCCGAAAGTTTTTTGTGCGTTCATGGACTTGGGAAAGGCTTATGACAGAGTGGACAGGAATGTATTATGGCAAACACTGAACTCATTTGGGTTGAGCGCTCGTTTGATACAGGCATTAAGGTCTCTTTATAGGGTCTCTAGTGCTTGTGTCAGGATCAACGGGGTCTATTCGGACTGGTTTGGCATCCAAAAAGGTGTCAGACAGGGCTGTGTAGCTTCCCCGTGGCTGTTTAACCTATTTATGGACAGTTGTTTGCAAACTTTGAAAGTTGAAGAATGTGGGTTGAGAATGGGTGAGTTAACCGTCAAATGCCTTTTGTACGCCGATGATCAAGTCATATTTGCATCGTCGGCGGCCGAGTTGCAAATGATGGTTACTTTATTGAACTGGTCATTAAAAGAAAGGGGTATGAAAGTGAACGCAAGTAAGACGAAAGTGATAGTTTTTGGAAGAGAAGAAAGTAAAACGTTATGTGAAATAAGAATAGAAGGGGAGTTGATTGAGCAATTGGATGAGTTTGTATATTTGGGATGTTTATTTAGCAGGGATGGTAGATATGATAAGGATATAGAACGACGAGTAAACGCAGGAAATAGAGTGAATGGGGCTCTACACGCTATTATGAAGCGTCAGAATGTGTCAAAAAAGGCACGTTTGGCAATTATTAATGCTGTGTTAGTCCCTTCTTTAATGTATGGTAGTGTAAGTTGGGTCTGGCAGAAGAATCATGAGAGTAGAATAAATGCTGTAGAAATGCGGTTATTAAGGAGTATGCTAGGGCTGAATCTGAATGACAGGATGAGAAATAGTATGATAAGAGAAAAGTGTGGTTTGCAAGATGACGTTGTGACCAGGATTAAGAAAGGAATGCTTCGGTGGTTTGGTCATATAGAAAGAATGAACGAGGAAAGAGTGGTGACAAAGCAAATTTATGTTGCAGAAGTGAACGGCAGCGTCGGGAATGGATGCCCTAGACGAAGGTTTATCGACCAAATTGGCGTTATATTGAAAAAAGGCCAGATTAGGAGTTCCCTTAACCGACGAGCGTGTATGCGTAGATATATGGATGTAAAGGAGGCGAGAGAGTTGTGCCAGGATCGTGCCAAATGGAAGTCCGTAGTCTCTGCCTACCCCTTTGGGTGACAGGCGTGAGTGTTTATGTACGTTTATATACAACATGTAACAAAAACCCTGTGGTTACCGTTAAGTGCGTTGTCAGAATCAGTATTCAAACGTATATAAACAACTTTTTTTCAGAAAACTTGACCATTCAAAAATTTAATTTTAATAAAAAAAAAAAATTAAAAAAATTGTATGTTGTTTTATTACCTCTACATTGTCCGGGGAGTAAGAGGATTGTCAAAGACTCCACTTTTCCGGTGCTCGTGTCAGTTAGAGATAACAAAACCACATACAATTTGCAAAAAAATTTTTTTTATTAAAATATTTTTTTTAATGGTCGAGTTTTTTTGAAAAAAACAATTTCTTTACGTTTGAATACTGATTCGGGTAACGCACTTAACGGGAACCACAGGGTTCTTGTTACATTTTGTATACAAATTTAAAAAAGTAGTGGCTCTAGTACGCTACCTTGTGGAACCCCTTATATGTGCCTTGGTTTCGATAAATATGTAGTTACTAATTTACTCTTTGGACATATTCTAGAAACTTCTGTGCATTGGATTCTATTACTTAGGTACGATTCTAAGAGCTGGAGAATGTTCCCTCTTATACCATAACCATGTAATTTGTTTAACAAGATCTTATGGTCCACATAATCAAAAGCCTTGGTCATGTCAGTAAAAATGACACTAACTGGATTGCTCTTATCTAAAGATGTCATAATATTAGCTAGTAAGTCATACAGTGCCACATTAATATTAGTATTTTTTCGAAACCCTTTTTGCTCTTTACACACCACATCACATCCAGCGCAGAGCGGTTCGAATCGTCGACGACCGAGTTCTTTCTGATTGGCTCGATTCACTGGCGCTGCGTAGGGATGTTTCATCCCTTTGCATTTTCTATCGCATCTACCACGGGGAGTGCTCTGAGGAATTGTTCGGATTAATTCCAGCTGCTAAATTTCACGAACGCATTATGCGTCAAAATTCATGATACCATCCTCACCACCTGGATGCTTGGCGGTCCACCACTGTGCGTTTTACTAGGAGTTTTCTTCCTCGTACAACTTCTCTGTGGAATTGTTTACCACCGGCGATTTTTCCGGACCGATACGACTTAGGGACCTTCAAGAAAAGAGCTTACTCCTGTCAAAAAGGCCGGCAATGCACCTGCAATTCCGCTGGTGTTGCGGTTGTTCATGAGTGTCATCTTTTTTATATAAAGGTTTAATAATAAATTTATTCAGTTTATTTGAAAATATGCCATCAGTGATACTTAAGTTAATTATATGTGCTAATGGTGGGGCTATTACTTCCTTGGTGTATTTAATCACTTTTGTAGACACGCCATCATATCCAGCAGTAGTCGTGTTTTTTAGTTATGTCATTAATTGATACACGTTGCGTAAATAGTGAATTCAATGTCAGATTTGAAAATTAATAATCTTCAATGTGATGTCAGCTTTTACATTATTTTCAATTTCATCAATAAAATAATTATTAAATGCATTTGCAATGACCATGGGGTGTGTAAAAAACAAATTTTCTTTTTTTACACACATTATAGGCTCCTGTGGAAAACTTATTTGCGAAGTAGCTTTAGATTTATTTTGAGAGGTATTTATGAAATGGTTATTTTGCGCTTTTTGGGTTAGCTTGATAATTTTTCTATAGAGTTTAGTGTAGTTTTTAAAAACTCTTTTATTCCTTGCGTCAGGTAATCTGTATGCCCAGAGTAAGTGCCTTTGTTTCTTACTGCATATTCTTATTCCGTGATATCAATTTCGTTGCTTTGCTAGTCTTTAATCTATTTAATCTATATAACAGAGAATTGTGGGCAAACTGTATGCTAAGGTGCTAATTGAAAGAGTAATGAAAGATACTGATGGAAAATTTTGGGATGTGCAAGCGGGATTTAGAAAGGGAATGGGATGTACGGATCAGGTCTTTTCCATGCGCATGATCGCGGAGATGTTTTTGGCCAAAAACCAAAAGGTTTTTTGTGCGTTCGTGGATTTGGAAAAGGCTTATGACAGAGTGGACAGGGATGTGTTATGGCAAACACTGAACTTATTTGGGTTGAGCGCTGGTTTGATACAGGCATTAAGGTCTCTTTATAGGGTCTCTAGTGCTTGTGTCAGGATCAACGGGGTCTACTCGGACTGGTTTGGCATCCATAAAGGTGTCAGACAGGGCTGTGTGGTTTCCCCGTGGCTGTTCAACCTATTTATGGACAGTTGTTTGGAAAATTTGAAAGTTGAAAAATGCGGGTTAAGAATGGGTGAGTTAACCGTCAAATGCCTTTTGTACGCCGATGATCAAGTCATACTAGCGTCGTCGGCGGCCGAGTTGCAAATGATGGTTACATTGAACAGGTCATTAAAAGAAAGGGGAATGAAAGTGAACGCAAGTAAGACGAAAGTTATGGTTTTTGAAAGAGAAGAAAGTAAAACTATATGTGAAATAAAATAGAAGGGAATTGGTCGAGCAAGTAGATGAGTTTGTGTATTTGGGATGTGTATTTAGCAGGATGGTAGATATGATAAGGATATAGAACGACGAGTGAACGCAGGAAATAGAGTAAATGGGGCTCTACACTCTATTGTGGAAAGTCAGAATGTGTCCAAAAAGGCACGTATGGCAATTCACAATGCTGTGTTAGTCCCTACTTTAATGTATGGTAGTGAAAGTTGGGTGTGGCAGAAGAAGCACGAGAGTAGAATAAATGCTGTAGAAATGCGGTCATTAAGGAGTATGTTAGGGCTGAATCTAAATCACAGAGTGAGAAATTGTGTGATAAGAGAAAAGTGTGGTTTGCAAGATGATGTTGTAATCATGATTAAGAAAGGAATGTTTCGGTGGTTTGGTCATGTAGAAAGAATGAACGAGGAAAGAGTGACAAAGCAAATTTATGTGACAGAGGTGAACGGGAGAGTATAGAAGGGACGCCCTAGGCGAAAATTTATCGACCAAATTGGCGATATATTGAAAATGGGCCAAATTAAGAGTACCCTTAACCGACGAGCGTGTATGCGTAGGTATATGGATGTGGAGGAGGCGAGAGAGGTGTGTCAGGATCGTGTCAAATGGAAGTCCATAGTCTCTGCCTACCCCTCTGGGTGACAGGCGTGATTGTTTATGTTATGTGTGTACAACAGAGAAAAATCATTCATAAAATTGTCAAAAGCTTCGTTTGCATCCTTGGCATTGTATGCTTGTGGAAAAGATAAGCAGCTTAGATGTGTTTTAAAATTAATTAAATTTTCCATGGATATGTCCTGCTGTTTAGTTTTCCAAGACTTTAATTTACAAGTTTTATTAATAGGCACTTTGAGTATTTGAGACGTATGATCCGAAAGAACCAGATCTACAACTTCTGCTTTGCATTCGTTTCTGTAATTGTGTGCAAAATTGTCGATACAGGTGTGACTACTTAATGTAGTGGGTGTATAAAGTGCTAATTTTAAGTTGTATTGCATGAGAAAGTATTCGAAATCCAATGTAGTTTTGTTCCTTTTTAATACATCAATATTAAAATCTCCACACAAGACGATTTTTTTTTTATTTGAAGATAGGCAATCTTTTCTTAATATAATATCTAATTTTTCATAAAATGCATAATTATGGTTAGGAATTCAGAATTCTATATATACAGATAATAATAATTTTGTGACCTATTATTTCTACCGCACAGCATTCGAAAACACCCGAAACTGATTGTTTTGCTATATCTGATAATTCTCAATACTGTAGTCCTACTCTAACGAAAATACATGTTCCTCCTCGCTTAGTATTTCTCGAAAAGAAAGCAGCTGGCCAGAAATTTGATATGTGTTATAAACTCTCATGACCCGTTTTAATAAAATGTTCTGTAACACAGATATCATCCATAATGATGCCTTTGTTAAATAGTTCTTCTAGTTTTACAGTTGGTGTATCCGATTTACTCATTAGCCTTGCTATATTTTTATGAAGTATGTTGAGGTAGCTAAAGAAAAAATTGAGAACTTATTTGTTGCGAGTCAGTAGGCAATATGTTTTGGTTTTGAAGGAAGCAGTCAGCTTCTGGGTACATAGTATTTAGGTTGATTAGGTCAAGAATTTAGAAGAAATTAGTCTTGCAAATCTGATATAACAATTTTTAAACCATAGTTATTTAAAGTTCCGTAACGTTTGTTATACGTATTATAGTCATAAGGTAGATTAAGATTTAAGTCTATGATATATGCATAATTATATGAAAATATAATGAAAAAGCACTTCTCTGTCTGCGAAATAAAAAATGGAGGGGAATTGCTTTTAAAACACTTTCAGAAATGAGACAGGCTTGTGCCTATTTGTGGGCGGGCACCATTTAGGAATGAGGCCAAACATTTGAAAGATTTCAAAGTGGAGGTAGTTAATCTGTTAGAAAAGTGTAGAGATTAATGTTTCATTCTGAAATATTAATTATATTTGATATAATTAGATTAGAAATGGAGAAACCAAAACATTCTTTTATGTAGAGGAATAAAAAAAATGTGTAAAAAATTAAACAATACAACATTGAAACACAGAATAAATAATAATACTACTGAAGCATTGTTTAGTGTATATACATACACTAGAAACTGAAAAACTTATATTTCAATGATGATGACACTATGATGTGACCATCTTAGTCCCAACTAGCCACATCTGGTGAGCGTATGTTTATTAATTAGTTATCCCTCATTGACTGTTCCTTTACTTCTTTGTGAAGTTGGCATTCATAACTTTATAATATTTGACATTTTTTTAAATTTGATTTGATTTAAATTGTACATTATTTTTAATTTAATAATTCTGATTAAAATAAATTTGATATATTAATTTAAAAATAGATGAATATCTATTTAAGATATATTTTAATATAGTGCTCAATATAATTTTGTTCTTTACGTACGCATATAATATGTCCTCACTATAAATGATGTGTTCGGCTACAATGTAGCCGCTACATCGATGTGAAATTAACAAAAACATTTGCCAAACTCTTGTTAGGGCTCACCTAGAGTATCTTTCCACTTTGTAGACTAATAATCTATAATATTTTATTAGTTCAAAATGTGTTTATTATTAAATTGAAAGCATTCAGTCAGAGATTTTTTCAGATATTTAAGTTTTAAAAGAAAATTGCTTTTTTTAAATTTCATTTTTTAAGTTTTATTTCAGTAATACATAACAATACAATACGCTACTATGGAAAATAAAATGTCAAGTATAAAAATGTCAATTAGGCTGAATGGTTAAAAATAAAGACATTTAAAGGTTTATCGAAACTCGTAATTATTAGCGCAGACCTTTTCAATTATTCTCGAAGCCAATCACGTCACCTAAATCCCAAAAAAAAAAAATTGTGTGTTTTAGGACAATTTTTTGGTTTTGGTTCATTCCTGCAGGGATTCGAGCCCAAGATTAGCGAGTAGTGCCAGCAACATTCACGCGGTTAATACGTTGTTATTGGTATTTGACACTTTCCTGCGAGGATGAATATTACTATTACTGCATCAATAAGTAATAACCCTTCCTTGACAGTTGAGTAATAAAATTTCACAACAACTGTACGGGAACATGCAAACACAAAACTCACTAGACTTATCTACGCCGTCCACACCCCAAAACCTTCTCTTCTCTTTCTTAAAAAAAAACGTTACCTCCACACTAGGAATTTCTAACAACGCAAACGCATCCTGGGTTTCAAATACTTCTAAAAAACTAGGCAAGTTCCAATTTGAAATTAACCGCCATTTAATTCTTTTTTTTTAAATAAAAAAGTTACCTCCACACTAGGATTTTCTCCTGTATCGTGGGGACAGTTTAGACACATAAATTTCACAAGGACAAACATCCAGACCCGGAACAATTATTTGTAGACCATACAAATACTTGTTCTGTGCGGGATTCGAATCTGTGACCCTCAGCGCTGTAACTCATTGCTAAGCCACTGCGCCACGGAGCCGTCTGTTCTCAAAAATTGAAGGCCTTTTATTTTAACTTTATTGTTTTCACCTTTATAAAAAGGGTAACAAAGAGAGGACTTAATGCTTAACGGCATTCTCTGCCAATCTCTGCCATGAAATATTGTAGCAAATGCATACATATTTACTATGATATACATAAAATATATAAAATCTTTACATATTATAGTGTCCATCCATCCTTCCATCCATTACAACCTATAAAAGTCTACTGCTGGCCTCCCTCATAGATTGCTTCATGGGGGGATTTTGCCATAGTTGCCACGCTTGGCAGGCGGGTTGGCAGCCGCAGTTTTTTATTATTTAGAGTTGTTATCAGGAAAATGCTTCTGCTCTCCTTCTCCCTCTGTCGCCTTTTACGATACCCTCGTGATGATATGGGGTAGTGGATATTCTTACACCGCCACTATACGGTATGTTAATATAAACAAAAACATGTTGAACATATTATTATATAACTAGCTGTGCCCGCTATTTCGTTCGCGTGGTATTAGTACTTTTGTTATGATATTTGATGATGATTTATTTGTACTTTTAATTGTCGCGAAGATCTAGTAAGACACTGATTTGGATAAATACATTCATTTAGTCTGTCAATCATATTATAATATACATGTCTTTAAAATACATAGATACATACTTACTTCTACTATTTACTTTTGTCCGCGTTTGAACATAATTATTTTTAAGAGAAGCATGTAGCCAGTGGTGGTAGGAAGCATGTAGGCCAATAATTAATGATACTCATTTATATAATACCTTTCATACTTATTTCTTTATTAACCCATTCCAAGCTATCACGAGAGGCGGAAGAAGAAATTGTCAAAAACTAAAGCCCAGTAAATTATGTCACTATTTGAAAATAACAAGAACTTGAATACATGTGTGTAATTTTCAATTATCTTTGTTTGCATGTTGTGATCGTACTTGGCCTTTTCTCTTTCGCGCTATTTGTGTCTTTGTGTGTACTAAGTTTAAATACTGTACATTTCTTAAAATAAAGTCATTCTAGCAGTGTATAGTTATTAGTTTATTTTCCCCAGTTCTGGGATACGTACGCCCCTGTTACTTCAACACCGGCAGAACAGAGTACCAGGAGGGCATAGCGCGCCTGGCGTACGAGCTGGTGCGAGACGACAGAATACCACAGTACCATGCGCACAATGGTTGTCGACCGCGGTGGGGGCTTCCACCGGAAGGGATACGCCAACCAGAGCTTGATATAGTGCCGTTCGATCAAGAAAGACTTTACTGATAACGTGGATGAAATAAACATATCTCATCGGAATTTATGATTGTGTCATTTTGGAATAAAGTATGTCTTTGACCTGCTGCTATTTCCTACAACAACGAAACGCCCCATAAACACACATTCTCACACACCAGCATGAAGTAGCAGAATTATGCTGCTGTGTATGGTGAGTGTAGAGAACCGGGGAGACTTTTTACTGGTAACGTGGCATTTTATCTTAATCCTCAGGTGTGACAGTGCATCTTTTGATTGTTATGTAGATTTCTATAGGCCATAGTATCCACTTGCCGTTAGGTGGACTGTGCTCGTTTGTCACCTTAACTCTCTAAAAACCGTAACAAGTGGTAAAATAAAAAAATCAAAACTCAAAACTCAATCATCAAACATCAAATTCAAAAACTACTGGTCAGACCTTGATCAAATTTATATGGGGCTACATGAGAAGCACCAGCTTTCAAATAAAAAAAGAACATTCGAAATCAGTTCACCTAGAAAAAAGTTATGAGGTAACACACATAAAAAAACATACAGTCGAATTGAGTACCTTCTCCTTTTAAGTCGGTTAATAATACTGGCACTCTTTCTCTTACTCCTTAAGCCGTAATGCAAGAGTGAGTCCACTGCTGATTAGCGTTAAAATAGGTGGGTAAGGACAGGAATAACAGACGCGAAGCGGAGATTATATGTATGTACGAAGCATTCCGTTTTAGTTTTCAGAGATAACGACGCATCAGCATTTTGATTCCTAATCGAGGATAGACTTAGTTGTCTATTGGTCACAACATTCACATGCCGTCTGGTGGACTGTATATTCATTTATCATCCGCAAATAAGTAAATTCTAATTCTAAGGAACTTTTAAAAAAAAAGAAACGTTGCCCCTGCACTAGGATATTCTTCTGTATCGTGGAGGCAGTTTACATAATTGCATAAGGTCAAACATCTATACCAGAAACAATTGTTTGTAGGCCAAACAAACAATTGTTCCGTGCGGGATTCAAACCCGCAGCCCTTAGCGCTGCAACTAAATGCTAAGCTATAATTTCCCACTTAAATCTTAAAAGATTTATTGTCATTAAGCCACGTGAAGAAAATACGAAATACAAGACACCGAGATATGATTAACACACTGCACCACTTAATGCAATATCATAAAACGCAACTACCTAAAAACATATTTCTTATAAAGCCATTTAAACGAGCATGTAATTAGCTGTGTGAAATCGAATCATCACAAACAGATGTCGGATTCTAATTTCCAGCGAACAAAAGACTGTAAACGTCCAATTAAACATCTGTCCGTCATTTCAAGCAAGAGAAAGCAAGAACAGATCAAGCGTTTGTTACCAACACAAAGATGCAACCCGTCCAACAAAAATGGGAACAACATGAAACGATCTTGGCTCCTTGCCAGGGCGTGCACAAGGGACCCCACAGCCCTTTGTTGTCCGCTACATTGTAGTGATGCGATGCGAACGTAAAATACATTTGTCGATAAAAATGTCAATTATCATCATCATTAGTCTGAAGCAGTCTGCTGGATATGGCCTCTCCGAAGTCGCGTCACTTAGTTTGGTCTATATATCAATATCGAATGCTGTATTGATGATAGTAATTGTAATTTATGTTGGGTAACAACGCACCTTTAGACTTCTCTGTTAGGGATTGGCTACAGGTGTTCATGGGCTTCAGAGTTGGATTGTTGGTTGGATTGGGACTGTAAACTTATTTATCACTCTATAACAAAAAAATCGCTCATTATGAAAGATCATCATCATCATCATCATTACAGCCCTTCACAAGTCCACTGCTGAACATAGACCTCCCCCAAGTAATGCCACAAAGCACGGTCCTGAGCCACCTGCATCCATCGACTTTCTGCATGTCTTACCAGGTCGTCACTCCATCTAGTGGTCGCCCTACACTTCGCCTACCGGTACGAGGCTGCCACTCGAGAATCTTTTTTCCCCATCGGTTGTCGGTTCTTCGAGCTATATGGCCGGCGGCTATGTCGGTCGCTCTGGTTCTACTGCGGATATCCTCATTTCTAAGTTTATCAGGCAGAGAAACCCCGAGCATAGCCCTCTCCATAGCTTGCTGAGTGACTTTGAGCTTCCTCATACAGCCAGCAGTGAAGGACCACGTCTTAGTTCCATAAGTCATCACTGGAAACACGCACTGGTTGTACAGTCTCGTTTTCAAGTTTTGAGGCATACCTGACGAGAAGATGTGTCGTAATCTCCCGAACGCTGCCCAGCCGAGTTGAATCCGTCGATTGACCTCTCGGTCGAAGTTGGACTTACTTAGTCGGATTATTTGTGAAAGATGTATTATGTTATTTTAAAGGGCATATTTTCAGTGCGGTTCATACTTTCCTTTATAAGTAAATCAGCATTTAAAATTGCAATAAGACAATAAGACAATGCTATGGAATTCAAGATTTCTTAATATCCAATAATTTATTATGTCAGTCAACAATATCTTTAATTCAGCATCAAGGACTTAAAAATTAAGAACACAACAGATCAGTAAACTGAAGTGGCAATGACAAGCTACATAGCTCGAAAAACTCAGAAGTTAAAACTGATAACAGTTGAGGGTGAAAGGTTCTCAAGTGGTAGCCTCGTACCGGTAAGCGAAGTGTAGCCCGCTTTGAAAATGCTTTTGAAAAAAGTTTTATTCTTTTATTAAGATAGATAAATACATTTTCTTGTGTTTACGCTGCACTATTTATTTTTTAGGGTTCCGTACCCAAACGGTAACCAACTGGACCCTATTACTAAACCTCCACTGTCCATCCGTCAGTCCGTCCGTCCGTCCCTCCGTTTTCCGTCCGTCCGTCCGTCCGTTTTTCCGTCCGTCCGTCCGTCCGTACGTCCGTACGCCCGTCCGTCTGTCCGTGGGCTGTATCTCATGATCTGTAATAGGTAGACAGTTGATAGTAGACAGTTCTGTTGTCGCTATAACAACAAATAATAAAAACAAAAATAAATTAAGAATTAAAGAGGGCTCCCCTACTAGAATCGTGTTTTATGATGGTACGAACCCCTTCATGCGCGAGTTCGAATCGTACTTGGCCGGTTATTGAATTTAAGCTATAAGGCTCCGTGGCGCAGTGGCTTAGCAATGAGTTGCTGCGCTAAGGGCCGCGGGTTCGAATCCCGCACAGAACAAGTATTTGTATGGTCTACAAATAATTGTTCCGGGTTTGGATGTTTGTCTTTGTGAAATTTATGTGTGTAAACTGTCCCCACGATACAGTAGAAAATCCTAGTGTGGAGGTAACGTTTTTTAATAAAAAAAAAAAGAATTAAATGGCGGTTAGTTTCAAATTGGAACTTGCTTAGTTTTTTAGAAGTATTTGAAACCCAGGATGCGTTACTCAATATAAAAGCATACGAACTATTAAAAATAATTGAAAATACAGTACAGTTTTTCGGAGCACATAACAATATGTGGTAATAGAAATGAGAGAAACACAAAATACAAAGCGTAATTCCTGGCTGGAGACTTCTCATTTCTATGTTATAAGAAGAAATACCCTTATTATGTTTCGAGAACACTTGTCATTCTTACACATTTTTTTCTATTCAAAACTACTGAGAATAATGTTATTTTTCTAAGAATATAAGAAGGGCACACGAGTTTTAGCAACCATAAGCAATGGATATATTTTTTTGTATAAAACTGACGTAACAACCGAACTTATAGTCCATCTGATGGTATGTGGTTTCTGCTTCTGTGGTTAATGCACATCTGCCAACTTCAAAAAAAGAAGGATACATATGCGTTATCACCTCTGAGTAGTAAAATGGAATGCCTCACATCCTATATTAGCTCTCTACACTTTTCAGAACAGAGCACAGCAGTGCAAACACTGCTATTTGTCGATAGACATAGGTAATAAGTTGTGACTTACGCAGACGGACTCCTAGCCGTAGAAGGTATCCTACTTGCTAGAATTATCAATATTGGTCAGTTTTATAGAAAACCAGGACCAATATTGGTAAAAGAGCACCAGTACACAGAATGTGTGTCCTTCACAATAAAATGCTTAGGTAACGACATCGATATGTTCTCTCCCGTTCAGCTTTCAAAACTAAATTAAAAAAGTATTTTAGTAACAATTATGAATTAGATATATAAGGATATTTAGTACATTTTAGTTTTCAAATGATTATTTTCTTTTTATTTAAGTATAGACTTGTTACCCTGCTTGTTGTGCAGACGATACCAATAACGATCTGCTTCATAATATAGATATATATGTTCTCAGAGAGACAGTTTGTA
Source organism: Parnassius orleans (assembly GCA_029286625.1). NCBI lineage: Eukaryota > Metazoa > Arthropoda > Insecta > Lepidoptera > Papilionidae > Parnassius > Parnassius orleans. Next base: position 157,330 of record JAGSMP010000198.1, read on the forward strand.
GGGAACAATTGTAATTACCATTGTCTTATTTTACTTTGTATGTTGTATGTTTTTTTTCATATATTTTGTGTCTGTTTTGTCTCCAATAAAGTAAATAAATAAGTAAATAATTGGACAAAGTAGGCTGAGGTTGGGTTGTCACCCTGGGTACTAAGTTCTAGTGCATTTTTAGTTATTTTTTTATTAGACTTCTGAATACACTGATGAATACTGTCCTTTCTACGATAGCTCCAACTCCAAATGACGTTTTCAAAGATTTGCTCGTGGTGAGTTTATAACTCTCCACGCAAGGAAGGTAGGACAGGAAACGCAGGTTTAATACTCTCGCAGTCGTGCATTATGTGGGATTTAGATTCAGTTCAGTTGAGTCGTCGTAATGCCTTAACGCCCACTATTAGTACTGGCTCTCTATATCATTCAAGTGACCTTAAACGCTGCTTGCTGGTATTTTGCGTCTGACGTAAACGAGATGGTTGTTACATGTATAAAATGTGTAATTTTTTTTAAATAACTTCGTAAGATAGAAGAATAGTATAAGTTTAGGTAGTTAAGTTTTATTTATGATAAAGTAAAAAGATCTCATTATAAACTGTTGTGTCTGTAATTTATATTGTGTATGTTAACATTTAATTATCGGTGATTTTTTGTATATTTTATTTTATTTTGTAAGTTTAGTATAGATATAAGCGATTTGGTTGTAAATAGTGTAAGCTTATATTTTATCAATAAATGAATAAATTTTACACCACCAACATCCCATCAATCTCATCCCATTACCCACAGGACGAAGTGGTGTGGTTGTTATTCTTACGCCGCTGCCACACGGTAGCTGGGTTTTAAGTAATTGTATTACAAAGTTAATTAATCAAAATATTTTCGCATACTACAAACGTGTTCATTGGTATTGGTAGTTTGTTAATGCCCTTATAGGTTTTCTGGTAAGTAAATAAATCTTTTTCTTCCTCCTGCCTTTATCTCAAGATATTTGGGGTCGGCATAGCATGTCTTCGTTTTCCATTCTCCTTTTATTAACCGTCGTTTCTTTACTCACATATTTCTTACGCATACCACCCCTAAAACAGTTCATCCATCTTTTGTTAGGCCTCCCTCTACTCTTATATCCATACAATTTCATAGCCAACATTCTTCTTGTTACATGGTTTACTTCTCTTCGCATAATATGCCCATACTACGTTAACTTACCACTTAACTTTTCCGTAACTGGGGCCACATTCAAACTAGGTAAAGATATAATGTAGGTATAATAATTATGTACTTCTCTATTAAATCCATCTATTCATCCATACAATACAGCCTATAATAGTCCACTGCTGAACATAGGCCTCCCAAAATGTCTTTATAAATCTTTCCTTATAAGTCTCTTTAAAGTGTAAGCATTTTATCGATATCGATAACATTACAACACTTAATGATCCAATGAGTATTGCCGCTTTTACCAATGTACATTCCGGGAAAATTATTGACCAATTATCGAATTTCCCGTATAAGCTCTGAGACATATGCTTTTTATGCACAAAGCTCGGTGAGTACTCTGTCGTTGTGAATGGATTTTATTTCATTTTAAAAACACAGCTCCGCATAATATTGCATTGTTTATTACTTCGCTGTAAAAATAATCACTATATAATGATCGTGCATCATGATCATAATACAGTGATTGAGCATTTTTACCCGTCTGCCTCAGAGGGAGGGTAATGTTTTTTTAAGTGTTTGTGGTTATGATGTGTAAATGTTAGCTTCGCCTTCATACTCGGACTGTCTATGGCTTTATTTTATAACAACAACATCAAAAACACAATATTGCGCTTGTTTGTAGTGCATTCTGACGAACGTATTATTTTAGTTTCGTTAAATAACATAACGCTGTTTAGTGGTAGCGTAAGAATATCCACAACCCCATATCGTCCCGTGGGTGTCGTAAGAGTCTAAGAGGCGACGGAGAGAAATTGAAACAGGTAATGGGCAGCAGCATCTTCCTGATAATAACTCAAAATAATATAAAACTGCGGTTGCCAACCCGCCTGCCAAGCGTGGTAACTATGGCAAAATCCCCCCTATGAGGCAATCTATGGGGAGCCCTATGTTCAGCAGTGGACTTTTATAGGCTGTAATGGTAATAGAACAATAGATTGCTTGAGTTGGATTCTATGTATTTTATTACGCTGTGTAGGAATGTAAGAACAGGATAATATGTGGTAGTGGGTACTGTAGTAGGGAACTAAACTGCACTGAAACAGGAATGGGCATCAGTATCTTAATCAGCATAATAAAAATACTGTGGTTGCAAGGCAGGCCAAACGGGACAACTATGGCAAAATTCCCCATATAAGACAATCTATGGGAGAGGCCTTTGTTCATTAGTGTACTTTTGATAGGCATTATGAATTCATAAGAAATTAATGAATGAATAATAATTAACGTGTTTATTATAGTAAAGGACAACTGAGCTTGCAGTCCCGTTGAAGATACGTAGCTAATTTAAAAGAAAGAACGCTTAAGGATTGAGATGGAATGCCACAGTAATAGATAAAAACTCGGTGTATACTCTGCTGATTTCGGCAGAAATAGATATGGTGGACTCTGTGGCAGTAAAAAAATCCTTGCTACACATATAAATTGAAATATTTTTACGTAAGAATTTAAGATTTCATTCGTCAAACATCATTTTATTAAAAAAAAATACTGCAACATAGTACATACTTATACAATATGTCCTTGCAGAAGTGCGGCGGTACTTCACGCCGGGACAGTTGCTTACTCTATTCCTCCCTCTTCGTTCCACCATCGGACAACCAGACATTCGGCCAGTCTCCACCCTTTCGTTTTTGAATTACTACGCATTCGAACCATTTGCTACATCATTCTTCATGCGTACAGCAAAGGAGTGGAATAAGTTGCCAGCATCTGTCTTTCCATCCGATTACAGTGTGGGTGTCCTCAAGGCAAGAGTGTATAGGCTTTTGTTAAGTCAGTGCACTTCACCATCTTATGCTACATCAACATTTACCATCAGCTGGGATTGTAGTTCTTACTATTCTAAGCGCTGGCTTAGAATAGTAAAAAAAATAATGTACTAGTCGGCTCGTTAGCGCAGTTGCTAAGCATTTGACTGCGGCGCTGTGGGGCCAAGAGTTCCAATCCCGTACGGAATAAGCACATGGGTAATTGTATGGCCTATAAATAATCGTTCCGGGGCTGGGGAGGAGGATGGGGATTCTTTAAACATTGTAGTATACTACTATGAAGTAAATTGTAACATTTAAAACACATTCGGGACACTTCGAAAACCAATTCCGCTCGCGTCGTGCCTGTCACCATTAGGCATTTATTTCTTGACAGAAATCCCCATAATTATCACTCTGGGTAGGTGGTATATCTTCTTAAATGTCTGATGCTACTATATTTTGACTGCATTCTTTGTAGTAACCAGTGGACATGTCCAGTCTTTCAATTTCATTTTTCATAATTCTTTTTACATTACCAGTCTGTTCGATTTGGATTCTGCACTTTGGATAAATATTCCGCCATAAGTCGGTGATCAGAGCCTCGTCCGTCAATCAGCACCATCAGTACCACTTAATCCCACTAGTTCAACAGATTAGTTCAATTATTTAACTAGTTAAACTTTTCAGTTGTTCATCACCACTATCATTACCATCATCAGCCAGCAGCATATTACTCACCAAAGACGCGCCAGTTAGTCTTCGGCTTTTGCATCCAGGGCCTACCAAATATGAAACCTTTAAGAGGTAAACTACTGAGAATAAATAGTTGAACTGTGTATGTTCTTGACTAAAGGAATAATACTTACTTAGAATTAGCCATGCTTTTAGGGTAAAGACCGAATAAATTCACAGAAATTTTCAGAACAGAAATGTTCGTAGCTTTGCCCGCATCTTAACTTTCTGTTAACGATATAAAATATTTCACAAAATAACCCCCGATAAAAAGTACCTTATATAAACGGGATTATAATAAAATTTAATTTTATGATTTAATTTAATCAGAATTTTAACTTTTAGAATAATTTAAGTTTTAGTTGAACTTCTTGGAAAATGTAAAACTATTCTGTAATGTAGGAAAGTATTAAAAAAGTATAAAATGAGAGAGAGGGGTTGTTCCTTCTATGACTTTAATTAGACTACTGTCCTTATTCTACGTTAACACTAATGTATATTGTCGTGAGGGCTACATTATGATAATGATTCACAACATATTTAGTCGAACTTTTGGGAAAAACTCACACTGTTCAAACATTGAAGATCGAACCAACTAGTTGAACCAATGAGAGCTTAGCATCATTACCACGTGTAGGTGAAAAGTTGATACCTTTACCCTTACAACTTCTTGGACTAAATATTAATTTTATTCTTCTTCTTAAGCCCATAAAGGTCCATTGCTGGATATGGACATCTCTCATTGTAAGGAGAATTTGCCAGAATCGCAACGTATGGCAGGAGGATTTGCCAGAAACGCCACCCTTAGCAGGCGAATTTGCGATCACAGTACCAGATGTCTCGCACGTATTTAATTCACTTCATTGGATATAATTTCGCAAAAGGATTCAACACACACTTGGAAAAATAACTATTATTGCCAAAATATTCCTTAGAGTCCATTCTTTTATACAGTAAATCGGTTCCAGCAAAAGTCGCAGTCAATGAATAACTACAAATTAATTAAAGCAAGTTTTGTACACAAAACAACACGACCCCTAGATCCCGGTCTCCCTGTTGTTCCTGAACGTGGTGGCAGTCAAGGCAACGGCGCAAGGTGCCTGGTAGCAGCACCTGGAAGTGTTTAGCTGAAGACAGGGCTATTTAGAACGCCTTGGGAGAGACCTAGTGGTCTATAGCAGGTTAAAGATGACGGTGATAATTATCAAGTTTTGTAAACTCATCAAAAATTTGAACGAATATTTAAAGATAACCATTTTATGGTGTGATTTTTGCACATCTACGCTCAAATTTTCTGTTAAATCAATAAAGTAATTGCTTCAGAGCGAGGCTTACATCTTCTATTTTTTTTTAAATCCTCGATGACTCTATTTTCGATTTCAAATTATAAGGATCACTGACTTTCTCCGTGGTTACCTCTGACGTCAATGCGGTACTGGCAACGACCTTCCGTTGTTTGTATGAATCAAATTGCCTTTATCCACTGATATTACAATCCAAATTGAGAAGATGGATTGTTTCATCTAATTATTCGGCGTTAAAGCATTGCTCCAATATATTGTATCTTAACGAGAAATTCTATTTGGACTGCAATTGGCTTTTATAGACTGATACAAATATACTGCAATTTTGGCAATGTGATAACTCAATAAAAATACTTTAAGGTAATATAAGATTGATAGAATAAGCTTGCTTGTTTTGATTGATTTTTTTTGTATTAAAAGACGATTGATGGCTTATTTTACCGAGGGATTTTTTCATTAGATGGTAAATTAAGAAAATTCAACACTTTATCTTTCCTCGTAAGTGTTGAAAGAAATATAATAAAAAAGTGTGTGTGTACTTATGTACTTATGTACTTCTTTAGAGTAACAAAACAAAAAAACTTGAGAGACCCACTTGAATTACCCACTGAAGTTGTCGCTTTTAGGTGTCAGTGTGCGCGCACATCGTAACAACTTCATGGTGTCGTTTTTAGATGTCGGTGTGCGCGCGCATCGTAAAAATTCACTCATAATTTTTCCCAAACGCCCCCAAAAGAAGTATAACTTCAATAAAATAATTTATTCAGGTGGATAGTGAGCAGTAAATAAATATAGCATAATCTAGTTAAGTTTCGGGAGCGGTGCTGAAGCTTTTTAAAAACAAAAAATTGTCTCAATGACATTTATTATCTATTTCATTACAATAATGAATTAAAACTAATTCAGTGCAATACTGACTTCCTAACCTAGATGATTACGTTACTACGATGAGGACTATAATGAATACAATTCCAAATGCAACGGCTTTTATAAGATGGTCAAAACAAGTCTGTTGACTGAAAGTATGACACGTTGGTTTGACCAGCAATAACAATTTACAGTGGAGTCACTAACATCAAAAGCTTAATCGGCACAATTCGTGATCAACATGTTGTTGTAAAATTATAGCTACTTGCAAATATCATGTTTACGAGTAATCTAATATTAAAAGCTTAGTCAGGATAATTTGGAATAAACAGATTGTTATGATATTACGGCTACTTCCAGACTGCATAACTATCTACTATTAGTGGATGAATTTAACCTAATAGGGAAGATAAATGTATATCAATTTACACCAAAAAGCAACCTAAAACCATGTTTATGTTGGCAAGTTATTTTAGATGTGCCCTCGTATCTGTGCGTGAGTGCGTGTTTTTACAATAAGTTGAGCGTAGTTTTGGCTTGGTTTTTGCATCACTTCAAATGTATGCAGCGCTCAGTCTTTCTTTTTCTTTGTTAAACTTAGCAATAAGACCGCTCATTTAAACTTCTTTTTAAAGGTTAATTTATAATTGTAAATGTTTTTGCCAATTAAAAACTGGGTGCAAAGTATAAATAACCAAACAAACAACGTCGTGAGCTAATCTGAATGGCTATTTAAAACATTTTAATGACAGCCATATTTCACTTATCACTTCAAAACCACATCATTGTGAAGGATGAAAAATAAATATTTACTTAGTTACTGGTTTGTAGCAGGGGTTACTGTACATAATTTGATACACAACGTTGGAAATATAACCGAATGAGTCCATGATATTTTTTTTAAATATTAGGTGACCAACGAGTAAGTTTGTAATGTAGGCCACTGCCACATAAGGACACTGACAACCAATTTCAAACGAAGAGGACTACCGATGAACTACTAAGAACTAAGATGATATATGTCTAATTTCATTCATTCATTAATTCATTGCAGCGTATCAAAGTTTACTGCTGAACATAGATTATAAACATAAAAATAGTGTTAATCCCCATTTATAAAAATCAATTGCTGCCCGTTAAACTCGCTAAAACTCTAAAACGGGTCGACCGAAATTTGATGAAATTTTTTGTGTGTGTTTGAATGCGTCCCTAGATGGTTTAGATTCCTATTTAGACCCGGTAGGCGGCGCTGTTGTCGAGATCCAGAAATAACCCGTGGGATAGCGGGGCGGATCGTTAGTAAAACAATAAAAGTCCAGTGTTGGATATGGACCATTTCAATTGTCAAGTGGATTTGTCTTAATTGTCAGGCTTGGTAGGGGATTGAAGATCGCACCTTTGAAGCTGCTGCCAGTCACCAGCATGGGTGTTTTACGCCTGGCGTTAACGATATGGTTGTACCGCCATTTAGCGTAAACCAAAAGACACCCGCCACCACACGGAAGTATCTTTTGGAGTTACTTGTTTCAGTTTTATACATGGTAGAAAAATGCTGCAGCTACATTAGTAGTATAGCTGTAGCACGAATGGGTCGGCTCGACAGCTTATTGCTGCTGTGTTTCGTATGGTGAGCGTAGAGAACCGAGACCCTTTACTGGAAACGAGGCATTCCATCTCAGTCCTCAGGAGTGACAACGCATCTACATTTTGGTTCTTAATTCTATTAAAAATCATATAAGTCGCTTACAATGTTTATCATAATATGAAGCCAATGTGCTCGTCACTCGTCGCTAGGGACATTTTATCTAATAAGGTGCAATGAAATTCATCATCATTCATCAGCCCTTTACAAGTCCACTGCTGAACATAGGCCTCCCCCAAAGAATGTCACTAAGCACGGTCCTGAGCCACCTGCCTCCATCGACTTCCTGCATGTCTTACTAGTTCGACACTCCATCGAGTGGGGGGACGCCCTACACTTCGCCTGCCGGTACGAGGCTACCACTCGAGAACCTTTCTTTCCCATCAGTTTTAACAGTGGTAGAGCCACGCTGCAGCTTCTAGCGGAATTCAAAAGAGAGGACTACCCCAGGAGGGTACCAGCACCCTGGTAATGTAGAAATCTCTTACTGAACATCCACGGTCTACCCTCTTCTACCTATAAGCTACCCTCTTCTTCCTGAGCGTGGGTGCTCAGGCTGCCTCGCGTATTCTGGGATTAAATCCCGCTGTATACTACAAACAGCGATAAAACCATGGCGACCCCTGCCACGCACTCGAACCTTAACGCCGTCCACTACCATCTAGGCCGGCCTTGCTCTTTTGACCGAGATGCAGGTGTCCTCTCCGGCGGATGCTTCGTACCTGTCCTACCCGGGTACAAATTAGAACACTTCTTTGTGCCCCGGGCTGGAGTTTGCGGATACGTCAGAGACTGACTACCGAGGGCAGTCTTGAAGGTACGGAACTGTCCATCCTTTGGATGCGCGTAGACAGCAACGACCATCCCGCGTCCACGGGTGCCTGTATAGGACCACGTCCAAATGACTACAGATTTCTTGCTACAACAGATCCCATCCGTAGAGATCGTGATACTTGGCGATTTTAACGCCCACCACGACGAATGGCTCGGTTCACGTTTAACCGATCATGGGGAGATCTATTTATGAATTTGCCTTGGCATATGGTCTGACACAACTGGCAACTTGGCATATGTCTGACTCATCCGACCGCCACGACTAGGCGAGAACCCGTTCGGGGTGGGGGGGGAACCTAACCTAACCTAACCTGGCTAACGATAAGCAATTTTTTGTACTTACAAGAATTGCCAATTGTGCTGAGGACGTGCGCTCCAGAGCTGGCACCGGTTCTAACGCGTCTTTTCCGGTACTCCTAATCCATTGTAAACTGCCAGCTCATGCGGTACCTTGAGGAGCACCAGCTGATTAGTGACCGCCTGTACGGTTTCCGTCGGGGTCGCTCAGCTGGTGATCTTCTTGTTTACCTAACACATAGATGGGCGCAGGCGATCGAGTCCAAGGGGGAGGCATTGGCCGTTAGTTTAGACGGCCATAGCGAAGGCCTTCGATCGGGTCTGGCACAAAGCGCTTCTTTCGAAGCTTCCTTCCTATGGGCTTCCCGAGAAATTGTGCAATTGGATCACCAGTTTTCTGGCTGATCGGAGCATCAAGGTCGCAGTAGGCGGTGCATGCTCCGATTACAAGCCTATTAACGCTGGTATTCCACAAGGCTACGGGCTATCACCAACGCTGTTTCTTCTGCATATCAATGATATGTTGCAAACCGGTAACATTCATTGCTATGCGGATGATGATAGCACTGGTAATGGCTCTATACACCGGCCGTGCCAATATTTCTCGGGAAAACGTCGCCGAGTACCGGAACAAACTAAACTAACTAAATCTAGTCCAGTTTAATCCTCAGAAGATACAAGTTTGCGCGTTTACCGCTAAAAAGAACCCCTTTATCGTATCTCCTCAGTTTCAAGGCACTCGCCTTGTTGCCACAACCAGTATCCTCGGCGACGAAATATCGAGTGACGTGCAGTTTCATGGTCACTTGGAAGGGAAGGCCAAATTGGCCTCTAAAGAGCTTGGCGTACTCAGCAGAGCAGGAGAGTATTTCATGTCGGCACACCGCCTGCAACTTTACAAGCCGCAGGTTCGGCCTCACGTGGAATACTGTTCCCATCTCTGGGCTGGGGCTCCCCAGTGCCAGCTCCTTCCACTTGACTGCATCCAGCGCAGAGCGGCTCGAGTCATCGACGACCGAGTCTTTTCCGATCGCCTCGATTCACTGGCGCTGCGAAGAGAGATGTTGCATCTCTTTGCGTATTTTATCGCATCTACCACGGGGAGTGCTCTGAGGAATTGTTCGGACTAATTCCAGCCGCTCAATTTCACCATCGCACATCGCGACAAAACTCGCAACACCATCCATACCATTTGGATGATTGGCGGTCCACCACTTTGCGATTTAGAAGATGTTTTCTTCCTCGCACAACTTCCTTGTGGAATCGATTACCACCAGCGATTTTTCCGGACCGATACGACTTAAGGACCTTCAAGAAAAGAGCCTACTCCTTTTTTAAAAGGCCGGCAACGCATCTGCAATTCCTCTGGTGTTGCAGTTGTTCATGGGCAGTGGTACTCACTTACCATCAGGTGAGCCGCATGCTCGTTTGCCCCTCTCCTATAAAAAAAAATTGTCGGTTCTTCGAGCTATATGGCCGGCCCATTGCCACTTCAGCTTACTAATCCGTTGGGCTATGTCGGTTACTCTGGTTCTACTGCGGATATCCTTGTTTTTAAGTCTATCATGTCCCTTTCCATAGCTCGCTGAGCGACCTTGAGCTTCCTCATACGGTAAGCAGTGAAGGACCACGTCTCAGATCCAATCTTGTTTTGAAGTTTCGAGATGCCTGACGTGAAGATGAATCGTTATCTCCGGAACGCTGCCCAGTCGAGTTGAATTTGTTGATTGACCTCTGGGTCGAAGTTGGACTTAACTAGTCGGACTATTTTTCCCAGGTAAACATACTCGTCAACAACTTCGAGCTTAGTGTTACCAACAACTACCGGCATAGGTGACATGGACGTTACAGATGACTTGTTTTGTCCATGTTCATCTTAAGACCTATCCGTTGGGAGACACTATTGAGGTCATTGAGCATAGTGCTTACCTAGGTCCTCCAGCGATTTTGCCATAAGAACTATATCGTTTTTATACTCTGATTCTGTACTCGGATAGCCATCGTAGCCCTACTGTACAAACATAATGCAAATTATCTCTATATATAAAAATCAATTGCTGTCCGTTAGTCTTGCTAAAACTTGAAACTGGCTGGACCTATTCTGATGAAATTTTTTGTGTGTAATTGAGTGGTTCTCTGGATGGTTTAGATTCACAATTGGACCCGGTAAGTGGAGCTGTTGTCAAGATCCAAAAATCACCCGTGGGAAGCGGGGACGGGTCGCTAGTAATCAATAAATATTATGATGGTGACAATATTCAAACTGAACTCGGCCGCAGCGCAATGACGGTTAGTAATTATTCGCTGACCAGATGTCGTTAGTTATGACTAAGGTGAAGTTATTTCTTACGCAGACGGTCACAAAGTGTCATCATCATTGAAAAGTTGCGATTTAATTATAAGTTTTGCGGTTTTTAGTGTATGTATATTGTAGGGAATGAGGGTAAAAAATAAAAGGAAATACGAACAATTGTAGGTAGAACTGGTAATATCCCACCCGTTCTAGCAGTATAAAGTATGGCGTAGGTGACTAAGAGGATCAGTCGATAATTCTACGAGTCTCACCGTCGTTACTATGCCTGTTGGGGTATTCTACTAGTGTAGGCTAGGAAGATTGTGTTGCTGAGAGGCTGCTCTGTGTTACATTGAGATGGGTAGTGATGCTTTTGGTTTGCGTACTTTGGTGTTATCATGTAATTGGGTCCTGAAAGTAAGCAGGGTTTATTATTGAGTAGTGTTCTTTTATTTAAATAGTTTTGAGAATAATTTCTAACATCAGAAATGAAATAATTTCTTACAATATAATATATACTCAAAACAATGCCTCAGTACTGTATTCTAATTTTTTTTACATTTATAAATATACGTACGTATAATATACGTAGTTTGGTAAGCCATGCCTACCGCAGCTCGATTTGCGTGGATTCGGTTTTTGAGCTAGTCATACTTCCATGATTTTTTTTTGAGTTCACTGCCAACACCAGCCACCAGTCAGTTATACTCTCATTTGTCAGTCTCGTTTGTTAATGGGGCTGATATACCACGTGTAGATGAGATATCATTCGTAAAACTCAATCTGGTATATCGCCTCAAATAGAGGCTATGAGATATTTTTAGCAATTCCTATAATCGCTTCTTACGAACCGTCGCCACGGCTTTATTGCAACAATATTTTATTACTAATCTTATAATAAAGTTTTCCTCTATCGGAAATATAAATTTAACAACATTTTCGTGGCAAAAAATCGTGTCACTTCACTTCCTTGAAATGCGTCCATCCAGGTTTCTCCGAAGCTTTCAGGCGACTTCAAAAGTGCTTCATCACTTTGTCCAGCCCCGCCCGGAAAACTGCTTCTGATGACGTCAGCACTTACCACGGATGATTTAGTGGCACTTCTGGAGAATTTTGCGGGCATGTAGCCTGTCATGTTTTCACAGATATATTGCGTTGTCATATTTTAAGGTCGGCTTATTATTGGCTAACATAGAAGCTGAATGTACATAATAAATTGAATTGTTTATGGAAAAGTCTTTCTGAGTTTCAGGGTTTAAGAATGTATCCATGATGAACATGTTTCTTGGATATTAAGTTTTGATTAAAATAAAATTACCCGCACTTTATACTTGTACTTGAAAATTTTAATTTCGAATGAAATTGTTTGTTTATTAGTTAGTTGAGTAATTAAGAGTAAAAAGTAGTAAAAATAGTACGTTGTTACTTTTGAATAATCTAGAGGTTTCAGTTACTTTTTGGTGTTCGTTCGTGACGTAAATCCAGACCGAGTGTTTCAAATTACAATAAAGGTTATATCCGTGAATGTAAATTAGTATAGAGAGTTAATAAATAAACGTGGAGAGCGCCTTTGATGAAGACATACCGACTGTTTGTTTTTACAACACGCAACAACATGTGGAACTTTTTAACCATCACCCAAAATGTTTTTATGCCTACTTGACGTGTGTAAGTTTTAGGATCGAGAAAGATATTCATAAATTTAGGAAATTCATATGTGCTATTGCCACGCTGCAGCTATAATATTATGGTTGTAGCATGAAGGGGTCGGCGCGACCGGGGAAGGATCACGCACTCACAGAATACCATCGTAAAATAGCAGCTAATGCTGCTGTGTTTCGTATGGTGAGTGTAAAGTATTGGAGACTCATTTCATTGGAAACGAGGCATTCCATTTTCCAAGTCGTTAGGGGTGACAACGCATCTGTATTTTGATTCTAAATTGAGGATAAATGTAGATGTCTATGAGCCACAGCATCCAATTACCATTAGGTGGACTGTGTGCTCGTTTGTCACTCTTATTTTATAAAAAATACTCCTAGTTTCCGGTCTAGGTATTTCGTTTGTCACTACTAACACCACTACTCCCAATACCACTATACCAGGAATTTCAAATCACCGTCGGTAAAAATCATTTTTCGCCTCAATAAGACTCTCTTCAACTGGGTAATGCCCCCATTTTGTTTCATGTGGATTTTAGCTAATTAATTTTCACACCTTTAAAGTTGCAGCCTTTTATTTAATTTTCACACCTTTAATTAATTTTCACACCTTTAACACGATTAAATATATGAAATCAGCTAATATTTTTTATTAAAAACGAAGTGACAGCTCTTAATACGTCCCACTACTAGGTGCATACATGCTTCTTTCATTTCTTAGAGGTTTGTCATTAACGAAACAATAAAGAATTTCATACTTTGCGGATATTACGAGTACCAATGTAACAATACTAATATCTCACCCGCGACTTAACAACTGTTTTTATACTTCGGACTACTAACGGACTTCAATATAAACAAGTGGTAAAATTAAAGATCGGAGGCAGATGTCAGCCATGGTTTAGGTGCTCCTGTAAAATAGCATCACGCTGTAAGCAGGAGTGCTACCGGGCCTGGGCTGACGCATCACCGTCCCAGGATGTAAACACCAGCGCCCTTAAAAAGAAGTGTAATTCCGCCTCCAGGTCCTTCAAACGAGTCATTGCCAAGGCAAAGTCAGAGCACATAGGCAGAATTGGCGACATTCTGGTCGCCCACCAAGGCTGTCCAAGGGAACTTCTGTCAGCCATCTCTTCCATCTCTGCACAGGGAGGACGACTCACTGGCCCATGCCGCAAAGGAAAAAGCCTATCTGCTAGGCTCTTTCTTTGCGTTCAACCCGACTCTCGATGACGGGGGGAGCACACCGCCGACCATTCCGCGGTGTGAGTGCTCCATGCCAGATGTGCGGTTCACACAGCGCTCGGTTCCCAATGCACTCCTCTCCCTGGACATCCACAAGTCAAATGGGCCCGACGGAATACCCCCAATCGTGCTGAGGAAGTGTGCTCTAGAGTTGGCACAGGTTCTAACGCGTCTTTTCCGGTACTCCTACTCCCTAGGCGTAGTCCCGAAATCATGGAAGACGGCTTTCATCCACCCGATCCTTAAAAAAAGCCGACTGCTCAGACCCGTCTAACTACAGGCCTATCGCCATCACCTCCTTGTTCTCCAAAATAATGGAATCCATTTGAAACTGCCAGCTCATGCGATACCTTGAGGATAACCAGCTGATTAGTGACCGCCAATACGGTTTTCGTCGAGATCAATCAGCTGGTGATCTTCTGGTCTACCTGACTCATAGATGGGCGGAGGTAGTAGAGTCCAAAGGGGAGGCATTGGCCGTTAGTTTGGACATTGTGAAGGCCTTCGATCGGGTTTGACACAAAGCGCTTCTTTCGAAGCTCTCTTCCTATGGGCTTCCCGAGAAATTGTGCAATTGGATCACCAGTTTTCTTGCAGATCGCAGCATCAAGGTCGTTGTAAACGGTGCATGCTCCGATTACAAGCCTATTAATGCTGTTGTTCCACAAGATTGCGTGCTATCACCAACGCTGTTTCTTCTGCATATCTATGATATGTTGCAATCCGGTAACATTCATTGCTATGCGGATGATAGCACTGGTGATGCTCTATACACCGGCCTTGCCAATATTTCTCGGGAAAACGTCGCCGAGTACCGGAACAAACTTGTGTCTGAAGTCGAGTCTTTGCTGAACAAAGTCTCGGATTGGGGGCAACTAAATCTAGTCCACTAAATCTAATCCTCAGAAGACACAAGTTTGCGCGTTTACCGCTAAAAAGAACCCCTTTGCCGTATCTCCTCAGTTTCAAGGGACTCCCCTTGTTGCCTCTGCCAGTATCGGAATCCTCGGCGTCGATATATCGAATGACGTTCAGTTTCGTGGTCACTTGGAAGAGAAGGCCAAATTGGCCTCTAAAAAGCTTGGCGTGCTCAGCAGAACTGGACAGTATTTCATGCCGGCACACCGCCTGCAATTCCCCTGGTGTTGCAGTTGTTCATGGGCGGCGATATTCACTTACCATCAGGTGAGCCGCATGCTCGTTTGCCCCCTCTCTTATAAAAAAAATTTTGTACAACCACACTCAATATAAATTATTAAGGGTAACTCAAAAATTACCGGTCAGATATTGATCAAATTTATATGGGAGCACATGAGAAGCACCAGATTTCAAATAAAAAAAGAATCATCAAAACCAATTCACCTAGAAAAAAGTTCTGAAGTAACACACAAAAAAATACAGTCGAATTGAGTACCTCCTCCTTTTTTTGAAGTAGGTTAAAAAGAAGAGGCAAATGAGCAGACTATTTGCTAGGCCGGAGGAATTGCAAATGCGCTGCAGAAATTTCCTAGTGAAATACGCAGTGGTGGGATTACTAACCATACAGATGATGAGGATTAAAAGAATTATATCACAGTCAACGATTAAAGAACTTAGTGGCTTCAATTAAAACCACTTCAATAAAGCTTGGGATGCTAGTCAATTTAATTTTTTTTTAGTCCATAACCTCAAACATTAGGCTGCGTTTCCATCAGAGCTATGCCCTCGCAGCAGGCGTAGCAGACTGCTTAGTCAGAGTTGCCTCTAAGAGAGAGAAACCTCTAAGCGGTGTGTTACGCCTGATCTCTCTCCGGTCGTGTCGGTTTGCCGTCTTATCGGACTATGAGAGTGAGGGAATAGAGAGTACACCTGTGCATAAGCTCGTGCACTATAATCCTGTCCTGCGCAAATGGTTAGTCTCCGTTGAGAGTGGCCGCTGTGACCTAAACTCGGTCTGGAAGACTTTAATATTATAATTATATTATGAGAAAACGACAATGTTGTAGTAAATGTAAAAAATACCACCAACTTTGTTTTCATCCTCAAGGGACAAATGACAATGAAGTTTTAAGTACGTTTCTCTTCTTTATCTGAAACATTAAAATTCGTAGCAATTTCGTTTTATTTAAAATTTACTGCGTGCAACATACAGCATACCTGTTTGATTTGACAAATTTATGAAAAGAGACAATCAAATTCGTATTTTTTATATTTTAAAAACGAAACGTTAAGTAATCTGAAAACGTTAACAAAAAGTTAACGTTTTCACATTACCCATCCCCACACTAGGATTTTCTCCTATATCATTTGTAGGCCACACAAATACTTATTCCGTGCGGGCTCTCAGCGCGGCCACTCAATTTTAAGCCACTGTATAACCGTCAAAATTATGGTTAGCAGTTAGGTTTTATTTTAATTCGGCGTGCACTTGTTACGGAAATCAGCCCATTTTAGTCTCTCAATCATTTTACTATTGACGAATTAATTTGAGCTAGGAATACTAATAACTTAAATTAAAAATTTTAAAAACCCCGAAACAAAAGAGCTGACGATCTTCAAACTGTTGAACAGATTTTCTTGAAACATAGCTAAGAATACTCTCAATTGGCAACGCCACTACTACCTACTCCTTTGTATTTAATACAAATTGTATTAAAATTATTTATTTGACGACCGTTGTGTTTTGTCGCCAAATTGCATTTACTAACCTGGGTTCGACTTTCATCGGACAAGCGGATTCATCATTATTTCTGTAAAATATGAATGATTGATTTGTAAAGACTTAAAAGCTATAAAATATTTTTCACACTGCAGATATTCCTAAGGAATTTGAAGGTATATAATATCATTTTATTAGGAGATAGAACTCCCTTTCAGGTAGTAGGTAGGTAAAACCCTTTTTTTTCTTCTTTTTTTTATAAAAACGTTACCTCCATACTAGGATTTTCCCCTGTATCGTGGGGGCAGTTTACATACATAAATTTCACAAGGACAAGAATCCAGACCGGGAACAATTATTTGTAGGCCATACAAATATTTGTTCGGCGCAGGATTCAAACCGCGGCTTAGTGCAGCAACTCATTGCAAAGCCACTGCACCACGGAGCCGTCAAAACCCTCTTACTTACTTCTGCCGCCAAATATCAGTGCGTGCAGTGCTGTGTTTCGGTAGTAAGTATATAGGGAGCCTGTGTAACTACAGATTGTGAGGCATTCTTGTGAGCATCTTAGTTCTTAGTCCTTACAGGTGACAATGCATCTGTAACGTCCTTTATATGAAGTTAGTTTCAGTTATCCATGGGTTGCAATAACCACTCTAACATCAGGTGAACTGTAAGTTCTTTTATCTTCAATATTATATATATATAAAAAAAAAACTCATTGAGTGTGTGGATTCGTGACGTTCACTCCATTACTATGTATGTTTTGAGTAACTCCTAATGTAGTCTGAAAAATTGTTAACTGCTATCGTTTTAAGAGACTATACATCATAGACTTATTTATAGTTTTTTTTTTATAGAATAAAGGCGATAATCGAGCACACAATCCACCTGATGTTAAGTGGATGCTGTGGCCCATAGACATCTACATCGTCCTCGATTATGAAATAAAATGCAGTTGCTTTATCACCCATGTGGATTAAGATGGAATGTCTTGTTTCCAGTAAAAGGGGTCTCCGGTTCTCTACACTCACCATACGAAACACAGCAGCATAAGCGGCTATTTTACGCTGGTATTCTGTGAGAGCGTGGTCCTACCCTGTTGAGCCGACCCATTCGTGTTAGGACCGTAATATAGCTGCAGCGTGGCTCTAACAGTGTTTTACACAAATTTTACAATACGGTTTGCTAAAACAAGTATGTCATTGTTTGACAAATAGCGTGTTTGTGAAATGACTGGCAGCGTGACGTATTATTGGCAGCGTTTGGCACAAACCCGGCAGTTTCAGTGGAAACCGCGCACGCGCCGGGCGAATCGCCCTCGTGGCTCCGAGTGATAATATCTCGAATAATTATCTTATTGTTTATACATTGTTGGCTTAGTTCCCCAGTGTTATAAGTGTTATTGGATAAAATCGTTATTGGATATCGATTAAGACGTATTGGTCTTGTGAATTGGAGGCACTGTTATTCGTATCCTGTCAGTTCCGATGAAGATACAAAGGAAATGATATAAGGTATTTTATATCACTTTTATTTTTTATAATCATTATTCGTGCACACATATAAACACATTAAAGTGTACACTCATCATAGGGCCATATTTATAAATAATTTATTTTTATGACAGTAATTTTAATGTGTCAGTTAGTTATAAGTAAGGTGTCTAAGTCTTAAAGTTATGTAAATATAAAAAATAAATAAGTACATAGTTCCTATTTATAAAATTAAGTTTATTTTCAACTCAATCAGAATTCATATTAATATAATGCAATAAATAATCCCACCTAATGCAATAAATAAATTTAACCTTTGCGTTCTACTGTCACCCACACATGAGTCGTTTTATCATTTTATTTAGCAAACTATTTTATAAACTCATTTAATATTTCATGCACTATAAAAGAAATTTAAGTGAAATAAATTCTCGAAGGTGTTTCAAAATTAAAATCATTTTTTTAAATTTCAACATCCGACAGTAATAATTCGTTTCATTGGATCGATGTTG
Source organism: Parnassius orleans (assembly GCA_029286625.1). Taxonomy (NCBI): domain Eukaryota; kingdom Metazoa; phylum Arthropoda; class Insecta; order Lepidoptera; family Papilionidae; genus Parnassius; species Parnassius orleans. Next base: position 175,817 of record JAGSMP010000198.1, read on the forward strand.
GAGCAAAAACTATAAATACATCGAGACTGTTTCATCGCTTAAATTATAAGTGATTGTATGCCGATGAAACTATTTAATAAAATAAACACGGGAAAGGATCAAAGAATCCTATGTTAGCATCGATCTTTCTGAATGACCTGTTGATATAGGTGTATTCACATGTGTATAAACTATTCTTTATCTATAAGTATCTTTTATTTAGAATACGTAATTAATGTTAGAAAAGGAAAGTTAATAATTTTATTCTATAGTTCCTTGCTAAAATTTAACTATTCAAACAGTGCCATTAGAAATATCCCTTTAGATAAACTTTTATGGAATAGAATAGAATACAATGGAAAAATTATTATTCAAATTGTTTAGTGCCGGCGTAAGACATTCCTCCCTCAACTCATCCCTTGGGTGTAGTAAGAAACAACAGAGGGAAATGAAATAGTTAGACAGTAGCCTGATAACAACTTTAAAATAATAAAAAATTGCGGTTAACCCCCTTGCAAAGTTAGGCAACATTGGCAAATATCTCTTCAAAGATCTTAAAATGAATTTGTTAGGATTCGCGTAATACGTGGTGGCTCACCGCTAACCGCAGAGACTACTTCACCTGAGGATGCCTCGTGTAGAGGCGAAACCCGCGTCGTATTATCGACGGTGGCGTGTCTTTCCTATGGTACTGATGTTGAAATTGGTGACGGGGATAGTGCACGCAATTGAAGGAGGTAGGTGCTTTTCAAACTAGGTAAGACACATCATTTTATTTCATTACGCAGATCTTAGCAAATTAATTTTTAAGATCTTTAGTATAATGGATTTCCGCAAAGTGACTTGTGAAGCAGTCTATTGGAGAGCCCTATGTTCAGCGGTGGAATTTTTAGGGGCTGTTACGAATGAATAAATGAATGGATCAGAAATAATACTTAGTGAGTCATTAATGCATATACCACTAGTACGGATTTCTTTTCAAAGTAATTAATAATAGGTCTTTACCTATGAAACTGCCGTGCAGTACTGGCCATTTTAAATCAAAATAATTTTTGTTAGGCTAAGAATTCTAATTTCAAATTAATTTTATTTTAAAATCGTGGAACTCTTTTTTCAAAATTAGTCATTTGTTTATTGATTAGCGTTATGTATTCATCGCATTTCGACCTTTTTCGTCATCATGGACACGTTAAAAATTAGAGTAATTATGGAACATTAGTACAGAGTTCTTCAAAAAGGGCATTAATAAACTGCCACTGCGTTGGCAAAGATGCATCGATTGTATGAGCGATTACGTTGATTATTTAATAGAAATAAAAAATATAGAAAAAAAACGAACTTATTTTATAAAAACGGCAATTTCATAGGACCTAATAGTTTAGGTTTATAATGTATGACGCATAGTTTATAAAAGTGAGGCCTTTGTATACTTGAGGCAAAACAAGAACTGGTCTTATGCCTTTTATTTTCCCTCGATATTTGTGTATTTCATTGTACTGTGGTATACTTAGCCATAAAATTAATTGTAGAAGCCTCAGGAAACAGCTTGGCAACAGTCATCTCATTCGCAGGGGCTATTTACAACCTTTACACAGTCATGACATATACGTTATACGTACAGTCTTTGTTTATGAACTTTTTGATAGTTAGATCATGTACGAATATACTCACTGGGATTGTTGTAAAAGGGTATACGCTGTACCATTTTTGAATTACTGGTTGTATTTTTGTCTGTTAAAAGTGTACTGCAGGAAATTGGTTTCCCCGTAGATTGCCTCATATGGGAGCTAATTTGTCATAGTTGCCACGCATGGCAGGCAGGGGTCCGATCGCAGTTTTTTTATTATTTTATCAGGAAGATGCTACTGCTTGTCTCCTGCATCTTTTCCTATTGTCGCCTCTTAAGGCACACGGGATGGTATCGGGTAGTGGATTTGGGTATCGAATACCATAATGCAGTGGGTGTACGGGTAAACACTAAACAGAAATTCGCTCGTACCCACTGGTGGGTGAAGCCAGTGGGTGCACCAGTCGTCGCCTGTGGATTCTTTTAAGTTAATAACAAAGGCACCATGATCGGTTACTATATATAGGATTGGTGACAAGTTTATAGATGATAACTTAGTTTTTAGCAAAGTGTGGTCTAAACGGGAACCACGTACATGAGTAGGAAGCAAATGTGCTGGAAGCAGGCCCTGGCTTGCACAGATATTAAGGTAGTCTTTTGCTCCGCCATCACCGCCTTCTGGGTTGAGATATATATATATATATATATACATATCACCCGTTAACATTATATTTTTGAATGGCGACAATTGCTTAAGTCCATTGTCTAATAACGTGATGAAATTGTCTATTTGTTTAAAACCACAAGGTCTGTAAACAGCTAGGATAGCAGTTTCATGGCCCACTTTTACCAATAACCTACTGCAATCTAACATATCAGGTTCTTCAACCGATATGTTTATATTTTTTTCACAAAGACTACTAAACCATCATTTTGGTTATATACAGTTCTACTACTAGATAAAAGTATTGTATCCTGGCAGTGATGGCAGGTTGTTTTGGCTTTTATATAGCCAGCATTCTGTTAGTATGATAACGTCGCAGTCGGTGTGCAATCTTCGAAGGAGGATATAAAAATTAAGATGAACGGTGGCGCCCTCATATTAACCTATGGAATTAATGTACCTAGTTTCAGCCGTCTTCTTAGCCGGACATTCAGGGTCACCTGTTTTGTTATTGGTCGGTTTTTTGAAACGCAGGCATGTCGCACACTTCGCTGGATCAGCTTTCTTAATAAAAACATTTGACTGAAATCCTAATTCACGATGGTTCCCCGACAGGTCCTTACAGCATGTCCATACTCTTGACATTTGAAACACCTGGTCACAAGTGTGAAGTCTCAAACTGGGCAGGACGTCCAATTTATGAAGACTCGCTCCTGGTTGATAAGCGCCTTTCTGATGCCAGCTGGTACTTCCAAAATAAAATTGCATAAAAGTGCTTCTTTTTTCACCCGATTTATGACTTAATTTTATAGAGTACAAAAAAGATTCCCGCGTTAAATTAGAGAGCTTATCGGCTAAATTTTGATCATAAATGCAATCAAAGTCTTCTCGTTCGCTAAGGGCGGCAGGTAGACCTAAGACTGTGATCCTTGGTCTTCTCTTATGGGGCTCTTCCACCTCTACACCGGAACTACTAAGCTGGGTTGATTTTTTAGCTTCTCAATATCGTCCTTTGTTTCAGCGCTGATAATAACTCGCTCGCGTTGACTTAACTAAGAAACCTATTAGACTACTTGCAAAACTAATTTACAGTACTAATTTATGAACCTTGTTAGGTCGGAAGTCCAATTTATAGACATAGTACGTATTTCACACCTCCTATGACATTTAGACTACGAAAAAAAAAGATGAAATATAGATCGTTTGTACAAAAATGTTGGCCACCCCTGGATATTATAATTACATTTATTTAACGCCATTTAGAACAACTGTAATACAACAGCTCCGGCCGATATAAGAGTTGAGGTCTAATCGGGTGCTAAGCACCTTTACCGTTACCGTTGCAGCCTATCAAAGTCCACTGCTGAACAAAGGCCTCCCCTCATAGAATACCTCATGGGGGGATTTTGCCATAGTTGCCACGCTTGGCAGGCGGCTTGGCACTTATGCAGTTATTTAAATCATAGTTATAGGAATATATAACGTTATTCCATTGACTTAAAGGATTCAGTTCAGTCGATCTGATCTCAACTCTCATCGGCGTAGTCGACAACCCCGAACGTCGTATGTACCAAACCTTTTTTTACATTTATGTTTTATATATATATATAATAATAAAAGTTTAAGCTTTTTATTAATATCAATAAGTACAAGATTTTCATTGCCTTTTAAACGAATTCAAAAAAAGGATCTCAATTCGACTGTAGCTTTTTTATGTGTGTTACCTCAGAACTTATTTCTAGGTGGACCGATTTTGATGATTCTTTTTTTATTTGATGGTGTTTTACATGTGGTCCCATATAAATTTGATCAAGATCTGACTAGTAGTTTTGAGTTATCCTTAATAATGCTTATTTAATTGACTTCGTTCTCATTTTCTTTATATTGAAGTCGGTTTTACAAAATTTTTTACTTCACTACTTGTTTTGGGTTCAGGTTTCACTATTTCCTTTATTAAAAAATATATGTCGACAAAGTTACTGGTGATCTTCTAACTGCTTCAGTAACTTTTCCTCTGCTGAACAAAGAAGCGACAGTAGCCTAATGGCAGGTTGCGGACCGCGAACTCAAAAGGTCGTTGGTTCGAATCCACCATTCGACTACTGTTGTGAACCACTCCTAACACAAGCATTTTAAGCTTACCAGGAGTGGTTAAATGGAATATTAGTAATGTTAGCATTGCTAGAATTTTTTTAATTAAAAAAATTCAAATAAAGACCTCCTCCATAGATTGCCTCAAAGTGGGGTATATTTGCCATAGTAATCAAGATTTGCAGTCCGGTTGGCCACCGCAGTTTTTTAAATTAATTTAAGTTATCAGAAAGACGCTGCTGTCCATCTCTACTTTCAGTTCCTCTCTATCGCCTCTTACGACACCCTCGTGATAATATTAGTGGTTTCGGTGGTGGTATTGAAAGTCATTTTGTCTCCCGTCCTATTCACCTTCTTCATCAACCCATAAAAGTCCGCTACTGTATATGGTCCTCTTTCGTTGTAGAATTTGCCTCAACCGTCACGCTTGGCGGGCAGATTGTTTGACCGCAGTACTAGACGTCTCGAACCTTAGACGCCGCTCTTCGTCTTCAATATCCTTCGGTATTGAAATCCAATACCGAAGGATGATCATTCTGATGATGATGATCATGATGAGATCTTTTAGCAGTTTGCATAGTCTTCTCTCTTCTTGTTTTCATCATTTATATATACAATGGCTCTACCAGTTGTAGCGAAGCAGAAGACCTTGTGACATGCAGGTAGTCGATGGATGCAGGTGGCTCAGAACCTTACTTGGTGGCAATCTCTTCAAATTTTTTACGTGGTTGAGCCATGCTGCAGCTATATTAGTAGTATAGTTGTAGTACGAATGGGTCGGCTCGACCGGGGAACGACCAAGCTCTCACAGAATACCAGCGTAAAATAGCAGCTTAACACTGCTGTGTTTCGTATGGTGAGTGTAGAGAACCGGAGACCCTTTTTACTGGAAAAGAGGCATTCCATCTTAGTCGTCACGGGTGACAACGCATCTGCATTTTGATTCTTTATTGAAGATAGATGTAGATATCTATGGGTCACAGCAACCACTTACCATCAGGTGGACTGTGTGCTCGTTTGTCACCCTATCCTATTTAAAAAAAATCTATGGGGAAGGTCTATGTTTAGCTGTGAACTTGAGACGGGCTGTAGTGATATTGATTATGTTATGTATTCATCGAGATTTGGTTGTGCTTCATACGGGTATTCTTCGATGACTTGCGTCTTTTTCTGTTATATCCTATGCGACAATTCATAGGCAAATAAAACAACGCCTCCGTCGTCTGATCCCGTTGGATTACATTACACGTAGTAGAGCTACGCTTCAGCTTCATCATGGTTGCAGCATATGTGTCAGCTACACTGGGGAAGGACCACGCTCTCTCAGAATATCAGCGTGAAATATCAGCTTAATGTTGCTGTGTTTCGTATGATGAGTGTAGAGTCCTTAAGGGTGACAACGCGTTTACATTTTGATTTTTAATCAAAGATGGGTGTAGGTAACTATGGGTCACAGCATCTACTTAACATTAGGTAGACTGTGTGCTCGTTGGTCACCCATATTCTATTAAAAAAAACATTATGACTAAATTATTAGAAGTGACATCGAGCGCGCCACACACACATCTATCATAAACATTATGTCTAAAAATACGATGATCTTGAGTATTATAGCAACTGTGAACGCACACTACAATATCCGTCTCTGGAGAAAGGCGAACTGAATTTATTTGACACAAGTGTGTACGATGTATGATGGGTAGAGACGAGTCAATGTCGACAACAAAGGGGTGGACCCTCTGATGTCAACATACCACGCATTCCAGCAGTTTTGTGTACCACAAGTGGTAAAATTAAAAGTTTTGTGTAACCTACTACAATATAAATAAAATGAGAAAATCATCAATGTAGTCGAAGTTAATTAAATACGCATTATTAAGGATAACTCAAAAACTACTGGTCAGATCTTGATCAAATTTATATGGGACCACATGAGAAGCACTAGCTTTCAAATAAGAAAGAAGAATCATCAAAATCAGTTCACCTAGAAAAAAGTTCTGAGATAACGCACAGAAAAAAAATACAGTCGAATTGAGTACCTTCTCCTTTTTTGAAGTCGGTTAAAAAGTACACATAGGCTACCTAGGTAAGTAGACGCTGTGGCCCATAGACACCTACATCTATCCTTGAAATGTAGTTGTAATGTACCTACGCCTCGTTGCCAGTAAAAAGGCTCTCCGGTTCTCTGCACTCACTATACGAAACACAGCAGTGTTAAGCTGCTGTTTTACGCTGGTATTCTGTGAGAGCGTGGTCTATACTACTAATATAGCTGCAGCATGGCTCTACCACGTATAAATTAATAGTAAATGGTTACTGCAGCCCCATAGACACCTACAATCAACGTCAAACAAAGGCCACAAATTCACTGTCACCCCTGAAGATGACTGTGATGAAATGCATTAAAGACTTATAGGCTGTCTTACCTTTCAAACTACACAGCTGTAGATGTACTGCCGCTTGCTAACAAAATCGCTATTTTACGTTGGTATTCTGTGGAAGCGTGGACCTTCCCTGGTCGCGCCGATCTATTCGTGCTGCAGCCGTAATAATAAAGCTACAGTGTGAATCTACCAAGCTAAAATTTTATGAATTGTTACTTTTATAGAAATGTAGAATTTTCTCATTTTCGCTTAACACGACTGCCTCCGTATGAGTATTACCAAATTTGTAGCACTGTTGAGACTAAACCGGAGCACAACGCAAAGAGAAGATCGAAATCTTCTCTTGGCGTTGTGGGTGTAGTTTTTCGGAACCATTCAACAACCGGCTGTACATTTTACACTTTACAAAGATAAACAACTGTTCTTGATTCTTGCTGTATCACATTTACATCCGTCTGTCTTCTAGCTTTGTAACAATTCTAGAATTCTACATTGTGTGAGCGTCATAATTTATTTTAAATTATCAACAACCTAGACTAGACTAGAATTCTTTTTATATTGTAATAGAAAAGAAACAAATTTTAAGCGAATGTAAAGATTTCGTTATTTAATTCAAATGAATGTGAATTTTTGGGTTATTAATTTTTGTCTTATCAAATGCTAAAAAATATGCTAAAAAGGGTCAAATGGGTCGTGGAACCAAAATGAACAATTTGGAGGATTTTGTATGGGACTCATATGCGAGCCATATTGTACGCGCAGCCTTGAAACGTCTTAGCGGTATTACTTTGCTGCCAGGTGAGAAACCTAAAGTGAACTTATTTCAGGAGTCTATATTAGAGAACAAGGGAATACCACCTCACCAGAAGAAGATGGAATATAGAAATGAAGAATTCAAAGAATTATACTTATAATACGCAAACCGTTTGTCGGTTTGGCCGCAATTCAAGGAACTCCCATACGAAAGTGTGACATCTGCAATGTTGCAAGTGCTATTATTTGCTGTTAAAAATGTAGATAAGACATTGACGAGGCATTTAATTAAGAAACTGTTAAATGAAAGTTTCGCTCCTGATGATTGGGTATCAACGAGTACTGATAACAGAATAGAGTAGAATAGAATAGAATAATTTTTTATTCAATATAGATTACATGTGTAATTCTTATTGAATGTCATTTTTACTTTACCACTGGTTCGAAAAAAAAACCTCTGTCCTGGGAAGAACCAGCAAGAAACCCAGCTGGACTTTTTTTTAAAAGTAAATTTTACATTAATGGTTGTACAAACTGTTTAAATACAAAATTTATTTTAGAAACTGCTTGGAAGCGACCACCTCATTTAACTCATTTAACAAAGAAGATGGAGAAAAAGAAGAAAAAAATGTAGTTGGTGAAATGGAGAATAAGGTGGTCAAATGCAGTTTGCAGGTTTTTAAATCGGAACCAGCTGTTAGGTTATTGGAAGCAGCCCTATTTGTAGCTAAAAAAAAAGAAAAAATTTCATTACTCATCTGCAGCTACTGTTTTTTGTTAAAAGCAAAGTAGTGACGTAATCATATACAACGTGTTACAAAACACCCCGTAAAATATAATTAATTATCATACTGAAATAGGGTTTGCATATCAGTGAAAATAATAATATTGTTTTATTTTTTTTGGGGTATGTTATACAGTGTTACTACGGTTCTTAAATATTGTGAATGGACTCGTTATAAGGCCCCATTTAACCTCCTTTCGGCTTTACGGGTAGTTTTGTAACTCTGCTAGGCACATACCTCATTTCTAAGGGGTATTCGGAGTAGGGAAGTGTCCGTGGGCTGCAGTAGCCACTTACCATCAGGTGGGCTGTAAGTTTTCCAAAAAAAAGGAATTATTATTGATTATGTCGAAAAGTTTTCATGTAGTGACGATGCAAGAATATCCACTACCCCTTATCGGCCCGTGGGTGTCGTAATCGTAAGAGATGACAAAGGGATTTTTTTTTATAGAATAAAGGTGACAAACGAGCACACAGTCCACCTGATGGTAAGTGGTTGTGGCACATAGACATCTACATCTATCTTCGTTTACGAATTTAAATGCAGATGCGTTGTCGGCCGTGAGGACTAACATAGAATGCCTCTTTTCCAGTAAAAAGGGTCTCCGGTTAAATAAACCTCACCTTCGCTTTAGAAATGTTTTGAAATACATTCTCAAGGACATCCCCTTTGATTGATATTTTCCTTTGATAGTTATAGTTATAGTTCTTGATTTGTTGGATTTATGAGCTCGTTAGTTTAAGCAATTTTATTTAAAATATTTGTTTCTCATTCTTGGCATGCCGTGATAACGAGTATAAGGATTATGTCTTGTATCACACTATTATTATTGTAAGTTGTGGTTTTAAGTCATTATGTAATCTGTTGTGTTGTCCATAAAATAAAAAAAAACAGATGACACCAAAAGTAAATTGTAGAAAAAAATACCAACCCAGATGGACTCCTGGATGAAAAAGAACCCATCATTAAAAAAAAAACAATTTAATCACGGTTCTCTTCTAAAATTTACCAATAAGAACTACCAGACAAATATATTAACATATTATTTTTAATTAGCGACCCGCTCCGACTCCGCATGGGTTGCATCTATTAATGTGGCGTTATTTACATTTAAAATAACATAATACCAATTAAGTCCATTTAATTAAAAAAAATCTCAACAAAAAAAATTGCTAGATATTCGGATAAAATATAGCTTAGATCACTCCTGGCATTGCTCTCTTTCTATTCGTGAAATTTCATTACAATCGGTTCAGCCATTCCGAAGATTAGCCCGAACGGACAGCCTGCAAATAACGCCCTCAGTTCAATATGAGGCAGCTAATACGACAGATACTACAATTTAATTTATATGTATAGATGTTGTCAGTATTAATATATCCGTGTATCGTCCCTTTGACCTCGTAGAGGCGACTTAGCGATTAAATAGACCGGGAGATAGGCAGTATCTTTCAGTGCCAGCCCGCCTGTCAAGCGGGACAAAAATGACAAATCTATTTACATTGGTAGTAAAACATATTTAGAGACATTAAGAAGTTTTATGGTCACTTACGTCTCATGTAAACGCATGATTTACGAACGTGTTGCAACTTTATAAAAACTGTTTACTTTGTTATATTATTATTTAATATATCATATGGTATCTTTTAATAATAATTTGAAGCACTTTTTAGTTTTGTATCAACCTGGGAAAGGACCGCGCTCTCACAGAATGCTGGTATTCTGTGAGAGCGCGGTCCTTTCGGAAACGGAGAGCCGTTTTACTGGAAACGAGGCATTCCATCTTACTCGTCAGGGCACAAAGCATCTACATTTTTTCTTAATCGAGGATAGACGTAGATGTCTATGTGCCACAGCGTCCACTTACCATCAGGTGGACTATGTGCTCGTTTGTTACCCTTATTCTATTTAAAAATCAGCAAAACGGAATCACCTCGGTGTCTGTCCCTCTGTCTTTTACAGAGAGTTTTCTCTGAAAGTGTTTAACGTGATTGAAAAATATAATTATAAAAAAGACTACACAAATAGTACCGTAAGGTCAATAAATACAGAGAAAGAGAAAACTAAAACTACATAACATTTTTTGCATGTATTGTAGTTTTATTTAACAGTTTTCAGAACACTGTTCTAAAATTACTGTAACACGGTGGGTATCTTCAAAAGTATCCTTGAGAAAACTATACGAACAATCTCGTCAATAGATGACATTAGGAAAACTATCAAAACACGTTGCTTTTATGCTTTTGATTTAAACAAATTGTTTTGGTAATAATGCGTAAAAATATACTGTATCCAATTGCTATAAACAATTTTATATATAAGTAATGTTCGGTTTCTTTTTCTGTTTTTATTTTTTATCTTCCCCTACCTGGAAATCTAAATTATTCCATAATCTTATAATTTCGTAAAATAACAAAAACAGTTTTGTTAATTTTTCTTCTTCTGGTATCGACTCCTATCACAGGCTGGTGACTATTGTAGCTACTCGTATATCCACTTCGAACACTGCAGCTCGGATAAGCGAGCGTGTACTTTTCTTAGACTACTGGCATATTTAGCTACGACCTTCTTTGTATGTCAATGCCTTTTTATCTCTTTCTTTTTTTAACTGTTAAAAGCCAGTGTTTAACTACTATCCTACCTGATGGTAACTAGTAATTTGGCCAAAGATAGTCAAGCGCACTGATTTAACTTGATGAAAGCCTATTAACTCTTGCCTTGAAAACGCCCATATTGTAATCGGATGGAAAGTTAGATGCTTGCTAATTATTCCAGTCCTTTGTCGTACGCTTGATGAACTTCTGTAGTTCTTATTTCTCCAGTACAATAAATTGGACATCTTTGTTCATTGTCACCCATAATATCCAGGTGAAGCCACTGCGTTTCTATCACGTACGTTTTATATGTGGTAGAGCCATGTTGCAGCTATATTGTGGTTGTAGCATGAATGAGAAAGACCACGCTGTCACAGAATACCAGCGTAAAATAACAGCTCAATGCTGCTGTGTTTCGTATATTGAGTGTAGAGATACCATTCCATCTCAGTCCTCAGGGTGACAACGCATCTGCATTTTAATTCTTAATCGTGGATAGATGCTGTGGCCAATAGACATCTAGTCTATGGGTCACAGTACAGCACAGCAGTCAGGTGGGTCGTATGCTCGCTTGTCACCCTTATTTTATTTAAAAAAATAGTGCATAGTACGGTTCTAAAGATTAGGTCTTTGCCCCACTAAGTTATTATACTGACAATATATAAACGCATAATTCAAATTTATGTGTACACATTGGTGAGAAAGTGGGCCAAACAGCGGATTCTGCAACAACGTTTGATGTGGCCAGTCCTTTTGATGTCCGATGAGATATCTCGGCGAATTTACAACGCAACGATTATGTTAGAGCAATGTTTGTTCCGTAAGCGTTAAAATATCGATTTCGCAATAGTAATAAATATAATCGGACTTTTAAAAGAGGACAAGATGATTCAGCTCCTTCAATTAGACTGTATTTGTTTCTATGTTCGCGTGTAATATAATATATTATGTTGTGATATTTTATAAGCAAGTAAGTGTGACGTGTGAAGCACACAGTCCACCTGATGGTAAGTGGACTGTGAACAATGGTGTTATGAGACCACCAGGGTATGGGGTCACGTCCTAAGGTATTTATGGGTAAGTATTCCCAATCTTTATAAATTCAAATGTTAGCATTCCTGGGTGGTCATGCGAGACGGGGCGCTGTTTCGAGCCCGTCTGAACATTTATTCTAAGCTTAGTATCGCTTGAGTCAACTAGTAATAGTTAGTTTAATTAAATTTTATTTTAAAAACAGTTTTTAATTTTTAATAACTCAATAATTGCTCAAGGAAACTGGACTACGGCCACCCACCCCTGACTAATAAGATGGAGTGCCTCGCTACTAGAAAAAGCATTTTCGGTTTTCGACATTCACTATATGAAACAGAAGTATTGTGTTTTATTTTACGCATGTCTTCACTGCGATACACTTCACTTCCTTCCTCGGTGGACATCTGCAGCTCTACTACTTACTTATATATTAATGGCATATGTCCAGCTAAGAAAAAAATTGGTGAGGATGAGAGACCGACGAGCATACAATCTCGATGAATTATCTTCTTTCTTCCGTCTATAATTTTATTTTTAGCTACTGAATCCTTATATAATACTTGAAACGAGTGGCTTACGTGCAGTTTAAAGGCCTTAGCAGGATTAATAGCGCTGTGGTACGCTACAGCATTATGCTGAGCAGTTGACTGCTTCGTTGGTCTAGTAATCGTAAACGCGGTTGCTGTCCTAGGTACGAATCCCGGGTCGGGTCAAAATCAGTTATTGGGTTTTTCTGTCAAGTAATTCTGAATATCAGCCCGGAGTCAGGATGTTGGCGGTGTTTTCACCCCCGTGGCTCGAAAAGCACTTAAAGCTGTTGGTCCTGCGCCTGATCTCTCTCCAGTCGTGTCGGATTACCGTCCCATCGGACTATGAGAGTGAGGGAATAGAGAGTGCATATGTGCTTGTGCTAGTCTCCGTTGATACTGGCCGCCGTGACCGAAATTAAATCTGGAGGACATTATTATTATGCCGAGCTATGACAATTTCACATTGGCAGTACACCTCTCACAACCTTAATCCTTACTGTAACTTTTTACTATATGTATTTTTATCTCTGTCTATTGTGTACTGCTCCTCTGTGAATAAATGATATATCTATCAATCTATCTTCATTAGTTAGATAGATTGATACATTAGAAAGAGATAAGAACTTAGAACTGTTTTATATCTTTAAAATTTTATAGTTGCGTGCTGCAGCGGTGAAACACTGAAGACTGCAAATGGATCCTATAAGATCTCTCTTATATTTCTTACCTGCGGGATGAAATAGGGTGACAGCCTCAAATAGCAGCCATGAGATGGTTTCCTAAGAGAATTCATCGCCACACTTTGGCATGTGCTGGCTTCTTAAGAAAATCCATTACCCCCTTTAGTCCTGTGGGTATCGTAAGAGACGATTATATAACACTCCAGAAATATTTCATGGATCCAGATAGATGGTGGAATAACCATTTCGTTTACGCCTGACGCTAAATATCTGACAATGAAGAAATTATCTGCTAAATATCTGACAATTTTTCAATCCGCCTGCCAAGCGTGACGGGCAAATCCTCTCAATAGGCGAGGCTCATTTCCAGCAGTGGTCATTTGAAGGCTGATGATGAAGAAGGAGAAGCCTCAAATAGCTTCACGGATCATTGTTAGATTATTAGATGTTATACAATAATAATAATCTGAACTTGGATGCTGTAAAAGATTGGTCTAGGCGTTTTGGGATATCAGTTAATCCAACGAAGTGTCAAGCTATAATCGTAGGTAGCTCGAGAATGTTGTCTAAAATTGATGTGGCAAGCCTACCTGCTGTCTATTACAGTGATATACTGATACCGTTCTCTTCCTCTGTAAAAAATCTTGGCCTGTGTATGGATAACACAATGAACTGGTGTACGCATGTCACTGAAATCAGCCGCTTTCTTCCAACGAAGAATAAGCTAACACTTGCGCAAACACTTATAATGCCCATTATTGATTATGCAGGTGTGTGCTACCCAGATTTGAACCAAAATCTTCTTAACAAGCTAGAGCGTCTTCTCAATAACTGTATTAGATATATATTTGGTCTCCGAAAATATGATCACATCTCTCATTATCGTGAACGCCTGAAATGGCTTACTATCCGACAAAGACGAAACTCTAGAATTCTGCTTGTTCTATTCTCAATTTTAAATAATCCAACTTCTCCAACATATCTCAAGGACAAATTCCAATATGTCTTTTCAACTCATGATAAGGTTCTTCGCTCCTTATCTAATCATAAGATCAGTATTCCATCTCATTTCACTGGATTCACAAACAACTCCTTTACTATTCAGGCAACACTACTCTGGAACTCCTAGCCCGAAAACAAAAGAAGAGCGCCAAGTAAGGACTGTTTTAAAAAGTTGGTACATGACTTTTTTTTAAACGAAGCGATGTTGGATGTTAAGAATGATGATGATATGTTTAGATGTTTTATTATTTGCAATTTCAATATATGTATTTTATTATTTTATGTAACATATTTATTATATCTATGTATGATACATATTTATAATAAATACGTAATAATAATTTATAATAATTCCCAAAGGCCTCCTTTTAATAATATATTTTAGTTATTATATATATATTTTTTTAAGGTTTTTAGGTTTAGGTTCATTGTTCTAGTATATATTTTGTTTTGTTCATATATTTACATATACTATATGTAAAGTTTTGTATATTATATGTATATCTTAGTATGTATGTATACTAAGATATACATATGTTGCGCGCCACTATTAATGGTTTATACATGGCAACACTAGTTACCACTAGCGCCCTCTAGTATCGAGTAGCAGAACTAGGAGAGTCAAGATCCTTCTAGAAATTTCGGGACCGATATGTACTCGAACATTCTAGATGTTTCTACAGTAGAAGGTTCTGGAAACTATCTGAGGCCTTATATAAGGCCGGTATAGACCGACCGAGTGAGTATTGAATTGGCGATACAAGCGAATACTTCGAAGCGATACAACTGCGAATTAAAGTGATCTGTAGTACAATTGTATTTTGTTATTAGTGTGGTTTTAGTTGTAATTAGTGTTCTGTAATTAAAGTGTCAATTTTGGTAATTCACTCGGCAGTTTTAATTGTCTCGAACCCAAGCTCGTAACAATTGGTGTCAGAAGTGGGATTTAATCATGCCGATTTACCTAAAGATGACACGGAGGGTATCCACCGAAGTCAACGCCAACAGGAGACGGACCAGACGATTTGGTGGTACAACATCGCAAGCGTCGGAGATTGCTGCCGACCACGGAGGTCGGCCCGTCAAGCTCCTGCATTTGCAGCACCTGACTTAGGTGCTCTGATGATGATGCTGCAGGAGCAGGCCCGCCGACAGGAGGAACAGGCCCGCCGACAGGAAGAACAGGCCCGTCGGTTGGAAGAGCGGCTGCAGCGGGACAGGAGGAGCAGATGTTTCATGAAGGACCTTCACGCTACCTTCGGGAAAGAGATGGGTGAGTGAAGGATAGTTGCTCAACATGACAACCGCCTGTCGGAAGCTGAAACCGAATCAACCAAGTGAACAATCGGGTTGACAACGTGATGGCTGACGTGAAGAAAACGCTGGACGAACTAAAATTGGGATGGAATTACAGCCCGTGGTAGCTACAACACCTTCGCTACGTGGATTCAAAGTGCCGCCGTTCGACGGACTTCTTCCTGGTCGGCCCAAAATCCAGTTCGAGGCTGTCGCGAAGGCGAACGGCTGGAATAAAAGTCAGGCCATGACTGCTCTCACCTAGGGCCTGCGCGACCAGGCCTTAACTGTTCTGGAAGCTCTCGGTAAGGAAGTGACTTACGAGCAGCTCCTTGAGGCATTGAGGCGAGATATGGCGACGCTCACCTGAACACGTCGTGCGCAGCTCAAAGATCGCGTGCAACGCAGCAACGAAAACCTGCAGCAGTGGGCCCTTGAGGTGGAAAAGCTGGTTCGAAAAGCATACCAGTCTGTACCTGCGCTCATTGTAGGAACCTGGTGCAGACATTCATCGACGGCATCCGCGACCTTGAAGTCAGAGCTGCTGTGAGGCCTGGCACCACGAGACGCTTAAGGACGCGTTAGCCCATGCACTGGAGGTGGAAGCCGTGCGACAGGATCATCGTTCCATCGCGTCAGGAGATTGCAGCAGCTACAGTTCGCGACCGCATAGCGATACAGCCTTAGGTGCTACGGCTGTGGGAAAGGGGCCATCTTCGATCCAGCTGCCCTAAGCGAACTGTAGAAAGGAAAGGTGAACTATCTCGAGGGGCAGTGCGGTCAGCACCGCCCAGCACAGCGGGAAATCTCATGGCAACGCAGATGCATTGTCAAGAAGACCTCTCCTGAAGATTGAAGCATTGTACTAGGCAAGAGGGTAAGGAAGTGGTGTCTGTGAGGATGCTCAGGACAGACCAGCTCAGCAATGAGTGGAAGGACAGTGTCTAATTCGTTCAGTGGTCATAAGTTGTCAATAGATGGCGTTACTAGTAAGTTAAAACGCGCTATCGAAGGTACGCATCGAAAGTAAGACCCAGCCGATAGGCAATTTGTTTTTCGAGTTTTGAGTTTAATTAATAATACAGTGATACGTGTTACAGTACTAGTGAGTGTTTTATTTGTGTTGAACCCTCACAGTGGACGTTTTAGTCATGGTGCCGAAACCCGGGATTGAAACATGGGCTTGTAAAACAGTGAGTAGATAATAGACATAGTGCAGTAAAGTGATATTAAGATAGACAAATTTGGTGATTGTGCGATTTGTGTTTACGTAAATTAACTTTAAAAAACACTTAGAAAAATTAATGAGTTGTGACTTGTAGACTTGTAAAATTATCGGTTGTGTACGATATTGGACTTAGAAAAATTAAGTTTACTTTTGAACTTGTAAAATTTTGCGATTATATCACATGAACTCAGAGAATTTCATTTACTTTTGAACTTGTAAAATTTTGCGATTATATCACATGAACTCAGAGAATTTCATTTGCTTTTGGACTTGTAAAATTTGGTGCTTATATTAAAGTGTTTATTGGACTTGTAGATCTTTGGCGACCAAACTATATTAACTTAAGAGTTTTCAATTATCAACACATTATCACATAGACTTTAAATAACTTGCAATGGCTAACGAATTGTTAATTATACAAACCGAACTGCATGAAAGACTACAAAGGCCGAAATAAATTATAGGAAGTCACCTAAAGAGAGATTAACTACAGCTTATATAGAAACAAGATTACAGACCTTAGAAGAACTTTGGAATGAATTTAAGGAAGGACACAAAAAGTTTATTTCCACTGTACCGAAGAGCAGTAAAGAAACTTAACATATTTTACGAATGACGTCTATGGCTTGTTCGAAGAGCAATACACTACATATAAAACTGCATTAAAGTCTGCCCTTGATGAAAGAGCTATCAAACCTACGAGTTCATATGCGCTATCACCCGAGGCCATGAAATCTTCAGAAATACCACTCCCACGAATTCAGTTACCCATATTTAACGGAAAATATGAAGAATGGCAGAGTTTCTATGATATGTTCGTTTCATTGATTCACGATAACACATCGCTATCCAACGTACAGAAACTGCACTACTTAAAAGCTAACTTAACAGGCGAGCCAGAGACATTACTACGCAACTTTGCTATTACAGAACAGAATTATGAGGAAGCTTGGAAACAGCTGGTGAAGCGTTATAACAATAAAAGATATAATGCTAACGCTATACTTAAAACTTTATTTTCACAAAAGACACTTACGTTTGCATCAGCAAATTCGTTAAAGCAACTACTTGATACTACGACGTCATGTTTACAATCATTACAGAACATAGGAGTTGATACGAAATCATGCGACGCTTTCATCGTTTACCTAGTTGTCTCTAAATTGGACACAGAATCACACAAATTATGGGAACAAATGTTAAGTTCAACAACTGACTTAACGACATGGGTACAACTTACTGAATTCTAGAAAGTAGATTCCGCAGTATTGAAATGATTGACCTTGCAAACAATTTGTGAAGTCTTCAGTTTCTAACAAGATCAACCAATTTTCTAAACCTAAATCATTTCACTCAGCAGTGCAAGAGATATCCAAATCCTCAAATGTTACTGTGCCTTATGTAACGGTTCACATTACATTTATCACTGCCAGAAGTTTGATCAGAAACCAATAAAGGAGAATTGATTTCGTACAACATAAGAAACTTTGTTTTAATTGTATGTGTCCAAACCACGTAGTAAGCAAATGTCGTCATACTACAAGCTGCAGGAGTGGTAAGAAACATCACACGATGCTATATTGAGAAGGAGGGTTCTACACATAAAGAGAGTAACGAACGAGGAGAGATACACACACAAAAGAGTGACAGGATTAACACTGAGACAAGAATTGTGGCTAATTTTTCGCAAGGATTACAGAGTCACAATGTACTATTGGCTACAGCCATTATTAACGCACACGCTACAAATGGAGAAAAATACCAAATACGCGCGCTATGGATCAAGGATCGCAAGCGTCTTTTATAAGCGAATCGACTGTACAATTACTTAATCTTAAACGAATACCAGTGAATGGTGTGGTGTCAGGCTTGGGAGACGGTCAAACAAGAATTAAATATTCTGTTTCTTTATTACTAGAGTCACGTTTTAATCCAACTGCTAAATTCCGTGTTAATGCGTACGTGTTAGGAGTACTAACGTCTCTAATTCCAGGAGACAAATTATGCTTCTAAATGGGTACAGTTGGAGCAACTTCAGTTAGCCGACCCAGGTTACGCAACGCCAGGAAAAATAGATATTTTAGGTGCCGAGGTCTACAGTGAGATTTTACACAACAATATGGTGAACACCCAGAGGGCAATTTAATTGCACAACATACGGCTTTCGGATGGGTACTATCTGGAAGAATACAAAGAGATTCACTACACAGAGAGTATAATAAACATGCACATACAAATGAGAAGTGATGAGATACTTAGAAAATTCTGGGAAATTGAAGCAGAGCCCGATTTGATTAAGAAGAAACTTACCGTAGAAGAAGAGAAGTGTGAGATATTTTCAGCAGAACTACCACTAGAAATGAGAACGGAAGATTTTAGTACGCTTACCTTTTAAAGTAGAAGATCCTAAATGTCAATATGGAGATACAAGAAAGATAGCGGAAAGAAAACTAATATATCTAGAGAAGAGACTACAGAAAGATACAACTTTAAGAAAAGAATATGTAAAAGTAATGGAGGAATACCTTACCTTAAACCACATGGAGCTTGTTCCACACGATGATCTGGAGAATCATAGAGCTACTTACCTTCCCCACCATGCCGTCGTTAGATGACAAAGAGACGACCAAAGTACGAGTCGTCATGAACGCATCTTCACAAGGTAACAATGGTGTTTCGCTTATGATGAATTGATGATCGGACCCAAACTTCAACAAGACCTGAGACATATTTTGATGCGCTGGCGAACACATCCTATATGTATCATAGCTGACCTGTCAAAATGTACCGGCAAGTTCTTGTGCATAAAGATGACGCTAATTTCCAACGGATTTGTGGAGATCAAACCCAGACATGCCAATTCAACACTACAGACTACTCTTACCTTTGAACTGCTTGTGCTCCATACTTAGCAATTAAAACATTACAGACTTGTTGATGAAGAGAAGACGAAATATCCAATCGCAGCTGAAATAACAAAAAATGATTATTACGTAGATGATTTGATGACGGGCTGTGACACAGAAAACGAGGCCATAAACATTTACGAAGAAATGAATTTACTTATGAACAGTGGAGGTTTTCAACTACAGAAGTGGTCTAGCAATAGTAAAAGGTTATTGGAATACATAGGACAAGACAAACACAGCATAGAAACATCAGTACCAATTAAGAGCGACAACATGTTGAAGGTGTTAGGAATTTGTTGGAATAGATTAACAGACAGTTTCGAGTATACGATTGACTTACCTGAGATAAAAGGAGCTGTTACGAAACGGCAAATGCTGTCAGATATCGCAAGATTGTATGATCCCCTAGGATGGATTGCTCCCGTAGTTATGAGGGCTAAGATTATCATACAGAAGGTATGGAAAGCACAGTTAGTTGGGACGATGAATTACCGGAGGAATTATTAGAAGAATGGTTGAGATACAGACAGCAGCTAAAAGAAACAAAGGCAATAACTATTCCAAGATGGTTGAATTGTACTAAAGCATGTAGATTAGAACTACACGCATTTTCGGATGCATCTACTGGTTACGTACGGCAGTAGTGTATCTTCGAGTTGTGAACCAATTTAACCAAGTATACTCATCTATTGTGTCAGAAAACAAAAGTAGCCCCAATAGAAAAGGAACTTTCAGTGCCCAGGCTGGAATTATGTGGAGCAGCTTTAGCGGCTAAGTTACTATCTGAAATATCCCAAGTATTGAATATTCCTAAACAACAACTTCATGCTTGGACAGATTCCACAATAGTGCTGGCGTGGCTGAAAGGAGGTGTCAAGATGGACTACATTGTAAGTAACAGAGTTTCGAGATATTAACCATACTAGACTATGAACAATGGAGTCATGTAACAACGGATATGAATCCAGCAGATTGCGCCTCACGAGAGCACGACCTACAGAATTACAAAGCAATACTTTATGGTGGCATGGACCTAACTGGATATATGATGTAAACTTAAATAGAAAATACGACGACATACCTGAAACAGAAGAAGAACAAAAGATTAAATCAATGAACATTATACAAGACATAAACGAAGAATTTGAGTGGACTAAATTTTCAAATTTAAATCGAATGTTGAGAGTTATTTCATTTTGTGAATTTTATATTGGAAACAACCTAAAGAAGAACGTGATAAATTACCCAAATACATTACCATTCAAGAAATAAACAATGTTTTACAGATGTGTATAAAACAAGCACAAGAATTTCAGTTTGGAGAGGAGATAAGGTATCTGAAAAATAAAAGTTGTGTCCCTAAGAAGAGCGTACTTCACACTCTTTATCCGCTTTTAGATCAAAACGGCATTTTAAGGGTTGGTGGTCGCATTGACCAAGCACACTTGTTATGATGAACGACATCCAATTATTTTACCATCTAAGAGTCATCTTACATGGTTGTTAATATCGGACACACTACACAACATTACACGGTGGACCTCAAATAATGTTAAACTATGTTCGCTCGAAATACTGGATTTACGTGGACGAGAACGAGTCAAAAAGTACTACAGAACATGTATAACTTGCCGAAGATATTCAAACACAACCAATACTCAATTAATGGGTCAACTTCCTAAAGTACGTCTTACGCCAAGCAAACCTTTTAAATCCGGAGTTGATTATGCAGACCCATTAACATCAGATTCTCACCTGGAAGAGGTTCAAAATCGTTTAAAGGATATATATGTCTATTCATTTGTATGGTGACTAGAGCAATTCACATTGAGGCAGTAACAGATCTAACATCGTGGGTTTTGCAGCGTTCAAACGCTTTACATCGAGACGAGGCCATTGCCAAGATTTGTATAGCGACAATGGCACAAATTTTGTGGTGCTGACAAATACGAATCATGTTTAACAGTGCCAAATCACAATTTACTCAAGATATTGCTGAAGCTCTGCACTCAAACATACAAATTGGCATTTTATTCCCCTCAAGCACCAAACTTTGGTGGATTATGGGAAGCCGGAGTGCGTTCTGTCAAATCACACTTGAGAAAAGTTATTGGTGAGTACACTTACCTACGAAGAGTTATGCACGGTGTTAGCAGAGGTTGAAGCGTGTGTTAACTCGCGACCATTAACTATTTTAGTAACGATCCTAACGACCCTCCCGCTGACACCAGGCCATTTTCTAGTAGGCGAACCCTTGTTGAATGTCGTACAAGGATGATAATGTTGTTAATCTTCAGGATAGGTGGAAATTATGTAACAAAATGGTAAGACATTTTTGGACTCGGTGGAGTACTGAGTACTTAGTGACACTTAACAACAGATACAAATGGACAACCCATAAGGTTGAACCTATAATAGGTGATATTGTAATTTTGAAGGAGGACAATATACCTCCGGCCAAATGGCTCCTAGGTAAAATTGTTAAAACACACCCTGGTATTGATAATATTGTAAGAGTTGTAACTATTGAGACACAAAAGGGTATGTTCAAACGGCCCTGTAATAAACTATGTTTCCTCCCAAAGGATGGTTCTATTTAGTTAGTATTTAAGATTGATTGTTATTATGTTATTTTTGCTTTGTTGTGCATTACCGTTTATTTTGTTTGCATACTGCACAACCGTGTTGCTCATTTGTTTATCACGGTGGGCGGTGCAGAGAATTATAGTGTACTGTTATTTTCTTGTTGTATGTACATTAAGTTTGTTAATTATGTAAATCGAGGTGTAACTGATAACTTAACAATTAGAATTTACTATAGATACTGTATATTTAATACTCTTTATTGTTTATATTTTATAAGTTTATAAAAGAACGGAGTTCTTGGTGGGCGGAATGTCTAATTCGTTCAGTGGTCATAAGTTGTCAATAGATGGCGTTACTAGTAAGCAAACGCGCTATCGAAGGTACGCATCGAAAGTAAGACCCAGCCGATAGGCAATTTGTTTTCGAGTTTTGAGTTTAATTAATAATACAGTGATATGTAACAGTACTAGAGTGTTTTATGTGTTGAACCCTCTACAGTGGACGTTTTAGTCAGACAGCCACAACATGCACAGCAGGAAGATCCGGACATCAAGCCGATTCTGGAATGGATGAAGGCCAGTGCTCCTAAGCCCAAGTGGAGTGACGTCTCAGCGATGAGTTCGACCACGAAAGCTATTGGGCCCAATGGGACAGCTTGCTGATTCAGGATGGAGTCCTGTGCCGAAAATGGAAAATGTTCAGGAGACAGTTGTAATTTGCAAATGGTTGTCCCCAAGCTAAAGTACCGGATGTTCTACAGCTGTACCATAATGGTTGTTCAGGAGGCCATCTGGGAGTTAAACGAACTCTACGGAAGATCCGAGAACGGTTTTACTGGGTCCACTGTCGTGACGATGTCGAGGACTGGTGGACCACAAACTCGTAGTAGAGGTGCATTGAAATTGTGCAATGTTGGTGCACCATGGGAGAGGATAGCCGTTGACATTGCGGGGCCGTTTCCGGAAAGTGAAAGTGGTAACAAGTATTTCAAGGTTGTGATGGATTACTTCACTAAGTGGCCAGAAGTCTTCGCCATTCCAAATCAAAAAGCTTCAACAGTTGCAGATAAACTAGTACATGAAGTCTTCTGTCGTTTTGGAGTACCTTTAGAGATTCACAGCGATCAAGGAAGGAATTTTGAGTCTCAAATATTCCAGGAAACTTGCCGAGTTATGGGTACTCATAAAACAAGAACAACTTCTTACCACCCACAATCTGATGGAATAGTAGAACGATTTAATCAGACATTGGAAGGTACCTAGCAAAAGTTGTGGAAAAACGGCAACGAGACTGGGACAGGCACATACAACCGTTTTGTTGTCATATCGAAGCGCTGTTCACGAAAGTACATCAGTGACACCAGCTTTAGCAAATTTTGGGAAGGTACGGCTGCCTACAGACCTGATCACGGAATACCACCTGATGCCCCACGCAGTATAACCGATTATGCAAATGACTTGCAGGACAAAATGAATGACATTTATGAGCACGTCAGACAGTCGGGCCAGCAAACGTCTGAGAAGATGAAAACACGGTATGACCGCAAAATGAACAACAAAGGTTTGACGAAGGTTCACTAGTGTGGTTACACAATCCAGTTCGCAGCAAAGGGAAATCTCCTAAGCTTCAAGCTAAATGGGACGGACCGTACCGGATTGTGACAAGGATCAATGACGTAACCTACCGGATACAGAAAGGTGCAAGAGGTACTCCTAAGATCGTCCATGTGGATCGACTGGCGCGCTATTATGGGGCCAATAATGCTCGGGACGAGCATGTCTTAGGAGGGGGCAGTGTTGCGCGCCACTATTAATGGTTTATACATGGCAACACTAGTTACCACTAGCGCCCTCTAGTATCGAGTAGCAGAACTAGGAAAGTCAAGATCCTTCTAGAAATTTCGGGACCGATATGTACTCGAACATTCTAGATGTTTCTACAGTAGAAGGTTCTGGAAACTATCTGAGGCCTATATAAGGCCGGTATAGACCGCGACCGAGTGAGTATTGAATTGGCGATACAAGCGAATACTTCGAAGCGATACAACTGCGAATTAAAGTGATCTGTAGTACAATTGTATTTTGTTATTAGTGTGGTTTTAGTTGTAATTGGTGTTCTGTAATTAAAGTGTCAATTTTGGTAATTCACTCGGCAGTTTTAATTGTCTCGAACCCCAAGCTCGTAACAATATAATATATACATATATATATATATGTGTGTGTTTGCACCACAAAATCTCATCACCCAAGGGTTGACTGGCAGAGAATGCCATTAGGCATTAAGTCCGTCCTTTGTTATTGAGGTGTCAACAAACAAGATTAAATAAATAAAATAAATAAATAAAAGATGTGATACAAAAAAAGCTATACAAACTTTTGTAGTAAGACTCGTTTTCTGATAAGGAATCCGTATGGGTAGGTACCACCCGATTACCTATTTCTGCCGTTTAAGGTACATATTCAATTTTTACGTATTATTTGTACATGGCAGAGCCACGCTGCAGTGTTTTGTAAAATACTTCGCCATTACTTCAAGTATTATAATTTTTCTCTCATAGAGCTACTAAAATAATGCAATTTCGCTCACACACTATCTTTTTCTTGCACACACATTATTATCATACTTTTATCACCTTTCACATTCACTTTCGTTCCCTTTTAATTTTTATTCTTATGACCTTTGAATTTACAAATTTAAGTACAACCAAGAATATGCGTCTCTGAGAGATGACTACATAATTGTGCCATTTGCTGTAGAGACTATCGGTCCGTGGCGTACATGAAGTTCCTAAAGGAAGTCTATCCGTGACTAGTCGTCGCTGCTGGTGATAAGAGGGCTGGTTCTTTTCTCACTCAAAGGCTAAATATTCAGCGAGGAAACGTAGCCAGCATTCTTGGCACGATGCCACGGGGAGTAGGACTGTATGATAATTTAAGTTATTAGTTTTTTTTTTAATTATATTTTGTTTAATATTGTATATTTTTCAATGTTATGTAATATAAGATTAATAATTAAAAAAGTACAACTTGAATTAAAAATTACACTAACATACCCATTTGCATTTTGATTCTTAATCTAGATTAGATGTAGGTATCTATAGGATACAGCCTACAGCATCCATTTGCCATCAGGTGGACGTTTGTCGTCCTTTATTTAAAAAAAAGGTTATTTAAAAAAACCGAAACGAATGCAAACCCATTTATGATCCACAAGCACTGCTTAATTGCAGCATGGCTTACACCAAATATGTCCTAGAATCCATCATTTTCGCGCCAATACCAAGAAGTCACGTATTAAACCACCAAAAAATTATAGGATTGAGGCCAAGTTCCACGTTGGTTGTGAATGGATTAAGAAAACAGCGGCGCACGTTCGCCCGGGCGGCACCGGCGTCGTCAGTCCTCTGTTTATCAAACAACGGTGTCGTGTTAACTCGTAGCTAACTGTAACGAAACCTTGCGTTCCGATCCGTTTTATAAACATCCATTTAACGTTATTACGCGATGAATATCTACGTACTATTTTTATACAAGTAAGGGTGTTCTTGCGTTAGGTGAACTAGTATAACAATAGAAACCATAGGTCACTGATAGAATAAATATAAAAAGTACACATTTAATATACGGTCAGTATGATACGGTAGTTGCTACGACGATGATGCACGACGATGTGACGAAGGGCGTCGTTGCCTGTGCAAAACGGTTCCGGTGTGGCCGCAACAAAAAAAAATCAGTCTACCTGATTGTAAGTGAATGCTGTGACCTTAGTCACGTGTATTTATCCCCAATCGAGAATCAAAATATAAGTAATAACACAGAATAAATAATAGTACAAGAAGTACCTAATAATAATGTTCCCTACACTGAATTCTCAGTCACGGCGGCCAGTCTCATCAGGGTGTAGAAACTGGGAATGAGGTGATCGCTACCATGCTATTTCTAAACGTTTTTATACTTATTTCTATAAAATATTATATTGTATATTAATGTTTAAAAAAAGTCCCGCTGCGTTTCTTGCTGGTTTTTCCCAGAACAGAGGTTTTTTCCGAACCAGTGGTAAAGCTTAAATGACGTTCAATAAGTGTACTTGTAATCTATATTAAATAAAAATGACTCTATTCTATTCTATTCAATCTTATAGTTCAATGGATTGAATCCGACACGACGGTAGAGAGATTAGGTGGAAATCGGCGGTGGGTGAAACACTGCCCATTTCCTGACTCCGGGCTGGAATGCATCGTTAGCAGAAAAAAGGGTCTCCAGTTCTTACAACTTACAATACGAAACACAGTAGTATTATGCTGTCATTTCACGCAGTTATTGTGAAAGCGTGGTGCTACCTCGATCGAGCCGACCTATTCGTGCTGCAACTATAATAAATGCAACGTGGCTCTACCACGTAAATACGCAATTTTTGCTATAAACCTTCGCTTTTAGCTTGGGAGTAGCCTCTCAACTAACTACTAAGTAGCCTCCCAATGTGATCAATCATCATAATTTAATTCTTGGAGCCATCATTATCTAACTTTTACATAGTATGGTCTTAAGATTTCAATATTACAGATCAAAACAAAGTTACAATATTATGTTTGCATGAGCTTTATTTGCTTTAGGCGATCAATGAAGACTCTTTGCTATTTGCTTAAAATATTCTTATTGAACATCATTGAACATCCATCAATTTTATTGAAGCTGTCAAATATTTTTCAATGAAAATCAATTTTCTTTACATAAATTGCTAATCAAACTACTTATAGATGACGTGCTATGAACATCTAAATGCAAGATAATATGTGTTTTTAACTTCTTATTTTTATTAAAAAAAGTGAAAAACATGTTTCAGATCAGTGCTACGAAACAGGAGATATGGCGGGAACTTCATCGCTAGTGTATTGTTGTTCCTGTTGTATCGTTTAAATTAGTGCTTCGATGGTGATTTAAATCTCAGTTTTTTTTTAATCTTCTTTCGGGCCTTGAGATAATCATCATTAACTGTCCGCTTATTAAGTTGTCGTTAATATATCCCACTGACTTCCCAATGTGACGCATCAGCATATTGTGAAGAGTTCTGTGAACAAAATATAAATCAGGCTAAAAGCGTTGCTTGTCTTAATGGCGAATTGTAACAACAACTACGAAACATGTTTTAGTCCATCTAAAGTTTTAATGACTTCCTCTTTGACACTTGTGACTAACTTCTTACCCTGACGGAATCCAATGCAGAATAAAAGGTCAACCATATAGTATATCGTGCTTTTGACCGTTTATCTGTGTTCATGACTCGTCCCGTGGGTATCATAGGAGGATACTGGGTGACTGGCGGTGGAAGAGGGTGTCCATGGAAAACGTCAGAAAAATCTAATAGCTTGCAATAGATGGCGATTAACAGTTAAATCTAGCGTAAAATACCCAGGCCAGCGATGAGAAGCAGCGTCATAAAGGTTCGAGACGTCTGATCTGCTAACGTCAATCTGCCTGCCAAGTGTGATGATTGTGTAAGGCAAATCCTCTCTTTAACAGTAGGGGCCAATGTCCAGCTGCAGACTTTAACGAGCCTTTACGCTTTGCTTTTTTTTAGCTTTTTACGAGCCGATGAAAAGATCGTTTCTTATGTGTATTTTTGCTTTTCTTCTTCCGACATACAATTTTAAATTTTAACAATAACTTCTCAATTTTGTTACAATGTCAAGATTTATCTTCTATCCTTAAATAATATATGCATGTATTATATACCATAACCTTTTCCAGAAGAAATTATTTAATTAGGTGCAAACTGCATCAGTTTTGTTGTGGTGCAGTATTCACTTATCATCATGTGACACACGGTCCACATGATGGTAAGTGAATACTGTGGCCCATGGACATGTACCATTTATCCTCGGTTAAGAATCAGAACGCAGATGCGTCCTTGAGGACTAATAGAGAATGTCTCATTTTCAGTGAAAAGGGTCTCCGTTTCTTCACTCACCATACGAAACACAGCAGTATTCTGTGCGAGCGTGGTCCTTTCTTCGTCATAATATAGCTGTAGCGTAGCTCTACCACGGCATAACATTTTACAGCTTCCTACCATCAGTAATTTTCCATCTTGTTTACGCCAGGCGTAAAACTTATCTATATCTAGCAGTAAAATCGTAAAAGTTAAGAAAGTAGAAAAGATGAACTTAGCTATACAGTAAAATATCGAGCGTAGTCCTAACCTTAGTTTGATAGGACATATTGAGCATCCTCATTTAATCAGAAATTTAAAAAAATGTATTCGTAGGATCGTGCGATCGTAAGACTTGTGAAAACCGAATATTTTTAATAATTTTAAAGTGTTTCGTAAACTAAGATAAAATATTTAATTTCTAAACTCTCTCTTAGTGTGAGGCAGCGAAGTCCATAAACTCAGTTGATGATATGCCTGTGGTTTACGAAACTGTCATGGCGTCTCGACCAATGGCAGACTTGTTTTATTTACAGATTGGTCGATTGACGAGTGTTTATTGCAAGGGGCATGCGGAATGAACTCGGCTCGCGATATCTATTGCGAATTACTCCGGGTCGTTTGGTGCACATTTAAATTCACGAGGTGTTTCCAGCACATTCATTATCAATCAACGCTATGCGAAGCATCTTGCCGAATATGCATATGTTTGTGTATGGTATATACAAATAAGTTAGGGTTGGTGATTGACACCAGGCTAAATATAGTTGGGAGTTTGGTTTTGGACCTTTATTTTTTAGAGTTAGTTAGCATATTTTTGGGGAAATCCCACGAAAGAACAGATAAAAATACAAGAAGTAAATTTTATTATTAACTAGCTGTGCCCACGACTTCTTTCGCGTGAAATAAGTACTTTTGTTATGATAAGTTATGATGATTTATTTGCACTTTTAACTGTTGCAAAGACCTAGAAAGACACTAATCTGGATAAAAAAATTTAGTCAGTCAGTCAATCTTACAAACGAACAAACGAACAATTAGACGTGCATACAAACGAAACAACGGACGGACCCACCAACAAACCAAGAAACGAATGTGTTTCATATTGTAACAAAATGACCACAATAACGTAATCCAGATTTTGCTTCCGAATTTCTCTAGCCAATAATTGTTCCTATCCAATAATTGTCGTAATAGTACCAATAATCACCAATTATTGGTACTATGGTATGAGACGCCTTCTTGCCATTAATATTTAAAAAAAATGAAATGAAAACTACAAACCAATGCCTACATAAAATTAAGTAGGTAATTAGGTAAATAGGCTAACTAAATGAATAAAATTAGATAAGTATCTATATTATGTCCCTACCTGCAAACAAATAAAAAAAACTACAGTCAACCTAGGAAAGCCCTTTAACCTTAAGGTAATAGGTGCGATCGGCCCAAAATCAGAATGGGTTTTCTATCAAGAAATTCTCAGTAGCATCCCGTAGTATTTCACCCCTGAGCCTACCACAGCACACTATTAGCACAGTCTAACTACTACTAACAGTCGGTCATCGAAGGCGTCTAGACAGGGCAATCGTGCGGTGCGGTGCGAGACGAGACGTGGACTGAGCGCTCCCGAGCGGCCGTTAGTTTATTCACTCGGGAGCTGTCCGCTATGGTTGTCCTGTCACGCAAATACATTAAAATGATTGACACTACATGTGCGGTAAAAAACTGTGGGTCGTCCTCATTTAAAGATAAGGAATTAAAGTTACATCAGTTTCCACATCCGTTTTTTTTTTTTATTACTTCCTGTTCTGACAACCCTAGCAATTTATTGTATATGTCGGCTTTGCTGATAACATCAAACGCGATGACTGACTGTATGTTTTCTTTAGGCTGTGCTATTACTCTTCACCGTAAATAGGGGCAGATTTTAAAGTTCTAACATATGTATTATTCATAATTTATTTTAATGGGTTTCTCCGTCAACGTGCCGTAAACCGTAACTCAGAACTACTGTTTGGGGACTGTAACAAGCAAAAGCGCAGTATCAACCCAGAGTGATTTATGGGCAGAAAAAGAGCATCACCTAGAAAATTTAAATGTTTTGCTACATAAAATGAATTAACATGTTTTCATTTTGTTGACTCATTGCATGACTAATTATTATAAGGGTCGAGACGTTATAATGCGGACCTGTCGCGTCCTACTCCCGAGTTCCCGACCCATGTCTCACCACTGACGTCATATGAAGATGTGTAAATTTATTAATATAATTTCTATCGTATAGCTCGTTTCTGAATAATCAAAAATACAAATTATACTAATTTCTTTAAAGAAACAAGCATTTAAGCTTTAGTATTACCTACTTTACTACGTGGTAGAGCCATGCTGCAGCTATATTAGTTGTATAGTTGTAGCACGAATGGGTCGGCTCGACCGGGGAAGGACCACGCTCTCACATAATACCAGCGTAAAATAGCAGCTTAATACTGCTGTGTTTCGTATGGTGAGTGTAGAGAACCGGAGACCCTTTTTACTGCAAACAAGGCATTCCATCTTAGTGTTCAAGGTTGACAACGCATCTGCATTTTGATTCTTAATCATCCTCGATAGATGTATATTTATAAGCCACAGTATCCACTTACCTGGTGGAACTTTGTGCTTTTTTACCACCCTTATTCTATGAAATAAAACACAAAGAAAATTAGTCCTAAGCATCTGCGTGTTGTTTAAAAAATCTCTGGGCCACAGCATTCGCTTACCATGTGTGACTGTATGGTTGTTTGCCACTCTTCTTCTTCTTAGGGTGCCACTTCTCTGCGAAGGTTGGCGACCATC
Source organism: Parnassius orleans (assembly GCA_029286625.1). NCBI lineage: Eukaryota > Metazoa > Arthropoda > Insecta > Lepidoptera > Papilionidae > Parnassius > Parnassius orleans. Next base: position 206,660 of record JAGSMP010000198.1, read on the forward strand.
ATGGCTATCTTTATCTTTGAAGCTGCAGCAGGGAAGAGAGAGCGAGTGCTGACGTTAAACCATTCACGGAGGTTCTTCAGCCAGGATGTTTTTCTTCTGCCAGGTTGGTGTTTTCCCTCGATTTTTCCTTGAATCACAAGCTGAAGAATACGATATTTGTGTCCTCTCATTATGTGTCCAAAATACTGCAGCTTCCTCTCCTTCACGGTCCTCATTTTTTCCAACTTCTTATTAATTCGACGCAGAACCTCAACATTTGTTATTCTCATAGTCCAGGATATTCAGAGCATACGTCTGTATACCCACATTTCAAATGCTTCAAGTTTTGAACATAATGTCGAGGTTAAGGTCCAACTTTTGTCCCCATAAATTAGGACACTGAATACATAACAGCGCACCAGTCTCATGAGGAGTTTTAGGTTAAAGCGTTTGCAACACAAAAACTTTTTTAGCTTCATAAAGGCACTACGGGCTTGTTCTATACGGACTCGAATTTCCTGTTCGTTACTCCATTGCTAATTTATGTAGCTTCCTAGATATTTAAATTTGTTTACGCGTTCTATTGGGTTATTCTCTAAAAGTAGATATTCATTTGTCACTGGGGTCTTGGATACCACCATAAAATTAGTTTTTTTCGTGTTTATTTTTAGTCTGTATTTGTTGCTCGCCACATTTACATGATCCAACTACTTTTGTAGACCTACAATATCCTCCGCAATAAGAATTGTGTCATCAGCATAGCGTATATTGTTGACGACTTCTCCGTTTATCACTATACCTTCATCGGCTCCATAGAGGGATTCCGCCATGATACTTTCGGCATATACATTATATAATACGGGCGATAAAATACACCCCTGTTGCACAACACGCTTGATGTTAGTTTCTTTGGATAGTTGGTCTTCCACCTTAACCATTGCTTTTTGAGCCCAGTACAGATTAGTAATCACTCTAAGGTCATGTTTGTCGATACAGATATGTTCGAGAATCTCAATTAGCTGTTCATTTGGCACTCTTACTTCTATTTAAAAGAAATATGGCAATTTGATCATATTGCTGGCTTTTAAGTTTAAAATGTCTGGTCCATCACAAGGCTTCAGTCGATGATCTTAAAGCAAAAAATCACACGTTATAGACATCGTAACGTTTTTACAACTGAGTATACCTGACGAGAAGATGTGTCGTGTGCCCAAGACCTGTATGTATGAGTAATTAATAATTGCTAAAGCCATACCGCACCATAATATGGTTACAGCACGAATGGGTCGGCTCGACCAGGAAAGGACGCTCTCACTGAATACCGCAACATATAACATAATACAGAAATAATATATTAAGCTGCTGTGTTTCGTATGGTGAGTGTAGGGAATCGGAAACCCTTTTTACTGGTTATGAGATATTCTATCTTACTCCTCAGGGGTGACAACGCATCTGCATTTTGATTCTTAATCAAGGACAGATGTAAATGTCTATGGGCCACAGTATCCACTTAGTATTAGGTCGACTGTGTGCTCTTTTGTTGCCAATATTCTATATAAAGTGTATGCATGTATGTATGTATGAATGTTGTATTAAATAATTCCGTTTTTACCTACTAACGCACGAAGTCTGTATAATCTGAATTTTGCAGGTTCATTAAACATCGATAAGAATGCAATAATTACATGACCATGGCCTGCCATTTTCACTGAGATCATCATACCTCATTATAAATTCGTGATGTTTTAGTTTTTTAAACTCTAATTCAAGTTAGCAATTTTTTTATAATATCCGAGTAACAAACGAGCTAATAGTTCACTTTTTTATAGGATAGGGTGACAAACGAGCACACAGTCCACCTGATGGTAAATGGTTGCTGTGAACCATAGACATCTACATCTATCTTCAATAAAGAATCAAAATGCAGATGCGTTGTCACCCGTGAGGACTAAGATGGAATGCCTCTTTTCCAGTAAAAAGGATCTCCGTTTCTCTACACTCACCATACGATACACAGCAGTGTTAAGCTGCTGTTTTACGCTGGTATTCTGTGAAGCGTGGTCTATACTACTAATATAGCTGCAGCATGGTTCTACCACGTATAAATTAATAGTAAATGGTTACTGCAGCCCCATTGACACCTACAATCAACTTCAAACAAAGGCCACAGATCCACTGTCACCCCTGAAGATGACTGTGATGAAATGCATTAATGACTTATAAGCTGTCTTACCTTCCAAACTAAGCAGCTCAAAACTTGAAAACGAGATTGTACAACCAGTGCGTGTTGCCAGTGATGACCTATGGATCTGAGACGTGGTCCTTCACTGATGGCCGTATGAGGAAGCTCAAGGTTGCTCAGTAAGTTATGGAGAGGGCTATGCTCGGAGTTTCTCTGCGTGATAAACTTAGAAATGAGGATATCCGCAGTAGAACCAGAGTGACCGACATAGCCCAACGGATTAGTGAGCTGAAGTGGCAATGGGCTATATAGCTTGAAGAACCAACAACCGATAAAAAGGTTCTCGAGTGGCAGCCTCATACCGATAGGCGAAGTGTAGGGAGACTCCCCACTAGATGGAGTTACGACCTGGTAAGGCATGCAGGAAGTCGATGGATGTAGGTGGCTCAGGACCGTGCTTTGTGGCATTCCTTAGGGGAGACCTATGTTCAGCAGTGGACTTTTGAAGGGCTGTAATTTTATGGTGATGATGATAATGACAGGTCTTGGGAGGCCTAGGTTCTATAGTGAAGTTGTGAAGGGTTGTTAACACTTTCACTGTCCGAGTTTCAGACACAATAGCATTGACCTATATGTAGTGCACGGGACAGCGAAGGGGTTACGATGATGATGATACAGCTAATATTAAAAAAAAAACTATCTGACAGATTTTTTTTGTTGAACTTTGCTGCTTAAAATGATTTCGAATTAAATTACGTTTTCGATTCAAGCTCACTTTGTCTCCAATCTGGTTGGTATTGGTTTATAATACGCTGAATGTGATTTAACCAGGCTTAATTTCGGAAGCGTCTGGTCAATGTACAGAAGGCGGTCGTTCCTTTCGTACCGCGTCACGCAAACGCACAGACAGACAGATGGTGCATCGTGTTGTCGCGGTTTATTTCGGTTGAGTTTATACATAGTCAGCGAGATTGCGACGCCGTGTTTGCGTTATAAATAAATATTGTATTTAAATGCGATATATTGTTGTATGTGTTGATCCGATTGTACGAGTATACGAAGAGTTTGGTACTGTTATGATCTCACTTAAATTTCAGCGCGATTGTATTTGAGGAATTGATTTAGTTTATAGTTTGTAATATATTTTTTTTTATAGAATAAGGGTGACAAATGAGTACATACTTAGTTCATCTGATTGGTAAGTGGATAATATGGCCCATAGACATCTACATCTATCATCAATAAATAATCAAAATGGTCTAAGATGGAATGCCTCTTTTCCAGTAAAAACGAAACACAGCAGTGTTAAGCTGATATTTTACGCTGGTATTCTGTGAGAGCGTGGTCCTTCCCCGGTCGAGCCGACCCATTCGTGCTACAACTATACTACTAATATAGCTACAGCATAGCTCTACTACGTATAAAATCCATACATCTATACATATAAGAAATTAAAGTGCCTGTCTGTAATATTGAAATAACTGGCTCGTATTAAGCTCCGGGGGTTATTTACATGCTAAGATATAAACAACTACTTTTTTAAAATTTTGTTGTGTTTGTCCGGGCAAATCTTTGAAATTGCTGAATCGATTGTGGTAAAACATTACGAACATATAGAGAGTAACGTCAGGAAGGATCTAGGCTATATTATATACGAAAAATTTAAAGATTTTTTTTTTGAATAAAAAGAATAAGTGATAAAATATATGATTATACTTAATCTAAATAATTATCCAAATGAAGTCTGGGTGGGTGGCAAATTGTTCAATATAATTCACCAAAAGTTAAATCTGCTTGCATAATATTTTAGTCAAAATTAATTAAAATATATTCCTAAATGTTTCTAAGAATAAATCCTCCAATTGATATTAAGCATATTCGCATAAAATTTATCTAGGTTACGCATTGATTGTGTAGTCTAGATCGACTTTAATACCTGGAAGTGTCCAAGGTGAAGCTTCTGCGCTGGCCTACTCGTAAATCTCTCATCGGTGCGAAGCGAGTTGGCAGACCGCGGTGGCAAAAAACCAGAGGGCAATAAGGAAATACCAATAATGCGGCGGAGCACTCGTCGCTTCTCTAAACAAACTTATTACGTAGTAGAATCTGCGTTATTGGAAATCAATTTTACTGTTTCTATTTTATGTATTCCTACTGCACTCATTTACCGTATAGTGCCAGTGTAAGAATATCCACTATCCCATATAATCCCGCGGGTGTCGTAAGAGGCGAGACAGGGGAAAACAAATCAGGAGATTTCCAGCAGCGTCTTTCTAATAACGAATAAAAAAAAACTGCGGTTGCCAATCCGCTTGCGTGGCAACTATGGCAAATAGCTCAATATAAGGCAATCTATGGGGGAGGCTTATGTTCAGCAGTGGACTTTAATAGGCTGTTACGGTAACCGTAACTACACTAGTAACCGACGTAGCAAAACGTTTTAGTAATTTATAGTAGCAATGGACTGAAAATATAATTCGAAGCTATGAAGCACTGACAACCGATAGGGAAAAAAGGTTCTCGAGTGGCAGCCTCGTACCGGTAAGCGAAGTGTAGGGCGACCCACCACTAGATGGAGTGACGACCTGATAAGACATGTAGGAAGTCGAGGTCGAGTCAGGTGGCTCAGGACCGTGCTTTATGGCATTCCAAGGAAGGCCTATGTTCAGCAGTAGACTTGTGAAGGGCTGTAATGATGATGATGATGATGAAATGATATATTATTGCAAAAATTAGAGACAGCTGAGATCAGAGGACTAGTACTTCAGTGGTTATCGTCATATTTAAATGGCAGACAACAATGTGTTATCATTGATAAAATAGATAAAAACAATAACTTGATATTATACAGATCTTATTCATCTGGATATAAATATAGTAATTTCGGCGTTCCGCAAGGAAGTATATTAGGACCGATTCTTTTCCTATTATATATTAATGACATTGTTGACATTACGAATCATAAATGTATTCTGTACGCTGATGACATTTCAATTATTGTGACATGTAATAAAAATAGTAATACAATTAGAAATCATGAAGATGACATTAATAATACAATTGACACACTAATAGAATGGCTTGACATAAATAATTTGAAAATTAATCTGGATAAATCCCATTATATACAATTTAATAAATCTATCAATTCCAATCATAATATGAAAATTAATATACCAAAACTAAAAGAAGCTACATGTACAAAATTTCTGGGAATAACGTTAGATGAAGATATAAACTGGAAAGAACAAATAGATAACGTATGCAGTAGTATTAATAAATTTGTATATGCCCTTAAACACGTCAAAAAAATTACAAATATTAAAACGGCAATTGCAACTTACCACGCATACGTAGGAGTCTATTTTACGCTATGGACTTATATATGGGGTAATGGTACTGACCGAAATAGAGCATTTGTTGCCCAAAAAAAAATGTATTCGTGCAATATGCGGGATATCGCCAGGGGAATCCTGTAAACCGCTATTTAAAAGACTTGGTATATTACCCCTCCCGTCACTATACATTTATGAAGTTGGCTTGTTTGTTTTTAAAAATAAGTCATTATTTGTTAAAGCAAGTGATATATATCCTCGAAAAACCGACGTGATCCAGACAAACTTGTCCTAGATGTTATTCCTAGGCTCGTTAAATATAACAAAAGCTGCCTAAAAATGTGTGTAAAAATATATAATAAAATACCTAAAGAATTTAAACTATTAAGCGAAAGACTATATAAGAAACATTTGTATGATTGGTTAAAAATTGAATGCTTTTATGACTTAAAAGATTATTTTGGAGATTAATTTTCTGAATTTAAATAATTATTAATATTGTCTAAACATTTTAAAATTATAATTTGCATGCTATTATTAGCGAAACACGACTGCACTATATATTGTAACATCTTCTTATACCGTGATTCTTGCAAATAAAGATTTATGATTTTATGATTTATGATGTCCACGTGTATTAAAATTATGTTTTATGTCCAAATAAAGATGTTTCTTTTTTCTTTCTTTCTAATTACTATATCGGTACACAGCGATTGAAATGTAGAATACGCCGTATCAATCTCTGTGTTACGATACAGTAATAAATCCACCACACCCCTGGACACGTGACCGCGGAAGAGTCGCGCCGGCATTGACACAAATCCCCAACAATAGCTCTGCTATTTTTACGACGTCTCATTTCGCTCTCCTTGTCGATCCATCACGAAATTTTTTCGTAGTTAAGTCTGTCAAAATTATCTTGAACTTGGACAACTAATATCTTGCAATTTATATATAAAAAATCTGTCCGTGTGTATGTGACTGAACTCCTCCTAAACGGCTAGACCGATTTTGAAGAAATTTTGTGTGTGTGATTAAGTTGATTCGAGAATGGTTTAGATTCACAATTGGACCTCTGTCATCTCTTACGATACCCACGGGATGATATGGGGTAGTGGTTGTGGCCTAGTAAGATACACTCGAAATAAAATAACTCTTTTTCAACTACAGCTAAAAACATTGTACACATTGTACAGTAATATCTGTAACTATATAAAATACGTATAACTATGTAACAACGCCAATCTTAACCAGAAAACCGTCTTACAATTCCGTAAGCATGTACCTTGATCCGTGACCATACGGGCGACAAGCCAAGATGCATCGCTAATTACGAAGTGTGTACGTATTAGATGAAACAAACGGCATATTAATAGCACGCTTAAACTGGACTCGTAGGTATTGCTTGACCTCCTCCTCAAGCGTTCTCTCGTCGATTAGGCCACGGCCATTTTGTCTTCTGTTTTTATAGCTATCTTCGACCGCGTGGTTGCGATGTAAGAGTACACGTGGTAGAGCCACGCTGCAGTTATATAATATATTGTGGCCGTAGCACGAATGGGTCGGCTCGACCGGGGGAGGGGCATGCTCTCACAGACTACCAACGTAAATAGCAGCTTAATGCTGCTGTGTATCGTATGGTGTGTGTAGAGAACCGGAGACCCTTTTTAATGGTGAAGGCATTCCATCTTAGTCGTCAGAGGTGACAACACATCTGCATTTCGAATTTTAATCGAGGATAGATATAGATGTCTTTGGGCTACAGAATCCACTTACCATCAGGTGGACTGTGTGCTCGTTTGTCACCCTTATTCTATAGAAAAAATATATTACATGCTTAATCATTATTGCAACAAGAATCGACAAACGATAGGGAAGAAAGTGTCTTAAGTGGCAGCCTTTTACCAGTAAGCGAAGTGTAGAGCGGCCCCCCACTAGAAGGAGCGACGACCTGGTGAGAGATGCAGGAAGTCGATGGATACAGGTTGCTCAGGACCATGCTTTGTGGTATTCCTTAGGGGAGGCCTATAATAATGTGATGAAGATGATGATGTTTGCTGCAATAGGCATCCGACTCAGCATAATGCTGCAGTCTCAGACCTACCTTTCTTGCAGCGCTACGGATATTTCAAAAAAATAAGAAACTATACTTAAATTGATACGCAGTCACACACACATCTTTCTTCTCTTTCTTTAACAGCCCGTAAAAGTTCACTGCTGGAGGCACACATGCACCTAAAACCATGATTTTAAATGCATATATGTACATGAGTGCGTGTTCTTACAATAAGTTGAGCATGGTTTTAACTTGGTTTTTGCGTCACTTGAAATGTATGTAGCGCTCAGTCTTTCTTTGTTGTGACGTCGCAGTGTAATAACCACAGCGCAGATATTCTGTCGTTAACTTACAATCAGCCGCGAGACGTAATTTTGTCTGTGGGACATATAAGGAAAAATAAAAAATAAAGAATAGTATAAAATAGAAATTGATAAAACTAATAATCAACCTAAAATTATTATTAAAGATTACAACTTTGTCTCTACGCAAGAGATTATATTGTTTGTTAGTAAAGTTAAAAAAAAATGACTCAATGGGAACTGCTTGTCATCTCATTACAGCCCTTCACAAGTCCACTGCTGAACATAGGCCTCCCCCATGGAATGCCACAAAGCACGGTCCCGAGCCACCTGCATCCATTGACTTCCTGCATGTCTTACCAGGTCGTCACTCCATCTAGTGGGGGGACGCCCTACACTTCGCCTGCCGGTACGAGGCTGCCACTCGAGAACCTTTCTTCCCCATCGGTTGTCGGTTCTTCGAGCTATATGGCCGGCCCATTGCCACTTCAGCTTACTAATCCTTTGGGCTATGTCGGTTACTCTGGTTTTACTGCGGATATCCTCATTTCTAAGTTTATCACGCAGAGAAACCCCGAGCATAGCCCTCTCCATAGCTCGCTGAGCGACCTTGAGCTTACTCATACGGCCAGCAGTGAAGGACCACGTCTCAGTTCCATATGTCATCACTGGCAACACGCACTGGTTGTACAATTTAGTTTTGAGGTTTTGAGTATGCCTGACGAGAAGATGGGTCGTAATCTCCGAACGCTACCCAGCCGAGTTGAATCCGTCGATTGACCTCTCGGTCGAAGTTGGACTTACCTGGTCGGACTATTTGTCCCAGGTAAACATATTCGTCAACAACTTGAGCTTAGTGCTCCAACAACTACCGGCATAGGTGTGACATGGACATTAAACATGATTTTGTTTTGTCCATGTTCATCTTGAGACCTATCCGTTGGGAGACACTATTGAGGTTATTGAGCATAGTGCTTAGATCCTCCAGCGATTCTGCCATAAGGACTATATCGTCGGCAAATCGAAGGTGAGTGATGTACTTGCCATTGGTGTTAATACCGTATCCTTTCCAGTCCAGTAGCTTGAAAACGTCTTCCAATGCGGCGGTGAAGAGTTTCGGGGATATTACGCCACCCTGTCTTACACCTCTCTGCAGTTGGATAGGTTTCGTACTCTGGTTCTGTACTCGGATAGCCATCGTAGCCCTACTGTACAAACACTTCAGCACCTCGATATACCGACAGTCCACTTGGCACCGCTGAAGGGACTGCAGCACCGCCCAAATTTCGACGGAATCAAAGGCTTTCTCATAGTCCACATACGCAAGGCAAAGTGGCAGATTGTACTCGTCGGTCTTCTGTACAATTTGCCGAAGAGTATGTATGTGGTCTATGGTGCTAAAGCCTTTTCGAAACCGGCTTGTTCGGGAGGCTGAAGTCGTCGAGTCTGCATGCGAGACGATTCGTAATGACTCGAAAACAGCACGTAGACGCGGCTCAGAAGGAAATCGGTCTGTAGTTCAAGAGAGCGTTGTCGCCTTTCTTGAAGAACAAGACCACCGCACTTCTGCTCCACGCCTCCGGTGTAATACCACCATGGAGAACGGAATTAAAGAGCTTCTGAAGGACTTCAAGTACCGGTTTTCCACCCGCTTTCAGAAGCTCCGCTGTAATTCCATCCTCGCCTGGGGCCTTGCCGTTTGCCGCTTGTCATCTATATGAATAAAAATATTCTATTCTAATATATTATATTTGGCTATGCTGTGGTGTTCAAGAGCTAAGCCGTCGCCGTTAATTTCACAAAATATCATAACCTTTTCGCCTGAGGACAAAAAAACTATTTGTTTATTGATTTCTTCTTAACTACACAAAGTTACCCCACAATAGGATTTTTTCGTGTATCGTGGAGGCAGTTTACGTACATACATTGCAAAAGAACATACATCCAGATCCGGGACAAATGTTTGTAAAACATACAAACATCTCAATCCGTACAGGATTTAAGCCCGCGGCCTTTAGCGCTGCAACTGAAGTCACTGCGCCATACTGATAATCAGAGGTAACGACGCATCCGTAGCCTTTTTTGTTTGAAGTTGGTCGCAAGCGTCCATGCGAGGCTGTAGCAACGACTACAGGTAGACTGTAACTTCGTTCGTCACTTCAATCGTCGTCAGCGACGGGTGGTAAAGTCTAAGTTGCGAAACGTCTGATACTGCCCGCGTGAAAGAACATATAGCTGACGTGAGGCACCGACGCTCTGGGAAGCCTGCAGCCTGTGAACATGTTCAAGATCGTCCCCGCCATTACATCAGATTTGATAGACCACAAATCCTCGCAAAAGAACACCGATTCCTACCAAGGATGATACGCGTGGCTATTGAAATTAAAAAATATCCTAATTTCAATACAGAAGATGGATGGGTGCTGTCATCTGCTTGGGATCCTATAATTAACAAAATTAAATCCAAACCCAAGCATACCACTGCAAGACTTCAAGATACTGTAAGCTCATTCTGCGTAGATCGAATAAAAAATTAATATTAAAAAACTGAAGGTAGCCGGGCTAACTATGACATCGGGACGTCAAACATCTCAGTCCCCCCCGTGACCATGGGTTGCTGTAAAGCACCCGAAACGTCGGGAATCTAAATAGTAAAATTAAACGCGATAAAATCAAATGAGGCGACACACGAACTAGGAGACGAACAGCAACGTGTTCCCGATAACAACTAAAAAAAAACTGCAGTTGCCAACCCGCCTGCCAAGAGTGGCAACTATAGCAAGTGTCGCCCTTACGAGGGAGGCCTATGTTCAACATTGGACTTCAAAACGCTGTAAATAATGAAGTACATATGTACATAAGAATATCTCATTAAAATTATTAATTTTCACAAGCAATATTAACTATAATAATAAAGTTGAATTTATATTACATTAACTATGTAAATACATTGAATTACATAAGATTATTATTTAGATATAAATTAAATAAATTAAATTAAATTAATTTACCGTGCAGTGGCGGTGTAAGAATATTCACTACCCCATATCATCCCGTGGGTGTCGCAAGAGGCGACGGAGGGAATGAAAACAGGAGATGGGCAGCAGCGTCTTCCAAATAACGACTAAAAATAAAAAATAAAAACTGTGTTTGTCAACCCGCTTGCCAAGCGAAGCCACTATGTCAAATATCCCCTATGAGGCAATCTATGGGGGAGGCCTATGTTCAGCAGTAGACTTCTATGTAGGCTGTAACGGTAACGGTAAAATTAATATTAAATCTGAATCTAAAATACAGAAAAATACAATAGCAAATTCGAACGATACATAGCCTGTTATCAAAGTCAAGTCAAGTGAGTCAAACTACCTTAAATTACAAATCGATTGTCAGAATTAAATTGATTTAAAATACTTACAAAATCGAGAACTAATGTCAATATTAAATTAGGTACACACGTTATTTATAATACTTCGGAATTTATTATATAGGAGTCCTAAAAATCGGCAAATAGGTATATTTCGTAGTGCTTAGCGTATATGTCCTCGATAACACACAGATCACTATTGGTGGTAATAGATGTAGTCATAATGAAACAGTCTAGGTTACATGCGATAATATTTGTACAACCTCAGATCGTTGCCCAACTCCAGACAAGATTGCACTGTAAATTGAAATCGGTCGACTATTATTAGACACAATTCCGTTAGTATTAGCGGCTAAACGTGCCATTAGCTGTATAATTGTACAAATCAGCGTTGATATTTCGACGGTTTGCGTTTTCTTGGATCTTGGATAACAACATGTTATCACATTTAAATTATATACGTGTAGTGGTGGTGTAAGAATATCCATTACCCCATATCGGCCGTGGGTGTCGTAAGAGGCGACAAAGGAAATTGAAATACTCGTAGGTGATGGGGCAGCATGTTCCTGATAACAATTCAAATTAATAAATAACTGCGGTTGCTAACCCGCCTGCCAAGTGTGCCAACTATAGCAAAATTCCCCCTGTTGGCGCCATCTAGTTTATTTTATATAATGATTTTTTCTAAATTTACCCTCCTTTAAATTCCTATATTTCGGGCATTCGTATCCCCTCACCCGCACGCCTAGTATGTATGATATACCGCTGAGAACGCCACGCAAATCAGTCAACTGAAGGAGAAGTAACCGCGCCGCGTATTAATATTTTATAAGACATATATAATCAAATTAGTGATTAGTGAAGTTTTGTGTCCGCAAAAGAGAGGAAGAAGCGTTAGGTCGTCTGTACCTTGGTGAAACCTGCCTCCGGAGCGTGGAAGATCTACGAGGGCGGCGGTGACAAGGTAGGCGTGCAATTTATTTAACGAACGCCCTTTATCTCAACCAGCATCCTTTTACAGTCCAGGATCGAAGACCACAAGCTTCGCTAATTAAATTCTATCTCCATAACACCCCCTTTAAGGCAATTTAAAGGGGACGCTTATGTTCTGCAGTGGACTTTTATAGGCTGCAATGGATTAATGGATAGACATTTAAATTTTTAGTTTCTATATATAGTATAGGCACGCTGCAGCTATTATAGAACCTGCTAAAGCTACAGTTGTAGATCTCTACTACCTTTATGAAGATCTTTCTTCTATTCTTTATCTTTATTAAAGCGGGAATCTGCCTCATTTGTCACGCTTGACGACGAAGACGTAGCGCACCGCAACCAACGTTAAACAAATGAGGCAATAGACGTGTTAGCACCCCTGGTGACCACGATGGAGTACCTCGCAGCCTGTCATTATACTATTACTTTAAACCCTACAGACTGGAACCCAGAAGTATACGAACTGCTGCTTAGTGGCAGAAATAAGTATGAGAGTGGTATCTTCCCACACGGCGTCATAGGCGGCAGTCTTAACACCAAGTAAACTTGATCTTAACAAAAATTACAACCTGTTAAGATCCATAAACCAACCATTTGTATATTTTTTTTTGCTGAAATTAAGCTCTTGTTTCGACTGAAATCATGAGTTGCGACTCTCATCATCATCATTACAGCCCTTCACAAGTCCACTGCTGAACATAGGCCTCCCCCAAGGAATGCCACAAAGTACGGTCCCGAGCCACCTGCATCACTTTTTTTTGTTGCGCCTTTAAGAAGTGAATATAATGATAAACATGTTTCATCAAAAAGTATGAACTCCTTTAAAGTAGAAACAAATGTAATTTTACGGATTTTATCGCGTTTAATTTCAACTTTTATAATTCCCGACGTTTCGAGCACTTTACAGCACCCATGGTCTCGCGGTGTAAAGTGACCGAAACGTCGAGAATTAAAAAAGTAATTTTAAACGCGATAAAATCCGTTAAACTAGTTTTATTTCGTATTTTTATGTCGTATTAGCGTAAATATAAGAAAGCATTATCCTTTAAAGTTAAAAGAAAATGTTTAAAAGTAAATTTTTAATTCTTATCTCGACGCACATCACTATCATTGAATACAAAACACAAGCCGAGCAGAAATAAACGACGGAAATGGCGCATTTTAATAATACAAGCAATGAACGCACCGAGGCATAATTTTAGACAACACTCGAGTGTATTCGGCCGCATCAGTAGTGCGTGTAATGAAAGGGTACCTACAACATTCATTTCGCGGATTTAGAGCCGATTATTCGACCGTGCGGTGGTGGTGTAAAAATATCCACTACCCTATACCGTCCCGTGTGTGTCGTAAGAGGGAAACAAACCAGGAGATAGGCAGCAGTGTCTCTTTTTTTATAGAATAAGGGTGAGAAACGACTATACAGTCCACCTGATGGTAAGTGGATGCTGTGGCCTATATAAATCTACTTCTATCCTCGACTAAGAATTAAAATACTAAGATTGAATGCATCGTTACCATTAAAAAGGGTCTCCGGTTCTTAACACTCACCATACGAAACACAGCAGTATTAAGCAGCTGTTCTGTGAGAGCGTGGTCCTACCCCGGTCGAGTCGGTCGTACTGTAACCTTAATATAGCTACAGCATGGGTCTACCACATTTGGGTACATTGTAAAGTACTAAATACTAAAAATTACTTTGGTACCTGTTGCAGATGTTCAAGAGCGACGGTAGTTACATACTAGGGGATCGTATTCTCGTTTGCGCCCATCTTCTATAAAAAACTGTAATGCCGTGTTCTGTAAGCGCCGTGTTTATTATGTTATGTCGCACATCGCAACGTCTATGCGAAATGTTATAAGAAGCGCTAATTCAATGCCCGTTCATTGTAAACTATAGGAAACTGTTAGAATTGTTTTAGTTCGCAGTGCTTCTAATGTCAATTAGTTTATAAACTTCAAGGCTTATGTGTTTAACTTTACCTTTTATTTAATTAATGACAGGATATTGAATACTCGTGCAATCGAATAGAATATACTAATGTTAATGGAGATTTAATAGACTACAGTATTTATTAATTAGCGCACGTGTGGGTAATATGGTCATCCGGTTAATATGGTCACTTTCTTATAACCCAAAAAGGTCAAAAGGGTGCTGCTTTATCGACGCTATTTTGACAGTTGACATTATGGTAAATCTGGTCATTATCTGTTTTTAACTTCCCGCTTTGAAAACTAATAATTTTAAAAAGTAAGAAGTTAAGTTAAAGGCCGGCAACGGCAACGCATCTGCAATTTCCCTGGTGTTGCAGTTGTTCATGTGCGGCGGTAGTCACTTACCATCAGGTGAGCCGTATGCTCGTTTGCCCCCTCTCATTTAAAAAAAAGTGTATAGATTTCAGCCCGATTTTGAGAATACGAGTTTTCATCAGATCTCCACGTTATGACGTCCTAGGATGCCGTTACGACTATTCCCGGCTGGACGTCCGGCCGTATGTGTGCGTGAGCGTGTGCATGCGCGTGTGCGTATGTGTTTGCGCGCGCGCGCGTGTGTTTGTGTGTATGTATGTATGTATGTAAATTAAATTTTGTAGTACAATATCTTTAGAACGAATCAAACGATCGAGATGGGCGACACAGCGTTCGAAAGTATTCATTGAGACTTCGAGCTGATTAGATTTTCAAGTCAATCGGTGAGAACCGTTTCAAAGATTTTCAAACAATAAAAACTATAAAAACAAAAATTAAATAGCTTCTCGAGCGTTGCGCTCGAAAATAAGCGGGAAGTTCTAGGGATGCCCTGCAGGTTCAACCGTTTTCAGATTTTTTTTAAGTGCTTTTTCGAAGAGTTCCCAATTATTGCTAAACCTTGTTTGCTATTTTTTTATTAATATATTAGTTATAGTATACGACTTTATATTTTTGTCTCTGTCCTTCTAGTTTTAGTTTTATAGGGCGGTAAAGCTCAAGGTGACCACATTACACTCACGTACCTTATTATTGTTATTCTCATTATGTAACAACTTGTAAATATGCTCGAAAAGCGTTAAGTGTGTGAAACTTTATTTTTTAGACGATGAGATGCAATCACGCTTTTTGCGAATAAATTATTATTATTATTATATTTTTTATCCACGGAATGTAAGGGGTAGAGGATTCTTTTACGTCGCCATTACACGGCGACAGAGGTCGAAGGTCGTAAGAGGCGACAGAGGAAAATGAAACAGAAGATGGGCAGCAGCATCTACCTGATCATCATTATCATTTCAGCCCATCACAAGTCCATTATTTAACATAGATAGCCACCTAGGTAACCCACAAAGCACGGCGCTGAGCAACCAACATCCATCGACTTCCTGCATGTCTTAGCAGATCGTGCGATCTTGCTTACCGGTACGAGGCTGCCACTTGAAAACCTTTGTTACCCTAAACCCTGTTGTCGGTTCTTCGAACTATATCGTCGGCCCATTGCCACATCAGCTAACTGATTCATTTTGCTATGTCGGTTACCCTTATTCTATTGCAGATATAAGAAGATTTACTTCTTAATAACAACTTTAAGAAAAAGGCGGGTTGCCTGCCAAACGTGGCAAATATGGCAAGTATCCCCCTTATGAGGTAATCTATAGGGTAGGTATGTTCAGCAATGGATTTTTAATAGGCTGTAACGGTAACCAGACTAATATATTTTTATAATCAAAATATAAGACCACGAAATAAACAGACCTCTGTATGCACTGATTTTTCCAGCCCAAACCTCGTGCAGCTCAGACGGCGGTGAGCGTACACGTTTAGTTATATAGTTAGTTAGTTTAGTTAATTACAATAATAAGTTTGTGATCCAATAAAAAATCAGTTCCTTCATATGCGACCACCTGGTACCATACTACTGTCTACTACACAACGAAATTAATACGGAAGTGAGACGAGCTCTCTGTGCCGGTACTGGCAGTCATGAAAGATTAATTCGGACGTTTTATGAGCTACGTGGTACCGATGTGAATTTACGACGCTCCGAGAAGACGCATCTCGTGTGCAACACTAGTTTTATAGCTATTTAATATATAAATATTATTACTATTTAATATATAAGTACACCGTGTGGTGGCGGTGTAAGAATATCCACTACCCCAGATAGGGAAACTGAAAAAGGAGATGGGCAGCAGCATCTTCCTGGTAACAACTCAAAATAATAAAGAACTGTGGTTGCTAAGCGTGGCAACTGAGGCAACATATGAGGTTTTTTTTATAGGATAGGGTGACAAACGAGCACACAGTCCACCTGATGGTAAGTGTTTGCTGTGGCCCATAGACATCTACACCTATCCTCGTTTGCGAATCAAAATGCAGATGCGTTGTCACCCGTGAGGACTAAGATGGAATGCCTCTTTTCCAGTAAAAAGGGTCTCCGGTTGTCTACACTCACCATACGAAACACAGCAGTGTTAAGCAGCTATTTTACGCTGGTATTCTGTGAGAACGTGGTCTTCCCCGGTCGAGCCGACCCATTCGTGCTACAATTATACTACTAATATAGCTGCAGCATGGCTCTACCACGTATAAAGGTAGGCCTATGTTCAGCAGTAGACTCTTATGGGCTGTAATGAAATATATAAATAAACAATAATAATAATCTTCCAGACCGAATTTCGGTCACGGCGGCAAGCCTTGACAGAGACTAGCTATCTGCGCAGGACATGACTATATTGCCCAGTTTATGTGTAAGCACAGGTGCACTCTCTATTCCCTCACTCTCATAGTCCGATGGGACGGTAAACCGACACGAGCTGAAAGAGATCGGACGCAGGACCAACTGTTTTACGTACTTTCTGAGGCACGGGGTTGAAATACCGCGAACTTCTTGACTCCGGGCTGCTATACGGACTGATAGTATTTTGACAGAAAAACCCAGTAATTAATTTTGGTCTGACCTGGGATTAGAAACCGGGACCTTATGATCGGCAATTTGTTACGACCACTAGACCAACGAGGTAGTCAAAACTCATTAAGCTCATCACTTAACTAGGGAATGAAGCAGTTGAATTATTACCCAATTACAATAAGGAAATGATTTTGTAACTACTTGATATGTTTGAAACAATTTTTTTGAACATCATCATCCTATCACCATCAATCATATCATCAACCTATCAAAAGTCCTGTGTACATAAGCCTACCCCGTAGTTGCCTTGGAAGGCAGGTTGGCAATCGCATTTTTTAATTATTTTGTGTTGTTACCAGGAAGTTGTTACTGCCTATCTCCTGTGTGATTTCTCACTTCCCAGACAACTCTCCTACGACACCCACGGAAGTCTGTGATAATATAGGATAGTGGATTCTCTCACGCCGCCCCTCCACCATAAACATAGTTTAAAAATAATACTAGTTCAAATAGGGTTATTTTTTTGGTAAACTGCAAAGTAACAATTTAAAAGTGTGTTCTACAATTAATTATAACAATTATTTTAATAACAGCATGGCATCGATCACCTCTCCTTTTCATGAATGAAATACTGACTTTATGGGGTAGAGTATATTTTCCAATAAAAATCATTCTAGTAGTACTGTCGAAGTTTTTTTTTAAATTAAATGAAGGCAATGGATTATTCGGCTGCGTCTGAAGTGAGAGAGTAACGAAGATAAAAATAAGATACGCATTAGTTGAAGCCGGGTCATTAATTCGCGTCTGTGACTCAGGCGTGACGAATAGCCCTGGTGAAGTCCAGCGTAACACGGTTGCTTAGTGTGCGATGTATGTAGTGATGAATATATATAATACGTCATATTATGACGATGTAATTGGGATTTGAAACAACGCCATCTGTTGATTGACTAGTGTACTATTGGTTGGCTATTTATTCATATCTTAAAATTTTACCGATGATAAGAGTCGCAATTCTTAGGCCGGCCACATACATACGGAATTCTGTTTCGGGATTCCGTTTCGGAATTCCGAGTCGAGATTCCGCACGCAGCAGGTTCATATAAAATCTATGACCCGTCACACACGTACGGTAGTTTTCCGTTCGAAATTTTGCGGGCAAACGGGATTCCGTATGTGTGTGGCCGACCCGTTCGGAATTCCGAAACGGAATCCCGAAACGGAATTCCGTATGTATGTGTTCGGCTTAAACTTGAACTTCATTGTACGTGTTTTCAACAGAGTTCAAAAAACAAGAAGGAACCTTCTTGTTTTTTGAACTCTTTATTCGACGCGTATGTTTTTTTATGTATTAGCACCGATTTCTCGGAAACGGCTGAACCGATTTAAGTAATTCTTCTTATAATATACTTCAAGGGGAATCGGAATCCCATATAAATGTAAATAAATTATCCTTAAGCATGATAAGAAGAGATGATGAATATTTTATTGTACCTACCTGTTTCACATTCTAGTTATTACTTGAACCTTTGATAATCCTTAGACTACTCAAGAGGGTAAAATAATTAAACTTATAATAAAAAGTAATTTCCACATAACAGCTTCTAAAGTCGGGGCTTTACTCGTAATTCTTTGATACACTAAGTGTGTGTAAGTGTTCAAAGCATGGCGATTATGGAAAATTTTGTTAGTTGTCCTGGGTAGGTGGTAAGTACAAGATACCCTCTTACGCTTATAGACGCTTGTCCGTTCAATTATATACCTATAACTGAAATCGTCGGACTCACGTCTACTGCTCGCTAATCACAGATTAGACTAAATAAATGAATGGATAACTTTATTTGGTTTGTACATGTTACAATAGAATCCCATTACTTATATTTTATTAAATTAAACTTGTTACAACTAAATTATCAAATTATTAGTACAATTGAATTAACTAATATTTAATGTTAAAAATTCTTTAATGTACAGCATTGTAAAAATGTGTTGAAGGAGCCAACTGTGAAGATTTTTTTTATAGAATAAGGGTGACAAAGAGTACACAGTCCACCTGATGGTGGACGCTGTGGCCCATAGATATCTACATCTAACCTCGATTAAAAATTAAAATGCGGATGCATTGTCACCTCTGAAGACTAAGATAGAATGCCTCGTTTCCAGTAAAAAGGGTCTCCGGTTCTCTACACTCACCATACGAAACACAGCAGCATTAAGCTGGTTAGTTCACGCTGGTATTCTGTGAGAGGGTGTTCCTCCTCGGTCGGCCGACCCATTCGTGCTACTACCATAATGTAGCTGCAGCGTGGCTCTACTTAAAAAAACTTTTTAAATAAAACTACGTTTACGGATTAAATCGCGTTTAATTAACTTATTTTTATTTGTAGAAGAAACGTCGGGAATTAATAATAAAAATAAAATAATTTAATTTAACGCGATATAATCCGTAAAAGTAGTTTTATTCAATGTGTAGTGTTCGCGTAAATACAGCACCCATGGTCACGGGGGTGCTGTAAAGCACCCGAAACGTCGGGAATTAATAATAAAAATAAAAATAAGTTAATTTAACGCGATATAATCCGTAAAAGTAGTTTTATTCAATGTGTAGTGTTCGCGTAAATACAGCACCCATGGTCACGGGGGTGCTGTACAGCACCCGAAACGTCGGGAATTAATAATAAAAATAAAAATAAGTTAATTTAACGCGATATAATCCGTAAAAGTAGTTTTATTCAATGTGTAGTGTACGCGTAAATATAAGAAATCATTAACTCTTTTTTAAACTTATTGTATGGCATTATTTACTTTTATATACACATATTATAATAATTATTTATTTTTAAATCTCGAGGTAACAGGCACTTTATCTACTGCAAGTCTACCGGGGTTTCTAGTGTTTTTAGGAAATGCATCATTGGCTTATTTGAAATGATATTGGTGCTGCGCTTCGCGTATTAAATTTTAAATTTGATACGCGAATTTGTTACGTGGTAGAGCCATGCTGCAGCTATATTAATAGTATAGTTGTAGCACGAATGGGTCTGCTCGAGCGGGGAAGGACCACGCTCTCACAGAATACCAGCGTAAAATAGCAGCTTAATGCTGCTGTGTTTCGTATGGTGAGTGTAGAGAACCGGAGACCCTTTTTACTGGAAAAGAGGCATTCTATCTTAGTCCTCACGGCTGACAACGCATCTGCATTTAAATTCGCAAACGAAGATAGATGTAGATGTCTATGGGCCACTGCAACCACTTACCATCAGGTGGACTGTGTGCTCGTTTGTCACCCTTATTCTACAAAAAAAAAAAATCCAAACCATTATTTTGGCGAAAATTTTAATTTAATAGCTAGGAAAGACAGTCATTTGTAAACATGCCTTCATTCAAATCTTCGCGGAATGTTGGCGCCAGGAGTAATTAATCTTTACGCGAAAGATCTTAAAGATAAATGTTTTGCTCAGTTATTAGCGTTAGTGTATTGTTTTCTTCACTTGCTTGTGATTCAATTATTGTTTACTTTAAAAAATTACCTAATATCTGTGGCTGCTATTTCATACACGCAAACATGTATCATCTATGCATTATATGTGGCACGTAATGTATTATTTTTTTTATTCATTTTCTAAGTGCATCAATTAAATAAATAGATATTATGTTTAACACTTTCACTGTCCGATTTTCAGACATATGTATATGTTGAATTAAACTACTTTTACGGATTATATCGCGTTTAATTAACTTATTTTATTAATTCCCGACGTTTCGGTGCTTTACAGCACCCATGGTCACGGGGACTGAGGTGATTGACGTCCAATGTCAAAGTTAATACGGAGTACCTTCAGCTTTTAATTATTAATTTTGGTCCGATCTACGCAGAATGAACTAACTGTGTCTTGAAGTCTTGCAGTGGTATGCTTGGGTTTAGTTTAATTTTATTAATTACAGGATCCCAAGCAGGTGGTAATACCAGCCTCCTCTCTATTGAAATTAGGATGTTTTTAATTTCAATAGCCTCACGTATCATCCTTGGCAGGAATCGATGTTCTTTCGCGAGAATCTGTGGTTTATCAAATCTAATGTAATGGCAGGGGCCGTCTAGGATATGATCACAAACTGCAGACTTCCCGGAACGTTGGTGCTTCACGTCAGCTATTTGTTCTTTACCCGGGTTTTAATAGATCTTTTGTTTGCCCTATATATGAGAGACCATTCACAATCAAGCTTGTACACTCCTGCATCTTGTAGAGGATATTGCACTTGACGGATGGTAAGAACTAACTAATCTTCTTCGGCGGCGAAGAATGTTCTTATAAACTCGCTTCAAGATGTAGCCAATCTTGTCTGTGACACCTCTGACATATGGTAGTACAGCAGGCACACGCTCGACTGTGGCCGGCTTCCTCGGTCACTGTGACGTAGGCGCGGGACCCGAAGCTTGTTGTCGTGCAGAACCTGCTTGACGTGTTGAAGCTCAGCGGCCAGGTGTTTGTTACAGAGGCACGAGGATCTCTATAACAAACACCTGGCTTGATCACTGAACATCGATTCCTGCCAAGGATGATACGTGAGGCTATTGAAATTAAAAACATCCTAATTTCAATAGAGAGGAGGCTGGGTACTACCACCTGCTTGGGATCCTGTTAAAGTTAAAGTTAAAGTTACAGCCTATACGTCCCACTGCTGAGCACAGGCCTCCCTCATTTCTGAGAGGTTTTAGGGCAGGAATTGTCCGCCGCGCTGCCCCAATGCGTGTTGCTTGAACTTCACATGTCTTCGAAATATATTTTTTTAAATTTCTCAGACATGCAGGTTTCCTCACGATGTTTTCCTTCACCGCCGAGCACGTGATAAATCAGCACTTAAAATTGCAATTAACAATTTCATAGGTGCCGGTGGGGATCGAACCCGATGGGATCCTGTAATTAATAAAATTAAAACTAAACCCAAGCATACCACTGCAAGACTTCAAGACACAGTTAGTTCATTCTGCGTAGATCGGACGAAAATTAATAATTAAAAAAGCTGAAGGTACTCCGTATTAACTTTGACATTGGGACGTCAATCACCTCAGTCCCCCGTGACCATGGGTGCTGTAAAGCACCCGAAACGTCGGGAATTAATAAAATAAGTTAATTAAACGCGATATAATCCGTAAAAGTAGTTTAATTCAATGTGTAGTGTTCGCGTAAATATAAGAAATCATTACATATGTATATGTAGTAGACGGGACAGCGAATGGGTTAAAAATAGATTACACTACACTTTGCCATTCTCTCGTTTTGTGTAGTAAAAAAAAGAGCCAAGATATTTTTATAATGAACTTACTTAATGTACGGGTTATCGCACAATAGTTAATAAAACATTCCTTACTCATTACTTTAGGTCACTTAGCAACAATATTATTTGTCAATTAAGCACACATGTATAACTTCCGCACATCTGTTTATACATCATTTTTATAGTAATCATATAATTATATAAGGAATTATTCCCTTACAATAAAATCAGGGTCAGGAGCCGTGGCAGCTCAGATGGTTAGCGCTTGCTGTAAATTTCACAGTACGCGAGCATACCGGGTTCGATCCCCGCCGGCACCAATGAAATTGTTAATTGCAATTTTAAGTGCTGATTTTACCACGTGCTCGGCGGTGAAGGAAAACACCGTGAGGAATCCTGCATGTCTGAGAAATTAAAAAAAATATTTCGAAGACATGTGAAGTTCGCCAACACGCATTGGGGCAGCGCGGCGGACAATTCGTTGCCATAAAACCCTCTCAGAAATGAGAGGAGGCCTATGCCCAGCAGTGGGACGTATATAGGCTGTAACTTTAACTTTAACTAACTTTAATAAAATCAGTGTTAGAACGACTTTCGTTGGGTTTGTTTCGTACATTAACTTTCCCTTACATCTCGTTTTGCATTCACCTTGTAAACTGTAGACATACTACACTTAATATAACCTTAAAATTCATCTCGAGGTAACAGTCTACCAGAGTACATATTGATATGTGAAGAGAGAACTTTGTACCTCTTTTAAAGCATGAAAAATGCATGTACCTATTTTTTAATCATCATCATCATCATTACAGTCTATCAACAGTCCAATACTAAACATAGGTCTCCCTATAGATCACCTCATATTATTTGCCATAGTTGCTCTTGGCACACGGGTTGGCAACCACAGATTTTTTAATGTTATTATTTGAAGGTACTGCTCCCTATGTCCTGCTTTAAAATAATCCTCTATCCCATATTATCCCATGGGTGTCGTAAAAGGTGACAGAGAGTATCTGAAACAGGAAATGAGCAACAGCATCTTTCTGATAACAGCTCAATTTTAGAAAGGTACTGGGTAAAATGGTCATTCTTACGTAAGCCGAAAAAGAAGGCGTTCCAACTTATGTACAAGATTTTTTGTTATAGAATAATAATGTCGTCCAGACCGATCGGTCACGGCGGCCAGCCTCAACCGAGACTAGCCATCGGCACAGGACAGGATTATAGTGCCCAAGTGTATGCGCAAGCACAGGTGCACTCTCTATTCCCTCACTCTCATAGCCCCATGGGACGGTAATTCGACAAGATCGGAGAGAGATCAGGCGCAGGACAAACGGCTTTACGTGCTTTCCGAGGCACGGGGGTGAGACGCCGCCAACTTCCTGACTCCGGGCAACTACTGAGAATTTCTTGATGGAAAATCTCAATAACTGATTTTTGGCCCGACCCGGGATTCGAACCCGGGACCTCATGATCAGCAGTCGCACTACTACAACCACTAGACCAACGAGGCAGTCATATGTTATAGAATAAGTGACAAACGAACACGTAGTCCACCTGACGTTAAGTGGATACTGTGGCCAGTAGACATCTACATCTATACTCGGTTAAGAATAAAAAAACATATGTGTTGTTACCTCTGAGGACTAAGATGGAATGGCTCATTTCCTGTAAAACGGTCTGCAGTTCTCTACACTCACCATATGAAACACGACAGCATTAAGCTGCTATTTTACGCTGGTATTCTGTGAGAGCGTGGTTCTTCGTCACATCACGTATAAAAAGTTTAAATTATTATTTGAATTTCTAAACGTGTTCGTTCAGCTGCTTGCACCCGGCTGACGTTAACGCGCGTTATTTCATATTGTTGGTTTATTTAAGTTTTCATTTCGAGCTAAAACTTTGCAGTTAGATCCTCGTAGACGATCTCAACCGTGGTCGATATTTACGAGGTATGCGTCACATAGCTAAAGTTGTCGCTACGTCGTGCATTATTTGTTTTGGCGTCGTCCTGCCTTGAGGGGGGGAGTTTTGATGCACGAGAAACATCACTTACTAAGGTGAATCTATGTCGTGTAGGTGATTTGGAGATTCTAATTAAACAAAATTCGAAGATAAACATCGTGAGGAGAAAAAAAATTTCGAGTTACGTATAGTTATGCAAAGTCAGGCAAACATGGGGGATGTATGGACCCCCAAGAAATATAAGAAACATAGACCTCCCAAAACCTTCAAAGACAAAGAATACTTTGGCATTCCTTGGGCAATGTTATAAATATAGTATTAACTTAGAATTCTTATTGAAACTGCTGTTGATATTACGGATCTAAGATTCTAAGGTAAAAAATGACACTTGCACCACAATTTTTTTTATACTTACTACAAAAAATTTAAAAGCTTCAGTACTTTCACGGTACCGTATAAAATATATTAAACTTATATACAATACATAGCATTCAGTACTTATCACTATTATTATTAGAAATCAGAAATTTTACCTTACCAAATAAAATTACCTTGCATTGCGCACTAACTCACACACTCACTCACTCATGAGCACTGTGTTAAAAGTACATTAACCACACAGTAATAAGTAACAAATATTAATTTTAATTTTAATTCTTATTAATTTAATGGCTAGGAAAATAAAACAAAATGCGATCATATTTTGTTTTATTTTCTGTATAAAAAAAATTATTTATTTTCAAAATGGCAACGCATCATGAGGTGTCATGAAATTGTACTTATCAATAGTTCTTATCCACCCGTTTATAGCTAGGCGTAAATTAAATTTAGGCAATAATAATTGTTATAAAAGTGTTCTGTGTCTAAGTCGCATTCGTAAAGTAAAGGACAAACATTTAAACGAGCATATTTTTTTTTTATAAAACTGAAATAACAAACGTACTTACAAGTCCATCTGATGGTAACTAGTGCAGCCCATGGATACCAGCACTAAATTGAAATTTAGAAGGCTACAAATTCGTGGTCACTTCTGGTGACTAAGATGGTATGCATTACAGTCTGTAATTATACTAGCTCTCTATACCTTCAGATCGGAACACAGCAGTGCAGGCGCTGCTATCTGACGGCAGGAATGGGTAAGAGTTCGGCCTCACATGGAATACTGTTCTCATCTCTGGACCAGGGCACCCCAGTGCCAGCTCCTTCCACTTGTCCGCATCCAGCGCGGAGCGGTTCGAATCGTTGACGACCGAGTTCTTTCTGATCGGCTCGATTCACTGGTGCTGCGTGGGGATGTTGCACCCCTTCGCGTTTTCTATTGAATCAACCACGGGGAGTGCTCTGAGGAATTGTTCGGATTAATTCTAGCAGCCAAATTTCACGAACGCACGTCGAGTCAAAATTCGCGATACCATCCTAACCATCTGGATGCTTGGCGGTCCCCCACTGTGTGTTTTACGAGGAGTTTTCTTCCCAGTACAACTTCTCTGTGGAATTGTTTACCACCGGTGATTTTTCCGGACCGATAAGACTTAGGAACCTTCAAGAAAAGAGCTTACACCTTTTTAAAAGGCCGGCAACGCATCTGCAATTCCCCTGGTGTTGCGGTTGTTCATGGGCGGCGGTAGTCACTTACCATCAAGTAAGCCGCATGCTGGTTTGCCCCCTCTTCTATAAAAAAAGAGTATCTACCCAGACTGAATCCTAGGCAGAAATGAGTCTTACTCACCTAGTGTAGGTACTCGTATTTTTTCACTATACAACTTGTAACAAAATTTCTGTGGTTCCCGTTAAGTGCGTTATCAGAATCAGTATTCAAACGTACAGAAATAATTTTACACAAGAAAACTCGACCATAAAAAAGTTAATTAAATTAAAAAAAAAAATGTACGGTTTTATTACGTCTAACTGATACACACATAGGTAAAGCGGGGTCTTTGACAATACTTTTACTCCCCAGCTAATGGAGATCATTAGCTGGGGAGTAAATATGACAAACATACAATTTGAAGAAAAAAATTTTTTTTTTATGGTCGTGTTTTCTGAAGTAAAGTTTTTTTTATACTTTTGAATACTGATTAGAATAACACATTTAACGGGATCACAGGATTTTTGTTATATTATGTTGTATAATATTAATAAGATCTTGTAAGATTTCCGAAATGAACAAAGAAATATAAGTGCATGATTTAGAAGGAGGATAAAATTAAGTAACGAATGGCTGTTTATTGACAATGTCTGTACGTTCATAACGAAAATGAATTACGACTAGAGCAATGTAACAACTACTATCATAAAAATTTAATGTACCATTGTATATATACGCTTAATGGATTCGAACTAATAATACGGAAAAGTTTACATTGTTATGAATTTCTGCCAATATTGAGCCACGTCAAGGTTCTTCATTACTAGCCGTATAAGAAAGTGCTACAATACCTAGCAAGCTATTTCACTACGTGATAAAATCCGTTACGAAATCTGCAGTACAACAAAAGCAAAGCAGTACAGCAAAGGAAATTAGATCAGTAAGCTGTGGCAATAGAGACCATATAATTTACAACGACTGATGAAGAATTCTGCTTCTTCATTGAAATTGTGTATTTTACGGCGAGCATAATCATGAGCTACCATGGTTCTTAGGTCGCTTTGTTATAGAAGTGGGAGCAAATGAGCATGCGGCTCACCTGATAGTAAGTGTCGACCGCCACCCATGACCAACTGCAACGCCAGGGGAATTGTATGTGTGTTGCTGGCCTTTTAAAAAAGCTCGTTTCTTGAAGGTACCTAAGTCGTATCGGTCCGGAAGCATTGAGGGTGGTAAACGATCCCACAAAGAAGTCGTGCGAAGAAGAAAACTCCTAGTAACTTTTGATTAAAAGTAATAACCAACTTCAAAAACTAGAAATAATTTCTACGATAGCTTCTGAAATCGATATTTATCTTTTGAAGTTGGTTTTTAATTTTTATCAAAGTTAAATTTTTTACCCTTTTGAGTGGATCACAGCGATATCACAAGGTCAAGACAACAACAACCAAAATAAAAAAACCAATGAAAAAAAAACAACAAAAAGAATCATTAAAATCGGTACAGACTTTTCAAAGATATTGTGAACAAAACATTCTCTATGCTAGTCAAACACTAAGGCGATTTTTAGTGTTCCGTTTTTCTGAATTTGGCACGGAACTCTAAAAAAATACCTTACCGTTACTGTTACAGCCTACTAAAAGTCCACTGTAGAACATAGGCCTCCCCATAGATTGCATTATAAGGGGGGTATTTGCCATAGTTGCTATGCTTGGGATGCGGATTAGCAAACAGTTTATTTTTATTTTTCGATGTTATAAGGAAGACGCTGTTGCCATCTCCTGTTTCGTTTTCCTCTGTTGTTCTTACACCGACACCCACGGGATGATATGGGGTAGGAGATATTCTTACACCGCCACTGCGTAATACCTTATTTTTAAAAATCAACAATATTTAATATGTTCAATTTATAAAGAAATACATAATTATACATTGCAAAGAAATGTCATAATTTTAATAGCGATAAAAATTTCGTTACGTTAGGCAAACTTATGACTTAAAAACCTATGCATCAACGAAATCACCGAGTTGAAGACATACTAATAGAAGTGATTTAGAAATTTAGAAAACTAAGTATCAACGTAGCAGCGAAATATCTTAATTTCTAGAAAATGTTAAATTAAAATTTAGGCCTATTTAAAAATATTCGAGCTCGCGTAACCGACGTTTATGACAGATTAAGTGAATCAAGCGTGTTAAAATATGAAACGTTATTGCCACTAGCTATAGGAATTATGACGAAATTTGCCAGTTCATTTCTCATCACGATATCGGCCTAATTTATCAAAATAGATAACCATTTTCCAGATTTCGGTGAGTGTGGGTATAGCTTGACTTATTTTATCCCTCTGCCTTTTACTATTGAACAAATAGCAGGAATAGCTTGACTTATTTACTCCCTCTCCCTTTTACCAATGGACAACCAGACGCTCGGCCAGTCACCATTCCTATATTGTCGATATACTGCACATTCATTCATTTTCTTCATTCATTCATTCACAGACTAAAGTTAAAGTTACAGCCTATATACTTCCCACTGTTGGGCACAGGCCTCCTCTCATCTCTGAGAGGGTTTTAGGGCAAGGAAATGTCCGCCACGCTGCCCCAATGCATGTTGGCGAACTTCACATGTCTTCGAAATACTATTTTTTTATTTCTCGGACATGCAGGTTTCTTCGCGATGTATTCCTTCACCGCTGAGCACGTGATGAATCAGCACTCAAAATTGCAATTAACAATTTCATTGGTGCTCGCGTTTTGTGAAATTTGCAATACATGTAATACAGCTCATTACAGCCTATCAAAATCCAATACTTAACATAAGCTTACCCATCAGACCGGAATAAATAGAAAATAAGTTCTACCATCTAGTAAACTAGATTGTGTGGGCAAAACAATTTGTTTTTTATAGAATAAGGGTGACAAACGAGCTCACAGTCCACCTATTCTCAGTTTAGAATCAAAATGCAGATGCATTGTCACCCTTGAAGACTAAGATGGAATGTCTCGTTTCGAATAAAAGGGCCTCTGGTATGAACGGTATGAAATGCATCCACTCCCATTTTTTGTTTTACGATTTCTTGTTTAAGATCAATTAGTTAACTATTATAACTATTCATACCCATTACAGTCTCCCCACGGATTACCTTAGGGGGGATATGTGTTTGTTCCATGCTAAGCAACCATCAACATACAGACCAAGGTTCTTTACACGGGGAGAGAATGGTATGTGACATTATAATTAAACACTTTTTTTTAACCTCCACCCTAGGATTTTCTCTTGTTGCACAAGCACAAACATCCTGACCTGGAACAATTATTTTTAGGCCATACAAATACTTGTTCCGTGTGGGATTTGAACCTTAGTGCTGCAACTCAATTGCTAAGCCAATGCGTCGATTTTTGGTGGTAGGTTGGGAATATCTAGTTTAGATAATAATCTTGGGCTACCTAAGATTATCGTTTGCCATACACACTGGACCATTCAGAAATGTATTTCAAGTCATCATTTAATAATGAGATAGCATTAAAAATATTTGAGGGTTCCACTTACGCATATAACTGCAGATCATCGGCATACAGATGCTAAGAGCACTTGAGATTTAATGTGATAAGATTGATAAAAAATGAAAACAGAAGAGGAGAGATAATACCACATCGAGGGACGCCAGTAAACACATGACAACAGTCAGATAGTAAGTATATGTCCAGTACGCATGGCCTGTTGGTGCCCTCGAAGGTACGATGAGAACCATTCCTGAGCTGAAGACGAGATATTCAAATGAGAAAGAAGAGCTAACAAGATATCATGATCAACAGAAATAAATGCGTTAGAAAAATCAATTAAGATGAGAACGGTCATTTTTCTATTCCTCAAGGATATCTTCCGTCTCCTTGAGAAGAGCAGTAGTTGTAAAATTACCAGGGTGGAAACCCGACTAATAAGGAGAAAGAATATTCATTGAGAAAACAAAAGAATAAATCGGTTTATGAGCAACAGCTTCCAGAACCTTAGAAAGAAAAGGCAGGATAGAAATAGGTCTGAAATTGCAATCGGTGGATTTAGGAATTGGAATAATAAAAAAGGTTTTACGCCAGAGAGTTGGGAAAGCACAATTCTAGAGAAAAGTTAATGATATGAATTACCACGGTTAAAACAGTATCCAACACATGCAAAACCACTACCCTACTCACATCATCACAACCAATGGCTTTCGATTTAAGAGAAGAAAATGCTTTAGGTACGCAACTTCGTATACAGAAGAAAATTATGCTTCGCTCCTTTCCCTAGTCATCGACCCTTTCGTGTTGCAGATATAATATAACTGCAACGTTGGTCGTTAATTTCATTGTCCTCGCATTTTCTTAAGTCGTTCCTTGCTGTTAGGTGTTTTATATAATCGATGGGATGGTGATACAATATTCAAAAACAGCGTTTTTTATTAACTAAATTTTATGTTTAGTTTTTACCTTGTGTTATTTAAAACGATATTAAAAAAATATTAGGTTTGCTTGCAACCGATAGTGTTCGTTTTTCCTTTTTTGTTTTTTCTTTTTAAATATTTTCTTTAGCGTGAAGTTTTTTCTCGGCCAGTATGTTTACAAGCTCACGTAGTTTTTAGCCGTGTAATAGTATTAGCTGGGTTAGCTATTAGTAACCTTTATCCCAAAAGATGTTGAATCCCCTATTCATTCCATGTTCAAAAGTCTAGGAAAAAGTACCATCATCTTCGGGATATTAACTCTATAAGCATGTGTAGATGATGAATAGAATGTATAGAAGTAGCATGAACTTAACAGAAAAAAACTTTTAGAAAATTGAATCTAATTACATCAATTCCTTATTTATAAAAAATAATGTTTATCTTATTAACCTTGTAGTGGGGGTATAAAAACATCCAATACCACATTTTTTACATATTTTCTTTAACGTGCAGTTTCTTCTTGGCCAGTATGTTTAACCAGTAAAAATTCAAAAATGAATTAGCCGTCATAAGCGGTAAAAAATACAACACCTATAGAATGAGAGGCGATGTTTACTTATATGCGCTTATGTGTTTCATTTTGGTAAGTAAGGTTATCTGTAACCGATATCCATATTTTCGCGCCAATAACATTCAAAGAGATAGGAAAAGCATATTAGTTGCCAAAACATTTTACGACTCAATTGACAAAATTAAAACTTAAAAACATGTTTTCCGGCAAATCACAAATCTCAGGCAATTAAATAATTTACGAACATTACGCGAAATGTGATTGATGTTAGAAACAGAAGCATACCAATTAACACAAAAAACGAAACTAGAGCTGGCGACGTTGATTAAATATCAAAAGGTGGTCGCGAGACGACGCAAAAAATATTATTTGGGTTTTGCACTAGTGGAAAGAATGCTGTTTAAAGTCGCGTAGTGTTGTCATATTTAATACTACGTTTACTTGCTAGGTTTTTTTTAAAGTTTATGTGTAACATCACACAGTGTAGCTGATGGTGAATGGATGCTGTGGCCCATAGATATTACTACTGTCCTCGATTAAGAATCATAAAACAGAAATATGCAGTAGCATTGTCACCCCTGAGGAATAAGATGGAAACTCCCGTTTCCAGGAAAGGGTATCCGGTTCTTTACACTCACCATAGGAAATACAGCAGCATAAATCTGCTATTTAATGCTGGTATTCTGTGAGAGTAGTCCTTTCCCGGTCGAGCTGAAACATTCGTGCTACAACTATAATATAGCTGCAACGTGACTCTAATACGTGTAAAACGAAAAGTTTTCAGACCAAATTATTTAAAATTGTCATTTGTTTCTGTAAACCACAAAGTACCTTATTCTATTGTAGTAGTATATACAGGGTTATTTTTCAAAGAGTAGCCAAATTTTAAACTTCATCATCATCATCATCATCATTACAGCCCTTCACAAGTCCACTGCTGAACATAGGCCTCCCCCAAAAAATGCCACAAAGCACGGTCCTCAGCCACCTGCATCCATCGACTTCCTACATGTCTTACCAGGTCATCACTCCATCTAGTGGGGGGAAATTTTAAACTTAAGTTCAGATATGTAAATAATGATATACAGTTATTGCAGTTTTTGAAATTACGAGTAAATAAGGCTTCTACTTTCATTTGAAATTATCCCAAATAGAATGTGATTTATGGGCAACAACGTTTTTGCCTAAAGATCAACCCTTACGAATGTGTGCATGTGCAGTAAAATCAGTTAAAATAATACATTACTTCGCATATTGAGTTTAAAAGATATAAAGGACAGAATGTTTGAAATTTTAATTAATTTTTCTTCACCATTTCCTTATATTATTTATTCTGGACCTTCTCTGCTTTGACCGGTTATTGCAAAATAACCCTGTATAAGTATTTTATATTAAAGCCGTTTCTGATCGTAAATTAAATACTGCAGAGATGAGAGTAGAAATGTTTCTTATAGGCGGCGCAGGTTCGATTCCCTCACGGAATAAGTATTTGTATGGTCATCTAATAATTATTCTCAGTCTGGATGTTTGTCATTGTGCAATTTACGTTTGGTATGGTTATACCACGAGGTACCTATTCATTACAAAAAAATCATTAAACTACGTTATCTGTACTTTTTCAGATTGACTTCCAAAATAAAAGAGTTATTTCACCCAGTATCATATTTTACCAATTTGGATTTTTTCTTCAAATTTAAATGGGACCACCGTTGATGTACCTATTCAATTACAAAATAATCACTAAACTAAATTATTTAACTTTAGCATTAATTAATTCGTTTATAATCGATTAAGATAATTATATTGAAGAGATTAACCTTTTTTTTTTAAATTGTTCAAAAAATTAGCGCGCGGTGTCAATCAGGGCATCCACGACTTTTTCTGCCACCTGGGCAGTGCCACTTATAAATGAGGTGTAATATTTGACAGATTTCATAGTGGGGATGTTAATTTATTCGAAAAATGTAAAGGTTAATGTATCTTTCAGTAGTATTAGTTATATTTTATATTAATTAGATTACAAAATAAATATACCTTCTTTATAAGGGCATGTAAATCTTTTAATAGATTTTCTAAGGACTGTGATAAGGCTGATCTTTTTTGTACAAGTGGTACTACTGTTTATAAATTAATAACATCTTCTTTCAGTAACAATATACATTTGAATTCTTAAATCTAATTAACATCAACGTGCAACTTATATTACCTAAATATATTGTATGTATGTACCTAACCGATTAACCATTTGTGAAAACTTTTAATAGCCTTACCTTGTGACTTACATATGTACCATATTTTGTTATAAATAAATAAATAATATGTAAATAAATAAATAATAGTGCTCCTGTTATAAATAAATAAATAAATAATAAATAAATATTATAGATATTCATAAAAGTAGAAAAATTTAAAATGGAATTAAATGTGCAAACAATTAAAGAGCAAACCACTGAGGCATTGTTTTGTGTACTAGAAACTGATAAATTTTTAATTAAAATTAACTCAATCAAATGACATTGTGTAACAAAAAAACTTCACCTCAGTGTCAACTAGCGACATCTGGTGAGCGGAAGATTATTAGCCCTCATTCCATTAGATTGCAGTGGTCAGTTAGATTTTTCTTAGATAAAACCGTTTGAATCTTGTCCCGTGTATAAAGCAATATATTTTCGTCGGTGTGTTCTTTCTGTGCCAAGATTCCCTGGCAAACGGACGTTCTTGTAATCTTGTAGTTTAGGTCCGTTATCCAATAGGCCAATTTCGCATGACCACGCCGATGTAATATGCCGTTTATTCATGATTTTATTTTGGTAAACATCTTGCGTAATTTTTTTTTAAATATTTTAACTTTCCATTTCTAGATTGTTAAGATGTGAATGTAGATTTCTGTTCTTGTTTTGTGGAAGTCCATTATATTAAAGATGTTAAAATTAATTGGTTAAGATCCGCGTGATAAATAAAAATAAAGTGTCTTACGTAGTTAAAGGCACCTGCAAACAGGCAGCTCTTCAAACTAGGTCGGACACATATATTTTTTACACCGATCTTAGCTAATTCATATTCACATTTTGATTTATGTTTTCTTATTTCTTTTAAATATAAGCAAAGCAGCCAGTGCTTGTCTACCATCCCAACAAAACTTAGAACTCATCCTAACAAAAGCCCTTTCACTCTTGCCTTGAAGACACACACATTGTAATCGAATGGAAAGACAGATGCTGAAAAATTAAGAGGTTGATTACTACCTAGACGGACTCCTACACAGAAAAGGAATCCTAGTAGAGGAGTCCTACCACCTAGTAAAGGAATCCTACTGCTTAGTAGAGGAGTCCTACCGACTAGTAAAGTAGTCCTACCACCTAGTAAAGGAATCCTACTGCGTAGTACAGGAGTCCTATCAACTAGTAAAGTAGTCCTACCACCTAGTAACGGAATCCTACTGCTTAGTACAGGAGTCCTACCGACTAGTAAAGAAGTCCTACCACCTAGTAAAGAAAACCTACTGTCTAGTACAGGAGTCCTACTGACTAGTAAAGTAGTTCTACCACCTAGTAAAGGAGTAGGACTCCGTAAAGGAGGCCTGCCACCACAACAATTCTCGAAGAGCTTTATTCTGTTAAGTTAAAGTTAAGGTAAGTTATTACACAGTTATACATCAGTTGCTGTGTACCATATCGTCCCGTGGGTGTCGTAAGAGGCAACAGAGGGAAACTAAAACAGAAGATAGGCAGCAGCATTTTTTCCTGATAATAACTCAAAATAATAAAAAACTGCGGTTGCCATAGTTGCCAAGCGTTGCAACTATGGCAAATCTTCACTATGAGGTAAACTATGGGCGAGTCCTATGTTCAGCAGTGGACTTTTATAGGCTGTAATGGATGCATGATATCAGTTTGTAGATTTAATATCTCGTAGATCAAGTTCTTTTATACAGTGTTAATCGTGAACGTGCGCGATCAATGAACGCAAATAAATATGGAAAAAGAGCGCGCATCTTGACCCAAAATTGCAAACTCACACATTGGAACTCCATCGCTGATTAGCTAATAGTTTATTAATATTTATTACGACTCGAGACGCACAGTTAAAAGTCGACCTTATTTTTTACTTTTTTGGTTTCAATTGCCATACAATACATAGGTGGCATACATCATTTTTACGACACCACTGTTTGTAATAAGGTGCAATACAAATAAGTAATCAGTATTATGACAGTGACGTTATCTATATAAATAAATTAAATTGAAGTGTCTGTTTGTAATGTCGAAATAACAGGTTTTTACTAAATGCATACGAAAATTTATACGGTACTTCTAAAAAATATACAATTTTTAATTTTTTGTCTCTGTCTGTTTGTTTGTCTGTTTATCTGTCTGTCTGTCTGTTTGTTCCGGCTAATCTCCGAAATGGCTGGCTCTGGCAGATAGCTGATGTAATAAGGATTAACTTAGGCTACTTTTATTTTAGAAAAATAATTAGGATTCCGCTCAAAAAAGTTGAAACCCATGAAATCCAATCGTAAATAAGGTTAAATAATAAAATTGTTTTGAGTTTGTTGTTCTTTTTTGGAAATAAGAAAACCGTCATTTCCAATATGAAATGAATTCTTGCCTTTTATGGTTAGAGTATTAGGAGATGGATAGATGGTCATTCATAATTTTGTAGTTCGAACTAACGGCTTTCGTCTCTTTGTTTTGAAACTTGTAGAATTATGAAAGAAGAATGATATTATTAGAGGAGCACTTAGAAATTTTCTTCCTACTGCCACTAAAGTTGCGCTTGCTTGGTCCCAACTTCTGACTATGCTGATGTTTGTTATCTGGACGTTACCGAAGCGCAGTTAAATAAACTTGAGCGAATTCAAAATTTATGCTTACGGTTCATATTTGGATTCCGTAAATATGATAACATTCCAGAACTTTATAAACATCTCAAGTGAATATGAACATCCTTTTTGCTTTATACTACATACTGTTCAATCTCTCCACTCCACGTTACCTGAAAGGCCGCTTTGAGTTCATCTCCTCCTCTCACAATCGTCATCTAAGTTCCACTAACATTCCAAATCTTCTGCTTCGTATTCTGGTGATGTAGAAAACCGGAGACCCTTTTTATTGGTAACGAGGCATTCCATCTTAGTCCTACGAGGTGACAGCGCATCTGCATTGATTCTTAATCGAGGATAAATGTAGATGTCTATGGGCCACAGCAACCACTTACCATCAGGTCCTTATCCTATAAAAAAATTAAATAGGATGTAAATAGAAAATTTATTTATAGTATCTTTGTGAGCATAGACTCGTGTCATATATCTCATTATTTTAAAATGCTACGTGGGTATCGTAAGAGGCGACAGAGGGAAGCGGAACAGGAGGCACGGAGGCAGCAGCACCCTGATGTCAATTCAAAATAATAAAAAAAACTGCGGTGTACACCCGCCTGCCAAGCGTGGCATTTATGGCCAATACTATGAGACAGTCTATGGGGAAGCCTATGTTCAGCAGTGGACTTTAGATAAACTGTAATGATGATGATTTAAAATCCCTTCCTGTTAGTTTTTATGGGATATTGCGGATCAAGCCAGCATTGAATAACATAAACATGCCAAGCCGCTCGTTGTCTATAAAACAAAATTAGGTAATTCGCGCAGAATTAATGATAGTTTGTGTATTCAAGCTATCAAATTCATCATATAAAGTAATAGATGCTACACTACGGAATTTATTTTTTAAACTCTTTTTAACAAAATATTATTATAAGAGAAGATAACATAAGATGATTTATTTGTTTTCATTGATACCTTGTCTTAACTAACATATTTTTTTTCATTCAGTAGTAATTCATATTTAATTTACTCATTAATAAATTGTTGTCAAGCTACGCAAAGGAGTTGACAGGTTGTCCCAACACTTCGTTGTGTTATGTTTGAAATCACCTCTGAATTCCGCAGAGCGGTTAGAAGGATTTACTAATTTTTGATCAACTGAAAATTTCTGCTCATACGATTTATATTTAGGCTCCGTAAATATGATTACATTTTAGAATTTCGTAAAAGTCTTAAGTGGCTGCCGATTCGCCTTTAGAGGAATATTCACATGCTTTCTACTTTTACTGCATGCTGTTCAATTCTTTCACTCCACGTTACTTGAAAGACCACTTTGAGTTCAGCTACTCCCAGTGGTAGTAGAGGTGGTTTGTGAGAATCCACTGTGTAGAAACCCCGTGGCTGTCGTAAGAGGCGACAGAGAAAAGCTGAAACATGGGCAGCATTTTTCTAAAAACAAATCGAAATATTTAAAAAAAAACCGCCTGCTAAACGAGGTAACTATTAAAAAAATAATAATTAATATTATAGTAACTATTAACTATTATTTTTGAACTGCTTTAAAACTATCAGCTTAATGATTGTAAACTTAAGGAAGAACGGTACCCTCTGACACAGGCTCCATAGCTTAAACGGGGACTCCCTTTATGTTGTTTTAAGCAATAAAGTTATGCTTAAAACAAGCGAATAAATGGAAACTAGTCCATCACCCCATTTCATGCCGTGTGTGTCCTAAAAGGTGACTTCTGATTTTTTTATAGAGTTATGGTAACAAACGAGCATACATTCCTTCAGATGGTAAGTGGATGCCGTGGCCCATAGAAATATATATATATATATATATATATATATATATATACATAATACATAAACACTCACGCCTGTCACCCAGAGGGGTAGGCAGAGACTACGGACTTCCACTTGGCACGCTCCTGGCACACCACTCTCGCCTCCTTTACATCCATATATCTACGCATACACGCTCGTCGGTTAAGGGTACTCCTAATCTGGCCCATTTCCAATATATCGCCAATTTGGTCGATAAACCTTCGTCTAGGGCGTCCCTTTCCGACTGTGCCGTTCACTTCTGCAGCATAAATTTGCTTTGTCACTCTTTCTTCGTTCATTCTTTCTACATGACCAAACCACCGAAGCAAACCACACTTTTCTCTTATCACACTATTTCTCACCCTGTCATTCAGATTCAGCCCTAGCATACTCCTTAATGACCGCATTTCTACAACATTTATTCTACTCTCATGCTTCTTCTGCCAGACCAAACTTTCACTACCATACATTAAAGTAGGGACTAACACAGCATTGTGAATTGCCAAACGTGCCTTTTTGACACATTCTGACTCTTCACAATAGCGTGTAGAGCCCCATTCACTCTATTTCCTGCGTTCACTCGTCGTTCTATATCCTTATCATATCTACCATCCCTACTAAATAAACATCCCAAATATACAAACTCATCCACTTGTTCAATCAACTCCCCTTCTATTCTTATTTCACATAACGTTTTACTTTCTTCTCTTTCAAAAACCATCACTTTCGTCTTACTTGCGTTCACTTTCATACCTCTTTCTTTTAATGATCGGTTCATTAAAGTAACCATAATTTGCAACTCGGCCGCCGACGATGCAAATATGACTTGATCATCGGCGTACAAAAGGCATTTGACGGTTAACTCACCCATTCTCAACCCACATTCTTCAACTTTCAAAGTTTGCAAACAACTGTCCATAAATAGGTTAAACAGACAGGGGGAAGCTACACAGCCCTGTCTGACACCTTTTTGGATGCTAAACCAGTCCGAGTAGACCCCGTTGATCCTGACACAAGCACTAGAGTCCCTATAAAGAGACTTCAATGCCTGTATCAAACCAGCGCTCAAACCAAATGAGTTAAGTGTTTGCCATAACACATTCCTGTCCACTCTGTCATAAGCCTTTTCCAAGTCCATGAAAGCACAAAAACTTTCTGGTTTTGGCCAAAACTTCTCCGCAATCATGCGCATGGAAAATACTTGATCCGTACACCCCATTCCTTTCTAAATCCAGCTTGCACATCCCAAATTTTTCCATCAGTTTCTTCCATAACTCTTTCAATTAACACCTTAGCATACAGTTTACCCACAATGCTAAGCAAGCTGATACCACGGTAGTTTTTATAGTCCTGCTGTGACCCTTTTCCTTTATATATTGGGACTATAACGGCTTTGCACCAGTCTTCCGGTACCCGCTTCAGTTCCCAACATAAATTAAACAAGGTGTACAGCAGGCCTGCCACCACTCCCTCTCCAGCCCTTAGCATTTCGAGTGATACTCTATCATATCCGGCTGCCTTACCTGCTTTCATGCTTTTCATTGCTTTCATTATTTCATCTACACTTATCTCTCTACCTCTCTCCACTTCTTTCGGAATTTCTTTTTCACTTAATTCAGACGACCCTTCACTCATAAACACGCTTTCAAAGTATTCCTTCCATCTCTTTAAATTCGAAACTTCATCATTCAGCATACAGCCATTCTCGTCTCGTATATCATTCATTCTAGGCTGTTTTGAATTTCCCCTAGCAGTTCTTACGTTCTTATATATATAATCTCTATTTTTTTATTATATAAGGGTGACAAGCGGGCCACACAGTCCATCTGATGGTAAGTGGATTCTGCATGCAGCCCATAGACATCTACTTCAATGCTCGATTATGAATCAAAATGTAGATGATAACTAAGATGGAATGCCTCGTTACTAGTAAAAAGGGTCTCCGTTTCTATCTATCCTTGATCAAGGATAAGAATGCAGATGCTTTATCATACCTGCGGGCTAAGATGGAATGTCTCGTTTCCAGCAAAAAGCTCTCTGGTTTTCTGCACTTCTACGAAACACAGCAGCATTAAGCTGCTATTTTACGCTGGTATTCTGTAAGAGCGTGGTACTTAGTGGTCGAGCCGACCAATTCGTGCCACAGCCATAATATAGCGTGGCTTTGTTTTTCGTGGCTGTAGCGTGGCTTTACCATGTATATGATATTTAGGTAAGCAATAATCAACGATTATGAGTGAAACTATTATTATACTGTGAATTTTGGCAGTGTGAGAGACTCTGTAACAATTTGTTTATATACAAGAGAGTGAGTTATTAAAGATATTAATATAACTGGCTCAAATTCATTTACTTACGGGAGCACTGCGTTCTGTTAGAGTCAACAATATTTCGATAAATTGGACATTCTGTTTATTTGGTTCAGTTAATATATGATGTTCAGTGAATATCGAAATTTGTCGTACGTTTTTTAGTATTAATTATCAAATGAGCAGCACATCACAGCATTCACTTACTATCAGGTGGACTGTGCTCAATTGACACCGTTATTCTATTAAAAAAAGCTAATGTGCATGTGTAAGTTGTTGTGGCAGGTATTTTATTCTTAATTATTTAATAGAATAAGGGTGACAAGCGAGCGCACAGTCCACTTACTATACAGAAACAGAAACAGAAACTTTTTATTCAATATAGATTATAAATAATACTTATTGAAAGTCACTCTTTTGTTTAATTACCACTGGTTCGAAAAAAGCCTCTGATCTGGGAAGAACCAGCAAGAAACCCAGCGGGACTTTTTAAAAAAAATAACAGCTTATAATCATGTATGTTACACAATTAACCACACAAAACAAATTAGACATAGCTTGGTAGCGCATCACGTATCACCTCATTCCCAGGGGTTATTATCATCCATAAATTCCTTAATATTATAATAACCCTTTTTATACAAACTATGTTTAATAAAGTTTTTGAATTTTGAGCAGGTCAAATTTTGTATATTTTCTGGGATTTTGTTGTAAAAGCGTATACATCGCCCCAAGAATGAATTACTGACTCGGTGGAGTCGAGTAACTGGTACTACTAGCTTGTGTTTGTTCCTAATATTTACAGAATGAATATCACTTATTTTTATATAACTACTTTTATTTTTGTGTAAGTACGTTACATTTTCATAAATGTATTGTGAGGCCAAAGTTAATATATTAATTTCCTTAAATTTTTGTCGGAGCGACTCTTTAGGTTTTAAATCATAGATTGCTCTTATGGCCCTCTTCTGTAAAACAAATATAATTTCAGTGTCAGTCGCGTGTCCCCATAGCAAAATACCATACGACATTATGCTATGGAAATAGCTAAAGTAAACAACTCTAGCTGTGTCCACACTGGTAAGATTTCTAATCTTTTTTACAGCGTATGCTGCAGAACTAAGTCTGCTTGCTAACTTTGATATATGGGGGCTCCATTGAAGCTTCGCATCTAGTGTTATTCCAAGAAAAATGGTGGTATCGACAAGACTCAGTTCCTCCCCATTTAAAATTACATTAGTATTTAATTGTCTGACATTTGGAGTCATGAATTTCATACATTTCGTTATTATTATGCTATTTAAATGCAAGTTGTTAACATGAAACCAATTTACTAATTTAGATATAGCATTATTTACTTCGTCATATTTTAATAATTGTCGTTTTAATTTGAAAATTAATGAAGTGTCATCAGCAAATAATACTATGTAATAACAACTGAGTATGTGAGAATGTTAAGAGAGTTTCTGTCACCACAGCTACAGGAATTTAATGGTTACAACCAGAATACGTGGTTTCAGCAAGACGGTGCCACCTGCCACACCTCTAATGAGTCCTTGTCGGTCATCAAAGAGATGTTCCCGGAAAAGCTGATTTCTCGGAGAGGCGACATTCCGTAGCCACCCAGTAGTTCTGACTTGACGCCAGCAGACTTATTTTTATCGGAATATCTGAAGCATCGGGTGTACGCCCTTAAGTTGAAAACATTGTTGAATGATTCTTCTTTTGTTGACTTAAAGGAAAGGATTAAAGAAGAGGTAACAGCAATCTCTCGGTCTTTATGCTGAAGAATATTGGAAAATGTCCGTGCTCATTTAGAGGAATGCCAAGATCGCGAGGGTGGTAATTTAAATTATATTATTTTTTTAAAGTTGTTGGCGCCATCTAGGTTATTTTATATAATGCATTTTTCTAAATTTACCCTCCTTTAAATTCCTATATTTCGGGCGTTCGTATCCCCTCACCCGCACGCCTAGTATGTATGATATATCGCTGAGAACGCCACGCAAATCAGTCAACTGAAGGAGAAGTAACCGCGCCGCGTATTAATACTTTATAAGATATATATAATCAAATTAGTGATTAGTGAAGTTTTGTGTCCGCAAAAGAGAGGAAGAAGCGTTAGGTCGTCTGTACCTTGGTGAAACCTGCCTCCGGAGCGTGGAAGATCTACGAGGGCGGCGGTGACAATTCTTGCAATTTCTTTAACGAACGCCCTTTCTCTCAACCAGCATCCTTTTACAGTCCAGGATCGAAGACCATAAGCTTCGCTATTTAAATTCTCTCTCTCCATAACAAAAGTAAATTCCAATGTGTTGGCTTACTTGGAAATAAATATTTTTTTTGATTAACCCATATTCTGTATATTTTTTAATATTAACAAATTCATGGCCCAACCTGTGTAAGTGGTCGCAGTTAATGCAGACCACGCGGAGCGCGGACATCTCAATCAAACGATCTAATTTGTAATGGCGTTCTCTACGAAATAGAATATTAAGAATTAATAATAATAATTGCTGAACAAAAACAATACAAAGTCAATAGTGTCCATTTACATTCTCATATATTAAAAAAAAATTCAAGTTGCGTTCGTTGTGACAGTAATAGGCAAAACATCGTAGGGAAACTTACATGTCTGAGAAATAACAAAAAAACGAGTACATGTGAAACCCAACGGATTAGTAGCTGGTAAGCTGGTTCTCGAGTGACAGCCTCGTACCGGTGGGCCAAGTGTGGGGCGGCCCCCCACTAGATGAAGTGACAGGATGCAGGTGGCTCAGGGTCGTGCTTTGTGGCATTCCTTGGGGGAGGCCTATATTCAGCAGTGGACTTGTAAAAGGCTGTAATGACGATGATGATGATGAAACGTATATGTATCGTATTCGTTCATGTTTAAAATGAATGAGTTTATAAATAGCGCCTATAAAATACTTCCTTGTACATGACATCGCAAACAACCCGGACTTGTGCGTGCATCTCTACGCCGCCATATATTTAGCCGGGACAATGACTTTGTGTTACCATCGCCGCAGGGTTAGTACGTAGTAAAAAGTTAGGGATGCATCGATATGCCTATTCGCCAATACGATACCGATACGGATACTCTTATAAAAATATCGGAGATATCGATACGCTAGTGAATTAAAATGAAGGTATATATAAATGTATTAAATAATATACCAAATTAAAGACAGAATGAGATTATTAGTTATTAAAATTAATAATTAGGGTTATAGTGTTAGTAATTAAAATTAAAATTAATAAGATTTTTGTTTAACAAAGTATTCTCGAATTTTGCGAAAAAGGCGATTTCGTATGTTTGAATAAAACCTGCGGTGCGACAGAACTCATTGGAAACTAGTTTACTTCTGCGCCTTTTTTTTAAGTTAGCTTTAAATAATTT
Organism: Parnassius orleans; assembly: GCA_029286625.1. Classification (NCBI taxonomy): domain Eukaryota; kingdom Metazoa; phylum Arthropoda; class Insecta; order Lepidoptera; family Papilionidae; genus Parnassius; species Parnassius orleans. Next base: position 249,942 of record JAGSMP010000198.1, read on the forward strand.
TATTCCTCATAAGAAACAGAGTTTCACTCACAATCAGATACACAGTAAATTTCATATAAAAAAAAGTTCATACATTGCCTCTGGAGCTTAATTCAAATTTATGACTAGTGGATATAAAATTTATGACTAAATAGTAGGAGAGGGAAATGGGCAAACATATTTTTTAGCTTACTTTTAACATTAACATTTTCACATTCTTTAATGTCATTTGGCAAATTATTTTATTACAGTTTGAAGGGGTCATATGAAATTGTTTTTCCTCCGTAATTAGTTCGTTTAATAGCGAGTTCTTTTTTTTATCAAAAAAATGGAGTCTGTAGTGATATTATTGATTAGATTGCATGTATGTGTAAAGCTCAGTTATGTTTAAAATTATATTTTTTCATATACTAGTTGCGTGAAGTAAGGTAATTATAGCGGATTGATTATTTTATTTTGAGTTATTTGTAGACTATTGAGATTTGTTTTGGCTGCCAATCCTCTACTTGTATTAAATATTCTAGTATGTGATTTTACTAAAGAATTATTTTAGATTATAGTGCGCTCAGAATTTGGAATATTATTTGATACCTTACATAAAACCCCAAGTAATGTTGTTAGTTTTGTTCGGACATGTTCCATGTGATACTTCCAAGTTAGTTTTTCATATATCCATAGTCTAAGATGTTTCTCTCGATTCTTGCATTGTATTACACTATTATTTATGGTTAGAGGTGTGAAATTTGGTATATGCTTATTTTTTGCAGTAATAATCATATAAGATGTTTTAGACGTGTTAATAGTTGGTAAATCATATTTCAGCCGTTCGTTAATTACATCGGGATCTCTTTGTGCATTGGCTATAATGTTATCAATTGACTTAATCAAAGTAAAAGAGACTAGTATCGTCCACATATAACGTTAGGTGTCCGGTTAAACCTATTTTACCAATATTATTGATATAAATCAAAAACATTAATGGGCCGACTATTGCACCTTGTGGAATGCCGTACGTGACATTTTGAGGAGCACTAACAAAGTTATCAATCTTTATGACTTGACACCTATTTTGTAAATATCATGTGAACACGTCCAGAGTTGTACCTGTTACGTCTATATTACTTAACTTCTGCAGTAACTTTTGGTGGCTTACCGTATCGCCTTTATAAAATTGACGAAGATCCCTAAAACAATGTTTTATTATCGGTAATTGTTTTTATTTTTGTAATTAAATCTATTTATAATTTAGAACGAAATCCGTATTGTTGATCAATAAAAAACTTCCTTTTTCGACAAATAGCTGTTGAAAAAATTATACAACACTCATTCAAATATCTTCGAAAGCAATGGCAAGACTGACACGGGTCTATAACTATTTCAGTCAGTTCTACTACCGGATTTATAAATAGGACTTAATTGGCCACCTTGAGTGTATCGGGAAAAACACCGCTCTGCAAGCATACGTTAATATGTAAGTTTGTCAACAATAACGCTCCCTGCGCTAAAATACAAGCGGATCTGCGTCTCTCTACATATTAGGAGACCTTGATTTTGAAAGGTATCGTTGCATCGGCAATAAAAATATCGCCGATGCCGTTATATCGGCAAACCCAAAGTATCGCCGATATATCGGTATTGGTATAAGACGAATCCCTATAATAAATGGACTGATCAAACTTTGCTTATAAGTAGTCCATATCATAGCAATTAAATTTAGATATGCGAGCCAGGAGCGATGGTAGCTAGACTAAGCGTTCGTTGTAAATTTTACAGTATACGAGCAGTCCCCGTCTTCGATGTCGTTAGTAGCAATTTTAAGTGCTGATTTACCACGTGCTCGGCGGTGAAGGAAAACATGGTGAGGAACCCTGCACGTCTAAGAAATAAAAAAAAGGTTTCAAAGATATGTGAAGTTGACCAACTCGCATTGGGGCAGCGCGGCAAACATTTCCTGGCTCTAAAACCCTCTCAGGATTGAAAGGAAGCGTGTGCCCATCAATAGGATACACATAGACTGTAACTTTACAATCTAAATACTCTAATATGCCAGCGAACTATATTACTCTGTCATTGTTCTGGATAATTCAAATCCAGCACTAGTTGAATTGTTCAACCTTCTTCACCGACTGCAACCAGAATTACCTAACTTGCCTTGTCATTTGCACGATATTTGTAGATTTAAAACTTAATATTTAGTACGTTTTATCAAATGTCACAACTAAATATAATTCACATATTTTTTTCTAACTATAGCATTTAACAAATTGAAACAAAAACGTATTTTACAAAATCATAACGTATGAATACAAAGCTTAACTTAAGTAAAAGTACGCGCTAAATGAATTGTTAATTTTATGTTTCGTAAAGACAAGGGATAAATAGGTTATTTAAAATGTAATATGACATGACATTATAAATAAACTAAACAAGCCACTATAGTTGATGTTTCACCATCTAAAAAAAGTTGTGACGGTTTCGTTTTTAAAGCATAATAGAACTGTCATCGTTGGGTACGAATCGACAGGTCGCACGACTATGTGTCAACCGCTCCGGTTGGAATGTAGAGAATTGGATAATATTCTAAACACAGATTCATAGAGTTCTTATATTATATTTAAACGGAGACTCGAATTAATTTGACACACATTACTAATACACTGATGCTATCTTTTCCGTGAAAAACTAAAAAATTAAGTCACCTAGTTTCCTTTCATTATAAAAGCGTGTATGTATGTCCCAACTTCATTTTTCTGTGTCTCATTTATATCATAATTCATTGCTACTCTATTTTTCTTTCAGTTCATGAGTAAAACACATGTAAAAAGGCGTAAGAATATTTATTTTGATATTTTTAAAAAATACCGGAAGTTTTTTAAATGGCATACAACTGTTTGAAATATTATTGTAATTTTTTGATTTATCATTTATTCATGGTTGATAACAATTGTCGCAACAAAAATCCAATTAGAGAAATAGATTTAGCGTAGTAGATAGTAAAATAAAAGAGTTTTCACTCTTAAACATCTCTTACTTTACTAGACCGTTTTTTTGGAAAGGAATCATTTTATCTTAGTCCTCAGGAGTGACAACGCATCTGCATTTTTTTGGCTCTACAGACTTCCACAGTCATGTGTTTAAAGCTTCCAGTAAAAAGGTTCTCCGGTTCTCTACTTTCACTATACGAAAATTACACAGCAGCATTGAGCTGCTGTTTGACGCTGGTATTCTGTGAGAGCGTGGTCCTGCCCCGGTCGAGCCGAGCCATTCGTGCTGCAGCCATCATATAGCTGCAGCATGGCTCTAGCACGTAAAGAAATTAATATTTATTACTTCTCATCAAAATATGTACGTATGTTTATGTACTGAACTTATGAATGGAACATTTGGTAATGTTGTATATGAATTATAATTTTGGTTTAGTCACCAATTCTTAAGGCGACGTTACAGTACAGGCGAACCTTTTTACTGGAAATGAGGCATTCCATCTCAATACTCAGGGGGTGACAACGCATCTGCACTTTAATTTTTAATCGAGGATATAGGATATACCCATAGCCCTCACCACACTACCAAAGGTTAGCTGGTAGAGAATGCCTTTTCGGCATTAAGTTCGCCTTTGTATAGTTTTTTTTTGTTTGAGTGCAATAAAGAATTTTCTATCTATCTATCTATATTCAACTTATTATATCTTAGGGTGGCTGGTTTTGGTGGAAACGGAATAACCCCCATATGGTCAATAAATAACAGTACTTAATTTATAATAATTTTCTAAATTTATTTATAAATAAAATCGTTTTATAAAGATTGAACATACGAACAAGTGATGTGTTTAGACAGAAACGCGAAATATAATAATTGTCTCGATAAAAAAAAAACATGACACTAAATCGCTATTGAAATGTGTGCCTTGCAGAGATTCCACAATGAAACCGCGTAAAAGTTATATCAAATGGAAAGGCTTATCATTTTTAGGTCATATTGAGAACACATTTTATAAATTCGTTTTATTTTTATCTTATGAATAAATAACAGCTCAAATGCTCGGGCCCGCCCCTGCCCGGCCATTGTTCGCCGAGACATCTTCGAGGTTAGACGTACGTTGTTTTTACCAAAATTTTCTCCGCTTTAGTAAATCCAAGTTTCAAGATTTTATACCCTTTTGAGTACACTATAAACCCACCTGCAAAGCCTGGCAACTATAGCAAATATTACTTATTAATAATGATAATGATGATGATGTGAAGGTAACAATGACAATAAAACTTCATACCGCACTTTTTCACCCTTAGCGAAAAGTTTTTATCCTCAAATCTAAACGGGACAACCCTTAAGGTACAGCCTGTTTAATAAAAAAAAAAACAATTTTAATGAGTTCTGCCCTTTTCAGCCATTTCTTGTTTAAGTGTCCCACTGTTACATCTTACGACCACAGACAGAATGATACGGGGTAGTGGATTATCTTACGCCGTCATTACACGACAAAATAACATACGCCTCGAATATAGAACCTCTATTTTTTTAAACAGTTAAAAAACGAAAGAGTCATCGACCGTCATAAACAGTAAAACATACAGGAGAGTTTGGCCTTGGTCCAAAAAACATTATGGGCCACTTAATGCATATTTTTATCGTAATGCATTTTTCTCGAATGCAATTTGTCCCATGCGGTTCAAGGACTGACTTCCACAGTTATACGAGAGGAGCTAAATAAGTTCGCGGTTAAGAGACCAACAACTATTTTGTACATACGGTCTTCAATTTGGCACGACCCTGACACAACTTTCTCCCGTCTTTCACATTAATATAATATCTATTCATACATGGGACGATACTCTTAATATGGTTCATTTTCAATATGTCATCAATAAAAAAAGTTAAGCCGAAAAAAGGAAACTTTTACGGCGAGCCCTAAACCCCTGAGCTACAACACTACTCTATATAATCGCTCTATGTAAATCTAATCTATGTAAACGATAAACTTCCGTTTCGTCTAGGGCGCCTCTAGCCAACTCTACCACTCACTTCTGCAGCATAAAGCTTTATCGCTCTTCCTTCATTCATACTTTCTACTATGTATACCACCGAAGCGTTCCTTTCTTAATCCTGGTCTATAACTTCCAAACTAAACTACTTTTGTCTTATCAACAATTTTTCACACTATTTTGTACGTACCCAAAACTATTCTTCATTTATACACATTCTTCTTAAACTCTTGAATATTTTTCAGATTGGTTAATTATAGAGTACCAGAATCCATGGACATCTGCAGCCAACATTAAACAAAGAAGACTATAAATGCGTTACCACTTCTAAAGACTCTACCATACTAGGACTATCTATCTCTAGGACATGAGTCCCCGAAAACGGAGGAAATATCTATGAAAATAATTTCATTATTTTGTATTTTATGATCACTACACTTATATCTATAAAACTCCTATTAAACTAATCTGTAATGGTGACAAATAAGAACACACTTCACCTGGTGGTAAGTGGATGCTCAAGCCCATAGTTATCTACATCTATCCTCGATTAAGAATCCATTGCAGATTGTCATCCTTGAGTGCTAAAATGAAATGAATCGTTTCCAGTAAAAAGGTTTCTCTATACTCACCATACGAAACACAGCAACATTATGCTGCTATTTCAAGCTCTACCACGTACATAGTTTCGATTAATTCACAATTAATAGTTATTAACTGACTATTAATTAATAATTTATGTGCCGTGTAGTAACGGCGTATATAATCGCGACAGAAAGAAATGAAACAGGAGATGGGCAGCATCATCTTCCCGATAACAATACGGTTACGGTTGCCAATTCGTTTGCCAAGTGTGGCAATCATGGCAAATATCCCCCTACGAGGCAATCTATGGGGAGTTCTATGTTCAGCAGTGGACATTAATAGGCTGTAATGTATGGATGTATAGAAGATAATCTACCAGGAGCACATGACCCACTGGGAGGTGAAATTTTCAAATCAACAGTAACATTACAACTATGGCAAATATCCTCCTACGAGGCAATCTATGGGGAGTTCTATGTTCAGCAGCGGACTTTTGATAGGCTCTAATAAGTGAATTAATGAAATAACTGCTGCAGCTATATATCTGGTGTAGTTGTAGCACGAACGGGTCGGCTCGACCGGGGAAGGACCAGGCTCTCACCGAATACCAGCGTAAAATAGCAGTTTCACGTTTCGTACGGTGAGTGTAGAGAACCGGAGACCCTTTTTTCTGAAATGAGGCATTCCATCTTAGTCCTCACGGGTGACAACGCATCTGCATTTTGATTCGTAATTGAGGATAGATGTAGATGTCTATGGGCCACAGCAACCACTTACCATCAGGTGGACTGTGTGCTCGTTTGTCACCCTTATCATATAAAAAAAAAATACAATTCCGACTGTAAGTTTAACAATTTTAGCGGTTCTTGTTAGAATTCTAGTTAGATCTATGCAATAATTGATTTGTTTCTCATATTAGTACATCGTTGCATCGCTCCTTGTTCTTTGAAATAAAAGAGTTGTTGTGCATCCTCCCATTCCCTACGCACATCAACCAAATGGGATTAGGGTGCTGTTACACTAGATATTACCAAGTGCGAAAAGTTGAGAGAGTTTTCGCAACAATTAATTGGTGTTACAGAAAACAAATAAGTGGCTTAGAAATGAGTTGCAGCGCTGGGGGCCGCGGGTTCGAATCCCGCACGGAACAAATATTTGTATGGCCTACAAATAATTGTTCCGGGTCTGGATGTTTGTCCTTGTGCAATTTATGTTTGTAAATTGCCTCCACGATACAGGAGAAAATCCTAGTGTGGGGGTAACGTTTTATTTAGATAAAAAAAATGGCTAAAACTGATTATTAACTTATTTTATTAATTAATATTTTTGCGACGAAATTACGAATACATATTAATATTTTGATGAAAAGTAATAAATTGCAATTGCTTCACGTGGTAGAGCCATGCTGCAGCCATATTAGGGTTATAGCACGAATAGGTCTACTAGACCGCGGAAAGACATAGTATTCTGTATGGCGAGTGAAGATAATCGAAAACCCTTTTTACTAGAAACGAGGTTTTCCATCTAAGATCTCACGGGGGGACGACGAATCTGCACTATAATTCTTATTTGAAGATGAATCTATATGTTTATTGGCCACAGCATCCACTTAACATCAGGTGGACTGTGTGCTCCTATGTCACTCTTATACTTTAAATATTATGTTTTAGTTAAAAGACAGTAATTTTATTTGGCCAATTCTTATTTTAATGTTCATACACCACACACGATATGCGAGGATATGATATCAAGGTACTTATAAGAGAGTACGTAAAGTATGTAAAACAAACGAGAGTTGACACAGTAGGTGTCCCCAGTGACCAAAAATAGTAAGAACAAAAACTTAAAAACATTATTTATTTAACAAAAATTTATAAAACATGAAAAATGATATATATATGCCAAATTTCCTTGCAATACCTCGATAATCGCAGTTGTTAAACTCATTTTAGTCCTAATAAAATTTTAAAACACGAAACACCAATAAAGTATTATAGGATTTGAGACTTATAGATATAGGATTTAGAACTTACGAACGTTACTTAACTGTAACTGTTCAAACAAATTGAACTATTTATAATAAAAATATTTTATTTATCATATAGGTATATATATATATATATATATATATATATATATATATATATATATATATATATATATATATATATATATACAGGTTATATATACAGGTTGTCCCAGAAGTCGACGTCAAGCCGGAATCGGGTGATAAATCAAGTCATAATACTTGTGAAAACTAATGCTTCTGAAAACTGTTGCTTAAAATTTACAACCAACTGCTTTAGTCCAGAAGGAAATGTATTTTTTTCCCGACCAAGTATTCAAAATTAATAATTTGCCCAGTTTTAAATGACTGTGCTGAAAAAATGTACTAGACGAGTTTGGCAAGTAACTTTAAAAGTTGGCGCATTTAATAGGGATTCCATAACGGTATAAGACTCGACCTGGCAACATATAACGCACGCACCTAAGGACTGACGAGAAGATCCTGGAGCTGGAAGAAGAGATAGATAAGTTACGCTGGAATATAATAGGACTATCCGAGGTCCGAAGAGGGAGGACACGGTAATCCTCGAATCCGGCAACTTATTCTATCACCGGGAGGGCGACCATCTGTCCCAAGGAGGTGTCGGATTTATCGTCCACTAGTCTCTCGTTAACAACGTTGTAAAGATCGGGAGTGTGTCGACGAGGGTCGCGTACCTTATACTCAGAATCACCAAACGGTATTCGCTGAAGGTCATACAGGTTTACGCACCAACCTCGTCTCACCCCAATGAGGAGGTGGAAGAAATGTATGAGGATATCTCTAGAGCCATGCATCTCCAAAACCCACTATACGGTGTTAATGGGAGACTTCAACGCAAAACTGGGCAAGAGAGAGCGGTGAGCTGAAAGTAGGAAATTCGGAATAGGGCAACGGAACCCAAGGGGCCAGCAGCTGGCCGACTTTATGGAGAAAGAGGACTCTTTATGATGAACTCTTTCTTCAAAAGCGACCCACAGAAAGTGGACCTGGTCGAGCCCCGACGGTTCGACAAAAAATGAGATTGACTTCATTATGACGACCAGACGACAACTGTTCAGTGATGTCTCAGTGATCGCGAGGGTGAAAACTGGCAGCGATCACCGAATGGTTAGAGGCACACTGAACCTAAACGTTAAGTTGGAGAGGTCACGTCTAATGAAGTCAACGCTCCGTCCCCCTCGTGCTCTAATCCAAAGTCCCGAAAACTTTCAGCTCGAGTTACAAAATCGTTTTCAGTGCCTAGAAGTTTGCAATGAAGTGGACGATATGAATGACAAGCTTGTGGAAACTGTCCATGCGGTCGGAGCTAAGTTCTGTAAGACCCGTCGCAGAAGAACACAAAACTCTCCGATCACACTCTTAATCTCATGGTTGTTAGACGGGAGATGAAGCTGCAGTCTTCAGCAGATTTGACAGCATACAGGCAACTGAACAGACAGATCTCCAAATGCATGCGGCGGGACTTGCTTAACTTCAATACAGCTCGTATTGAAGAAGCGATCGAGCGAAACCAGGGCTCCAAAGTCTTTGCCAGAGATCTGTCTGCCAGAAAGAGCCAACTGTCGAAGCTGAAGACCGATTGTGGCAGCATCGTTTCCGGACACCTGAGATTTTGAGTGAGATTGAGAGGTTCTATGGGCAGCTGTACACGTCATCGTTGGAACCACACGCAAGTGTGGTAACGATCAAGAGCAAGTCTTATCCGACACTATTCCGATGATATCCCGGACGTCAGTCTGAGCGAAATTAGAATGGCTCTCCAGCACCTTAAAACGGCAAGGCCCCAGGCGAGGATGGAATTACAGCGGAGTTTCTGAAAGCGGGTTGAAAACCGGTACTTGTAGTCCTTCAGAAGCTCTTTAATTCCGTCCTCCATGGTGGCACTACACCGGAGGCGTGGAGCAGAAGTGCGGTGGTCTTGTTCTTCAAGAAAGGTGACAACGCTCTTTTGCAGAACTACAGACCGCTTTCCCTTCTGAGCCGCGTCTATGTGCTGTTTTCGAGAGTCATTACGAATCGTCTCGCATGCAGACTCGACGACTTCCAGCCTCCCGAACAAGCCGGTTTCCGAAAGGCTTTAGCACCATAGACCACATACATACCCTTCGGCAAATTGTACAGAAGACCGACGGTACAATCTGCCACTTTGCCTACGTATGTGGACTATGAGAAAGCCTTTGATTCCGTCGAAATTTGGGCGGTGCTGCAGTCCCTTCAGCGGTGCCAAGTGGACTGTCGGTATATCGAGGTGCTGAAGTGTTTGTACAGTAGGGCTACGATGGCTAACCGAGTACAGAACCAGAGTTCGAAACCTATCCAACTGCAGAGAGGTGTAAGACAGGGTGACGTAATATCCCGAAATTCTTCACCGCTGCATTGGAAGACGTTTTCAAGCTACTGGACTGGAAAGGATACGGTATTAACATCAATGGCGAGTACATCACTCACCTTCGATTTGCCGACGATATAGTCCTTATGGCAGAATCGCTGGAGGACCTAAGCACTATGCTCAATGACCTCAATAGTGTCTCCCAACGGATAGGTCTCAAGATGAACACGGACAAAACAAAAATCATGTTTAATGTCCATGTCACACCTATGCCGGTAGTTGTTGGGAGCACTAAGCTCGAAGTTGTTGACGAATATGTTTACCTGGGACAAATAGTCCGACTAGGTAAGTCCAACTTCGACCGAGTGGTCAATCGACGGATTCAACTCGGCTGGGCAGCGTTCGGGAGATTACGACCCATCTTCTCGTCAGGCATACCTCAAAACCTCAAAACTAAATTGTACAACCAGTGCGTGTTGCCAGTGATGACATACGGAACTGAGACGTGGTCCTACACTGCTGGCCGTATGAGGAAGTTCAAGGTCGCTCAGCGAGCTATGGAGAGGCTATGCTCGGGGTTTCTCTGCGTGATAAACTTAGAAATGAGGATATCCGCAGTAGAACCAGAGTAACCGACATAGCCAAAGGATTAATAAGCTGAAGTGGCAATGGGCCGGCCATATAGCTCGAAGAACCGACAACCGATGGGGAAGAAAGGTTCTCGAGTGGCAGCCTGTACCGGCAGGCGAAGTGTAGGGCGTCCTCACTAGATGGAGTGACATGCAGGAAGTCAATGGATGCAGGTGGCTCGGGACCGTGCTTTGTGGCATTCCGTGGGGAGGCCTATGTTTAGCAGTGGACTTGTGAAGGGCTGTAATGATGATGGTGATGATGATAATACTTGCAAGATTATTTGTTAAATTATGGAAAAAAATTTTTTAAAGAAACCCAGCTGTAATTTAATTTTCCTTACCTGTCTAAAATTATTTTTGTGTACCCCAAGGCTTTCCTCAAGCCTGTTACTTAAGATTCTAGTTTGAGTGAAACGAAGGGAACCAGTTGACGAAGTGTGAGCGAGACAGAAATCCAAAAAATTGATTTTTAATTAAGGCATTTTGTTTGTTCAATTTAAGACATTTTGTGAGTATAATAAATTTTAGCACTTATGCCACAATGGAGACTAGCCATCGGCGCAGGACAGGATTATAGTGTCCAAGTGTATGCGCAAGCACAGGTGCACTCTCTATTCCCTCACTCTCATAGTCCGATGGGACGGTAAACCGACACGACCGGAGAGAGATCAGGCGCAGGACCAACGGTTTAACATGCTTTCCGAGGCACGGGGGCGTGACATCGCCAACTTCCTGACTCCGGGCAGCTACTGAGAATTTCTTGATGGAAAAGCTCAATAACTGATTTTTTTGCCCGACCCGGGATTCCAACCCAGGACCTCATGATCAGCAGTCGCACTACTACAACCACTATACCAACGAGGAAGTCAAAATATTTATCATAAACAACCCACCTAAGCCTACTGAACATACGCATTTCAAACAATCTACTACTAAGTGGGTTTATTGAAATTTATTTGCTAGCATTCATGCATTTCTTGTAAGAATTGTCTGTATTTTAAATTAAACTAATGTTTTCGTATTTTATTGCGTTTAATTTTAACTTTTACTTTTAAGTTTTAATACGTAAAATTAGTTTCATTTATTGGGTATTCAAGTATTGGCGTAAATATAAGAAATTATTATGGTCTGCATTCATCATGCTGCGCGGAGAGCAGAGATAGCTCAGGGGCACAGAATAAATAATAGTACTATCAGGGGCTAAGCGCTCGCCGTTAATTTCAGAGCACGCAAATAACTTCAGTTTCGTCAGCACCAAGCAAATTGTTTATTTCAATTTAAGTGCTGGTTTTCCATGTGATTGGCAGTGAGGGGAAATATCGTGAGGAAACCTGCAATTCTGAGGAATAAAATATTTCGAAAACATGTGATATCCGTTAACGCACACTGGAGCGTCGCGGCAGACTAATTGAAATGAAAGGAAGCCTGTGCTCAGTCTATAGTATAGGCTCTATACGTATATAGAATGTGACTTTAGTATACTGGTTATTGAGTTGATGGCGACAGAGCCGATTTCCTAGTACCATAATTGACGCTTCCTATTACCAGTCTTACAAATTCGGGGTCATCGTTTCTGGCATTTTAATTTTTTGCAAATTTTCAGATAGAAGGCATTTATTCTGTTCTTACTAAACCGCCTGCTCAGCGAAGTGAGTGGACAAGTAGTAGAAGTAATGCATTTCTGCTGGCGCATTCTAGAAACGGCCCTCTGTCCAGCAGCAAACTAAAGAAGAATAGGTCACAAAAGCGCATAGTTTGCTCGGTACATTTCAAAACATAGTTATGTTATGGTAGCGAACAAATTATATTTTCTTCTTCTTTACCTACCCGTCCAATACATGGGTCTCTCCCTTATTTTATAGTATTTGCCTTAGTCGTCGCGTTCGATTTACGACAGGGTATCAGACGTCTCGCAAATTTGACGTAATTATATCTATTATATCTATCATGTACGGATTAAGCGAACGCACATGTGATTACGCCCTTACGTGAGAACACCTTTACCCGTGTAAAAATAAAAAATTCTTTCGTTTCAGATACGCGCAGTGAGATGGAGCCGTTGACGGATCGCACACGTCTACAGCGCGGAGCATCCGAGCGTGCTTCGGGCGCGTTTGCGTGACTTTCCCGCTTTTTCTGAGTGCAATGTGACATTCACTTTGGTATAACGAATAATAAATACACGTCCAATAAATCTTTATACTTTATTGAATTTGTGCGTAAAGGAAAAATATATACTCTAAAAATTGTCTGTAATTGTTTTTATTTTTTACAGTAGTTATAATAAAGTGAATGTCCACAAATCTGTAAAATGTGATGCAAAGTGAAAACAGTTAACGAAACAATTATGTAAAGTGATATAGTGATGAGGAAGTGAACGTGTTTCCCCCGGCGTCAGTGGATCGCTGAAACAAGTGACGCTGAAGCATGAAGTGATCTTCGTCTAGTCAAAATTAAACATGAAAATGCAAGTGGAGAATAGTGTTAATTATAGTAGTAGTAGTACATGTAAGTCCATTTTATTATTTTTCTTTTTAATATTGTGGCGGGAAACTTTGACAGTTCAACTGTCATTTGTCATATTAAATATTATGTCATAATAAGTAGTTTACATAAAAGTAAATGGCCAGTAATTAAGAAAAGAATTTCAAATTGATTTGAAAAAAAAAATTTTTAGTATAAACGTAAACACAATAATTGCCATTTTATATATTTTAATCAGATTTCATGATTCCAGTTTATAATTTGAAATATGTTGTAAATTATTTATTATTGTATTAGATTAAACAATTTGTACCATGTTTGTTTGAATAAAATTCACAAGAAATGGTATTTCAGTAAGAGTAAATAATAAACGATGGAAATAATAATTTAATTAAACGATAGCTTCTTGTTAATATACATTTTGATTAAAATGAACATAAATAATTATGTATTAATCGTTTTGTTGTAAGACAAAAATATCTGGAATATGGAATCACTGCAATACACTTAACTTTATTAGCAAAATGTTTGTGCTTACAACGAATATGGCTGTTTACATTTTTCTTTAATTTACGATATTCTGAATGGATTTTGTTTATCAAAATCGCTTTAAGATGTCAAATCAAAGTATCAAAGGAAAATGTGAAATCAAAGTCGACTGTTGGGAATTTTGGCAATCATTATCCCATGCTATGTAAATAAATTCTGTAAATTCTTTCAGAACTGTTTTCTTATTGTGTAAGGCTTTTATTTTATTTTTCCGTTTAGAGTTCAATGTCGTTATGCGACCTAGACAGAACGAGGACGACTGCAGCGGATCGGTGAGCGATAACTTCCGATCGAATTGGGAACGATAAACAAATCAAAATAAATGTGGGACTCGGAATGATCAAAGCGAATGCACAACTCAATTTTGCAGAGCGATTTTTACACGGTTGAAGCTGAAATCACTTCGATCATCATAGAAGTTTTAAAACAATAAAACAGACTATTTATGATTTTACTGAATTGGAAATACGTAACAGTACAACTGCAAGATACGTTGAAAGAAAAACTGTTAGACATCATCGCTGGCACTACTAACACTACTTTATTGGGTAGCGACGAGACTCTTTTTTTATTTTGTGGAAATATTCACAGACACAACTTCACTGTTGTACCCACAGTATACGTCTCTGCATCATATGTCAGAACTACGGGATTTTCGTACACTACCGTAGCCGCATCGCAATTTAGGAGTAGAGTAGTAGAAAAAGAGGTAGAAGTGTGAGCTCTTCATTATTTTACTATATAAAAGCACATAAAACAACGCGAATACCTTCACGAGACTTTAAATTAATTTTGACGGCTCCGTGGCGCAGTGGCTTAGAAATGAGTTGCAGCGCCAAGGGCCACGGGTTCGAATCCCGCACGGTACAAGAATTTTTATGGCCTACAAATAATTGTTCCGGGTCTGGATGTTTGTCCTTGTGAAATTTATATATGTAAACTGCCCCCACGATACAGGAGAAAATCCTAGTGTGGAGGTAACGTTTTTTTTTAAAGAAAAAAGAAAGAATTAATGGTTTTAGTTATTTTCAACTATTTTCATCAATTCAAATTACAAAAAAATGCTTATAATTAGTGTCAGATTTAAACTAGAATTTGTTTCACGTAAGAAGTCCCCGAAAATATTATGTTAACTAAAATGTATATACTTAGTATAGAATTTGGCAGCAAATGTCAAATTTCGCGAAGACTGTGGCGCTGCGGTTGAGGAAACTCTTTTTAAACAATATGTTATATAGTTTAAGAAGAGTATGTTAATATAGTTTTAGTATAATATTTGAAAGCATATGAGTTAATGTTGGTGTACAGAAAGACGCTAAGAATTCCATAGACGCACAGAGTACTTTACATTGCTGTATTAGAAAGACCGGGCAAAGATACGGACCTGAAAATACCTTTAAATAAGAAACTCATAAAGACTATTAAATATTTATCGCTGGCGAAGCAATCATCACCATCATCATCATTACAGCCCATCTCTGAACATGCCCTCCTACAAAGCACGGTGCTCAGCCTCCTGCACCAATAGACTTCCTGTATCTCTTACGAGGTCGTCACTCCATCATCTGGCGAAGCAATGGGGCTGTTCATTAATACCAGCGAAACTAAAACAATGCTGGCGCTTAAAAATGTCGAGAAATTCTAGTATTATATGTCGAAATAGGGAAACAAAATCTGTTTTAATAAGTATATTAAAACAGATTTTAAGATCTCTTAATAAGATCAAAGCCCTTTATGACTTTAAATTGGAAATTCTATTCTATTCTACCACAGTTATTGTATTATATTACAGGTTTTGAAATGTGGATTCTTCGAAAAATAGTTAAAAAATGTTATTGGACCAGCTTTAATTTGAAAATTAGGGTACTAAATATGATTGGCCGTAAACATGAACTACCATAATGTGAATAAAATTGCCTTACGCAGGTTGACTCCAGGTTTCTGGACATGCAAATTAAATTTTTAGACAACATTCGCGGATGCATTAAGTCTTAGCAATGCAGCGTCAATGGACCGTGCTTTGTGGCATTCCTTGGGGGAAGTCTATGTTCAGCAGAGGATATGTGAAGGGCTGTAATGATGATGATGATGATGAATGCAGCATCGGTTTGCAAATAGTTTTAACCACTTATCCCCAAACTTCAATATCACACGGCTACCGATATTCATCTGAAGATATAGCTTTCACAATGTAGCCCATGATGGCTGTATTGTGAAACTCCAGTTACTTATTTATTAATTTTTGTTGCAAATTGTACAGAAGTCCGAAAAGTACAATTTGCCACTATGTCTGGCGTATGTGGACTATGAGAAAGCCTTTGATCCCGTCGAAATTTGGGCGGTGCTGCAGTCCCTACAGCGGTGCCAAGTTGACTGTCGGTATATCGAGGTGCTGAAGTGTTTGTACAGTAGGGCTGGGATGGCTATCCAAGTACAGAACCAGAGTACGAAACCTATCCAACTGCAGAGAGGTGTAAGACAGGGTGACGTTATATCCCCGAAACTCTTCACCACTGCATTGATAGACGTTTGCAAGGTACTGAACTGGAAAGGATACGGTATTAACATCAACGGCGAGTACATCACTCACCTACGATTTGCCAAAGATATAGTACTTATGGCAGAATCGCTGGAGGATTCAAATTTAATGAAGTTATGTGTTACCATATTAAAAAAGCGGTTTTAAAATAGAAATAACTATGACATAGAATACTGAGGAGACTTCTTTAGCACAGTTTATTTTCCTTGAATAGACACTTTACAGGATTCGTATTTACCTCTTAGAGTTTAACAGTATATAAATTGAATCAGTCATATACTCGTAACCATACGCATAGTGAAGTAAAGGCATATTATGTACTGAGAGGTAATCGTATTTAAACCGACTAAGCAAACATTTTGAAGGCCAGAAAAACAACATAACTATTGACCTTTAAAGAGGCAAATTCAAATATAATATAGAAGTGAGAAACGAGCTAACAGTGGCAAGTAGCTACTCCAGCACAAACACCGACAACAAACCTCCATAAACAAGGCTACAGAACTTCTAAGATAACGTATCACTTCTAAGATGTAAGATGAAACGTTTTTCCTAGATGGTACAACTTCTTATACGCCTAAGAGTTCATATGGGTACCCTCTTACATTTCTGCTACCAAGCAGCAGTATGCACTGCTTTGTTCTGATCTGAAAGGTTCAGGGAGTCAGTAAAATTACAGGCTGTGAGCCATTCTATCTAGACCCTCAGGGGTAACAACGCATCTGTATTGTTCTTTTTTAATTTGGTTGTTGTTTAATCTGTGTAGTGGCGGTGTAAGAATATCCACTACCCCGTATCATCCCGTGGGTGTCGGAATGAGGCTGGAAACTTAGAGGAAATTCTATAGAATATTAGCCAGGATATATCAAATATACATATGCATAAGCACTCATGTTTTTCACCCAGAGGGGCAGACAGAGACTACGGACTTTCATTTGACACGATCCTGACACACCTCTCTCGTCTCCTTTACATCCATTTACCTATCCATCTTCAATGTATCGCCAATTTTGTCGATACACTTTCGCCTAGGGCGTCTCTTCCCGACTCTGCCGTTCACTTCTGCAACAAAGATTTGCTTTGTCACATTTAAAATATATATATAATATGTATTAGAATATTATACAAAATATATAATATATATTAGAATACTATACAAAATATATAATATATATTAGAATATTATACAAAATGTATAATATATATTAGAATATTATACAAATATATAATATATATTAGAATATTATACAAAATGTATAATATATATTAGAATATTATACAAAATATATAATATATATTAGAATACTATACAAAATATATAATATATATATTAGAATATTATACAAAATGTATAATATATATTAGAATATTATACAAAATATATAATACATATTAGAATATTATACAAAATGTATAATATATATTAGAATATTATACAAAATATATATATATTAGAATATTATACAAAATGTATAAGATATATTAGAATATTATACAAAATATATAATATATATTAGAATATTATACAAAATATAATATATATTAGAATACTATACAAAATATATAATATATATTAGAATATTATACAAAATGTATAATATATATTAGAATATTATACAAAATATAAAATATATATTAGAATATTATACAAATATATAATATATATTAGAATATTATACAAAATGTATAATATATATTAGAATATTATACAAAATATATAATATATATTAGAATATTATAAAAAAAGTATAATATATATTAGAATATTATACAAAATGTATAATATATATTAGAATATTATACGAAATATATAATAATTTTTACGTGTAATGGCGAAGGACCGACTATGCTGGCACAGAATAAATAGCGAAACAACAGTATAGTGTATTACCTATATACATATTAGTAGTATACAGTATTACCTATATACCGTTACCGTTACAGCCTATTA
Organism: Parnassius orleans; assembly: GCA_029286625.1. Taxonomy (NCBI): domain Eukaryota; kingdom Metazoa; phylum Arthropoda; class Insecta; order Lepidoptera; family Papilionidae; genus Parnassius; species Parnassius orleans. Next base: position 268,022 of record JAGSMP010000198.1, read on the forward strand.
AAATCCACTGCTGAACATAGGCCTCCCCCATAGATTGCCTCATAGGGGGGGAATATTTTCCATAGTTGCCACGCTTGGGGAGCGGGTTAGCAGTTTTTTATTTTTAGTCATTAATAGGAAGACGCTGCTGCCCATCTCCTGATTTGTTTCCCTCTGTTTACTTTTACGACACCCACGGGATGATATGGGGTGGTGGATATTCTTACACCGCAACTACACGGTTATGAGTAACAAGAATCGGAGAGCCTTCTTATTAGCAACGAGTCAACTTAATGCTCGGAGGTGAAAATCTTAATCATATAATATGTTGGTGTCTATGGGCCTACACCATCAGGTGGACAGTGTGCTCGTTTGTCACCTCTTCCGTATTTTGATCACAAATCCATCTTAGATACAATACCCATTCCTACCATTTTAACTATTATAAAAATGACAAAAAAAAGAAAAGTGCTGCTGTCTATTTATTTTCTGATAAACTATCATTATCATCGTGAAAAACGTATCAAATACTATTATCCTCATTTTGCGGTGAGCTACAAGGTAATAAAACCTATTTTAAAACTTTTACGTTACACATAAAATATCATCTTTGATGTAGAATAGTTCCACAACTTATAGCTCGGATTAAATAAATATAAATTATAGAGTAAAAGAACGTAACTATTTTTAAACGACTTCAAAAAAGGAGGAGGTACTCAATTCGACTGTATTTTTTTTTATAGGATAGGGTGACAAACGAGCACACAGTCCACCTGATGGTAAGTGGTTGCTGTGACCCATAGACATCTACATCTATCCTCAATAAAGAATCAAAATGCAGGTGCGTTGTCACCCGTCAGGACTAAGATGGAATGCCTCTTTTCCAGTAAAAGGGTCTCCGGTTCTCTACACTCACCATACGAAACACAGCAGTGTTAAGCTGCTATTTCACTGGTATTCTGTGAGAGCGTGGTCTTTCCCCGGTCAAGCCGCCCCATTCGTGCTTCAACTATACTACTAATATAGCTGCTACCACGTATTATACTAATTTTTAATACGTGGTAGCAGCTGCTACTGCTACCACGTATTAAAAGTAAAGTAAATTATTTTATGTGTGTTTCTTCAGAACTTTCTTAGTGAACCAATTTTGATGATTCTTCTTTTATTTGAAAGCTCAAATTATTTTATTATTATATTATTTTATTATATTTAATTATTTCAAATCCCACATAAATTTGATCATTGAATTTCATTGATTGACATCATGATTGACTTTGACTACATTGATGATGTTCTCATTTTCAATTTTACCACTTGTTTTAAAGAAAATGATGACAAGTGAAGAATATAAAGGAAAAATCCAACTGATGTCTGCGAGCGAAGCACGTCTAGCTCTGGACTGTTTGCCAGCTAATGACAATGATGACGAGGATGTTTGTGATGGTCTACAGACAGGTGTGATGATGGGGCTAATAGTCAGAGCATCTGGCCTTTTGAACCACAGGCCAGATGCCGCAGCAACCATTGGTGAAAAAGACCATTTTTTTTGTAATGAAGCACATACCACCCAGCAATATAATTGAATTATTAATCAATTGATTAATTAATTAGTGGGATACAACTTAAGTTAAATTTTAGGTTCCAATTAGCACTATTAGTTTATAAGTTTTGCCAGGAGTTTTCTAGCCAATCACTAGTTTTAAAACACAATATTAGTATTTTAGTTTACGTAATTTCAAATTCTTTTCAAATATTCTCAAATTTTAATTTTTCTTCCAAATTTTATTGCCATCTTGTACTCCTGCACCACAATCGTCGTCAATAGCGATATCTGAAACAGAAAACACCGATTAATGCGAACATAGTATTAATGCTCATTATTCGAAAGGGCGACACGATCAAAATTGAGGACCTTGCAGTTAAAGGGGGCAAGTCCAAGTTTTAAAACTGTCAGGTAAAAATTTATTGTTACACTAATGTTTTATATGGTATAATATAATGTAAGCATATTTACATATTTTATTAAAGATTTTAAGGTGATTAAATAAGTTTTAGAATTACCACGAATTTTTAAAGTTTAGATCTGCCTCAGTTGTATATTGTACTATAGATAATAAAACACATCATTAAGAGTTTTTTTTTTTAATTTCAAGACCTATATTAATCAGCACATGAAAGACAAAACAATGAAAACAAAAACAAAAACGAATAAGTGTTTAACAAAAATTACAAATTTAAAGGTTCAGCTTGAACACCTTCGTCTTCGCCAGAAATATCATCTGTTGGTCTCACAACTTCACTTTTAAGACCCCCTTAGAAATACAGTTTATTTGGTGGAACATAGTTCTTTACCAGCTGCATTACATCTTTGTATTTAGCTTTTTCAACGGCAACATAGGTTTCTTCCAATTTCTTAAAATTTACCAATATTAATTTCCTCGCTTCTACATTAATTTGAACATAGGTCCAGCCTTTCTTTCTCCTATTTCACGGCCTTTATAGTTTAAATAGCTTCTTGCAGCAGCATTAGACTTCTTTATAATATATAACATTCCGTTTTCATTCTGAAGGATTCGCAGATTTTCGTTTTTTTTAGATTTATGCCATTCGTCGATGGGCATGGATTATTTAAATCAAGATTAAATCAAGATCGCTTTCATCATGATTTGAACTTGATTCGTAGTCAGGAGGCTGGTAAATATCAGACGATCCGCTACTAAATGGTTCAGAGTCACTCATATCATGCACATTTGACGCATTCTACGTTGAAACAATTAATAGATTTTTTTTCTCTATTCTTTTGGGCTGAGCTCAAAATGTGCACTGACTTGTCACAAATGATGCAATCGTTTCATTTGTTGCAAAAAGAAAACAAGTCCAGACCTTCTGCCTTCTTGCACCAAACGGAATAGGGTGGCAGATTCAAATATTGTTATAGCGCGCTTATTTTTCGTTCGTTTTGACAGCCCTAATTTTTTTACAAATTGTAGGTGAAAAAAAGAGCAACGGCAAAAATTTGGATCTGCCCCCCTTTTGATACAAGGTACTCAATTTTTGGAAAGAATTTAATCGTCATCGGGATAATAACTCCACAAACTGATGTATAGCAGTACCTTAAGCTTGACAGAATAAAATTTTCCGAAAATTGAATCTAGTTACAGCCATTCCTTATTTTCTAAAAGCCATCCCGTGCGCATCGTAAGAGGTGACAGAGGTTAAAGAAACAGAAAATGGAGAGCAGCATCTTCCTAATAGCAACTAGAAAATAAAAACTGCGTGGCAACCATGGTAAACATCCTCCCATGGGGCATTCTTTGTGGGAGGCCTATGTTCAGTAGCGGACTTTAATAGGTTGTGGTGATGGTAATGGTTGTGAATCATTTGCGGTATATCGGCGATATATAAATATTTTTGCGCCTTAGTATTCACTACTAGGTGGACTGCGTGCTTGTTAGTCACACTCCATCTATTATGCGTAATTCACACGTTAGTATTTTGTTTTGTTTTGCATATCTTGATAAAAATGTCTACGGTAAAGCAACCACATAACATTACGCTCCTATTTCACGCTGGTATTCAGTTCGTGATTCATAATCACAGAAAGTACCGCTGGGTTTCTTGCTGGTTCTTCCCAGGACGGAAGATTTATTTCGAACCAGTGGTAAAACTAAAAAAATACTTTCAATAAGAATTACATGTAATTTATATCGGATCTGACAGACAACAATGACATAGTAGAGAGAGCGACGCGCGTTGGCGGTCCGATGCAATATGCTTGCCCGCAGGTTTGCTAGGTGTACAAATGACGTCAAAATTACCCTCTTCAAGGCGTACTGTCAAACTTTTTACACCTGCAGCCTATGGTGTGACTATACACAGAGGACATACAATGCGCTTCGAATTCAGTATAATAATGCCTTCAGGGTGCTAATGGGCCTTCCTAGTAACTGTAGTGCTTCAAGCATGTTCGCTGAAGCAGGTGCTGATAATTTTTATGGCATCATAAGCTAACTGTGTCAATGTTATGTAGACTACGGGATTGCTCAAATGGTGTCTTGAGGGTATTTCAAGATAGGCTTGACTGCCCCGTTCAGAGGCATTAGATTCTAATGCATGTAGGTGGGATATTCAAGTTTCTTAACTGATTGCTCTCGTCTTGGCACATAAGATAGATATAATTTAATTTATCCTTATTTTATTATTATTAGTACTTTTACTAACATAGTATAAGTAAATTATGAAATAAAAATTATTATTATAATTATTATATTGTATAAAAATATTCTATTCTATTCTATTCCAAACCTTGTAGAACACTGAAAGGCTGGCTACTCTCTTGAAGTAGGATTGACAGTATAGGTAAGCTCGACGGAGATGATTATGAATAAAGAAGTTTTTAAAGGTAGAAGAATAGAATAAGGTATTTTAAGTATAGAAGTAAAATAGAAGATCGGCATGTTTCTAAAAGAAACAACATCATAAAAGTAATGATGTCAAGTAAGCGAGTTAAAGGAAACTCAAGGAAAAGTTATTTCAAGCAGTCAATAATAGAAAAGATTAACATAACATTCTGTACATAATAAATCTAAAATGATTTGAAATATAATTAATAGTGAAACTGGCTAGATAAAACTACACAACTCACACTTTCAATTGAATTTTAACAATAATTTAATATATTTAGATCAAGATGTTGTAACGGCTTTTGAGCAATATTATACCGACATTCCGATCTTAATTACAAAGTCACTAACTTCCTCTCCCTCTACTCCTGAGTCATCACCTTTACCATTAAAGTCTATCAAAAATTCACTGCTGGACATAAGTTTCTTCCATTGATTCCTCATAAGGGGGCATATTTTCTATAGATGCCACGCTTGGCAAGCGGGTTGGTAACCGTAGTATATTTTTTTATCTAGCTGTTTTAGGAAGATGATACTGCCCATCGCCTCTTTCAGCTTTTTAGCTTCCTTATGTCACCTCTACGAAGAGATGATATAGGGTAGTGGAATTTCTTACACCTCCACTATACGCTCAAACAAAATGAATATGTTTTTACACAAGAATTTCCATTTCATTAGATATTATCAAGAGATAATATAAAATATTTCTAAAATGTTAATATTAAGAAAAAAGATTGATTTAGAAGATTAAAATATAAGATTGCCGTTAAAGTAGTTACAACATGTGTAATCGCATAATGATTTCTTATGTTTTCGCGAAAACTAGAAATTTAAATAAAACTACGGCAGCCAGGTGTTTACTATCACAGAGTTTTTGAAATCAAAAAACATCCTGATTTCAATAGGAAAGACGGCTGGTTGCTACCAACTGCTTGGGATCCTATAATTAATAAAATTAAATCCCAACTCAAGCATACCACTGCAAGACTTCAAGATACTTTAAGTTCATAATGCGTAGATCGAAACAAAAATTTATAATTTTAAGACATTGGGATGTCGAACACCTCAGTCCCCCCGTGACCTTCGGTACTGTAAAGTGCTCAAAACGTCGGGAAAATAAAATAAGTAATCCTTGAAAACTAGTTTTATTTAAAGATGTGATCGCACCCCAAATTGCTGTAATTTTTAATTCTAATGTTGAATCCGATATGTTTCCTGATTAAATGAAGCATAGCAAAGTCATACCTATATTTAAATCTGGCAGTACATTGGGTCCCACTAATTTCAGATAATTATAATTTTGTAGTGCCAATATTAAGTTAACTTTTTGAAAAAAAAATGCTAGATCAAATGTTAAGTTGTTTTTAATGTCAATAAATTGTTTCACAAAAATCTATTTAGTTTTACAAGGGGTCGATCGACAATTGACGCCTGTGTTTAACTAATTAAACATATTTGTTTGCATGGGAAAACTCGGAACTCGTCTGTGTCCACGTCTCTTTTGTCGTTTGTATCTAATAGATGTTCATCAGGGCTCAATTCCTGGCCCCTTCTTGTTCTTAGTTGATATTAATGACTTAACTTACCTGGTAGGGAATAACTAAAATTTAGTTTTATTTGCTGATGATACTTCGTTAATTTCAGACTTAAACGGCAATTGTTAATATATGACAAAGCGAATATTGCTTTCATCAAAATTAGTACACTGGTTTAACGTCAAAAATTTGCTTTTGAACGTAATATAATGAAAAAGGTAACATAACGAGCAGATGAATACCAGCGTGATTCTAATAGAAGCAGATTTTTCTTGAATGCACTGTTTTACAACTGACGCGAAGCTTCTTTAGAGTCCAGTTAGTTCTGCAACATATGCTGTAAAAGAGATTAGAAGCCTTATATGTGTTGAAGCAGCTAGATTATTTTATCTTAGTTATTTCCTTATCATAATGTCATACGGAATCATGATCCATAACAGCAATTTATAACCTAAGTCCGAAAGAGCCTCTTAGAGAATTATTTAAGGGAATAACCATATCAATTTTAACCTCTCAATATATTTACGAAAATTTAATGTATGCACACAAAAACATAAATAGTTTTCTAGTCTGTCTGTAAATGCCAGGAACAAACACAAGCTAGTTATACCAGTAACTCGACTTCAAAGAGTCAGTAATTCCTTATGACCTATGAGATGAGGTAATGAGATGATCATTGCAAGAATTTTTTAAAGTAGCCTCTTACGTTATCGTGGGAGATGGATACTCTTACGTCATCACCACATACCGCCCACACAAACGCATTCTTACGTATCTATGTAATCTAGACGTGCCTGTGTTCGATGAAATTCTTATGTGACAAAATTGGAAGTACCTATGATGTAGTAAGGGAGACGCGCTGGAAAACATACAAGCGTACTCAAAAATAACATATTCGTGTTTTATTTGTACTCAAGAGACATCTACATTTATCCTCGATTGAGAATCAAAACGCAAATGCGTTGTGAGCCCTGAGGACTAAAATGGAATCGGTTGGACGGTTCTTTACATTCACCACACGAAACACAGCAGCATTAAGCTGCTGTAGTCCGCTATATATCTGCTGCACTGCCTTAATGCGTGTTGGTAGACTTCACATGTCTTCGAAATATTTTTTTTTATTTCTCAGACATGCATGTTTCACATTGATATACTATAATGTTACATCACGATATTTTCCACCGCGGACGTTGTAAGTCAGCATTTGAAATAGCAGTTGACAATTTCATTTGTGTCGGCGAGGATCGAACCTTGGTTGCACGCGAACTGTGAAATTTATAGCGAGCGCTTAGCTCGTTATCCACCGTTCATCACATATTATATGTAATTGATTACCGTTAGATATTTTGGCTCTCGAGCTAATTCTGTGTGACGTAAAACATCACTCCTCTTCTAGTTACACCTTGTCGGTGACATCAATACTATTATTGGATCAACTTATTACTAGACTCTATTGCTTTCAATGCGACGCTATTTTTAACACTGGTTCTATTTTGGTTAGTTAAAGCAAACGGAATTTAACGTTCTCAGAAATAGGCATAGTATCTTGCTATTACATAGCTCTAGCTACATTTCGGAGGGTATAAATATTAATGCAAGCTTCACCGTAAACATGAATTAAGTCTTGATTTTTTAATAAAAAGTCGAGTTTGATCTGTAATTAAAAAAAATATCATTACACACAATATTTATCTGTAATAATCAGAACACTGCTAATGATGTGTAGCAATTAGACAAGGAACCTGGCATAATTTTCACACTTTAGATTTTTCCCAAATAACACAAATAACAAAACATATAATCCTGACAATAAGTTGACCATTTGTTTTTTTTGATTAGTAGTTTTTGCGTGTTATGAGTATAAAAGAAAACATGAAGAGAGAGCAACAGACATACAGATAATTGTTGGATTTTATTTTTCATTATTATTGTGTAACGTCTATATATGTTTTGACCCATTTCCTGTCCCCTGTCACATATTGTTCATTGTATGTATCGTCATCATTGCTATTGTCATTCATTCATTATTATTGTGTCTGAAAACCGGACAGTGAAAGTGTGTGTTCGAAGCTCCAGCTCGATTCGTATTAGAAGAACCTGAACATAAGGGAATTTACGCTTTAAAAGGAAAATTCTCAATCAGTTATATCTATAATCACATTTCAATGTACATATATACATAAACACTCATGCCCAGAAGGGTAGGCAGAGACTACGGACCTCCATTTGGCACGATCCTGACACACCTCTCTCGCCTACTTTACATCCATAATATATCTACGCATACATGCTCGTCGGTTAATGGTACTCCTAATCTGGCTTTTTCATTTTCAATATATCGCCAATTTAGTCGATAAACCTTCTTCTAGGGCATCCCTTCCCAACTCTGCCGTTCCCATCTGTATAGATTTTCTTAGTGATCAAACCACCGAAGCATTCCTTTCTTAATCCTGGTCACAACATCATCTTGCAAATCACACTTTTCTCTTATCACACAATTTCTCACCCTGTCATTCAGATTCAGCCCTAACATACTCCTTTTTTTATTTGCTTTTTAAGGGAAACATACAGTACAATAATAAATTACATTATAAAACATATAAAAGTAATCCTAAAAACCAAAGTTCCACAGATATCTAATACGTAATAAAAGCTTGCCACCACAATGTTATGTTGAATAAAAATTAAAAAATATTAAAATATTAAAGAATAAAAATAACTAAATGGTATTTATAAATTAAGCATTAAGTACTAAGCAGGTAAAAGTAATATTATAACATTTTTAATTTATTTACATAACATAATATTGTATATTATGTTATTATATACAATATTAAAAACTTTTAATAATAAAAAAAACTAAAACTAGTAACTTAATTATCATACAGGCCTACTCCCGGTATATTGTAACAACTTAAAGTGAAACTACCAATTATATATTAAGTTTTACAATATTTTCTTTGTATCTATTATATTTAAGGTGAAATATATCTAACAATATTTTAAGTTAAATTTTTTGCATGCACAAGATACAAAATTATTTGAGGCATACCTTGTTTTAACTTTACGTAATGCAAAAAGAGGTTTATTTCGTGCACCTAACCTGTGACACGCAAGATTCACTTTGCTTAAAAGTAGGGGAGAGTCGATGATATTATGAAGCAATTTGTACATTTGATCTCTTATATCACGGCGTCTCTCGAGGGTATTACTGTCTAAGTTATCAATAATGGAGTCTATAGAAGAATTATATCGCTTTAAGTGACGCAGAAACTTATTGTTGATTTTTCAATCATATTAATATAAACTTTGTATTGAGGATTCCAACATGAAGAACAATACTCAAGAATAGACCGCACCAGAGTGTTAAATAGAATGATTACTGTTGAAGACTTTTAAAAATTTGACTTTTGAGATACGCATAACAAAATCTAGCATTTTAAAAGCTCTTTTAGTTATGATATTAATATGTGATCTCATTAACAACTTATTATCCAAGTGAATTATCTATAATAATTAGTAAATTATCGTCAAGCTTATAATCAAAGGACGGGATTCTTTTCCCTGGTAAATGAGATAATGTTATATTTCCTGATGTTCAAGCAAAGATCATTTGCTTTATTACAATATGCGTTAAGCCTACACAGATCTTCTTGAAGTAGATTGCAGTCCTCTATAGTTTTAATAGACCTGAATATTTTCATATCATCTGCAAAAAGGAGAATTTTGGAATTATGGAAGCAGGATATAACATCATTTATAAATACTATAAACAGTAGTGGACCAAGATGCGAACCCTGAGAAACGCCTAAAGAAAATGGGAGAAATGATGAACAGTATCCTTTTATTGCAACCACCTGACTATGATTTCTAAGATAAGAGGATATCGATCGAAGTAAATCACCCTGTACACCGATTTGATCTAATTTATGTATCAGAATATCTAATAGTGATAATAAGGGCTTAATTAAAGGCTTTTCTCGCTCAAAGGCTAAGTATAGCCACTCGGCGAGGAAACGCAGTCAGCGTTCTTGGTACTATACCGCGGAAAGGAGAACTGTATGATACTACACGGCGTAAGAGTATAACAATATAGATAGACTTTTACATGAAATAATATTAAAATCTAAGAAAACTTATACCACACGCATTAATCATAAGCTGTGATGATTCTAGTGAGAGTACAAGGTCATAATTATGAAATTACTACTCATAGGACTAAATATAACATAAACTTAATAAAAATGACATTTACATTTTTGCCCAATTATTATTCTGTCAGGTTACCCTAATTAATGTATTATAAACGATAAAGTGTAAATGAATAAATAATATTCATGTAAAAATATAAACAAAACAGAAGAAAATAGTAACATTAATAACAGAGTTGTTTGGTAGATTCAATCCTTTTTTTTATACGTGGGAAAATCTTTATGGATACCGGCCTGTCGCGAAGGCGACAGACAGGTTATGCCGGACTCCTACCGGCTAAAACCCCACGGTGTTCATCTCTTCGCCCTTGGTCGGGGCTACGGGAACGCTTTCGCACACTACTGCAGCCCCGACCGCGATAGCCCTTATAGGGTCCGTCTCGATGACTGAGTGGAGCTGGAGTTTTCCACTCCTTCTTCATTTAGGGGCGCACGGAAAACATACCGTGCGCGCCACCTCGAGACATTAAAAGACGAAGGAGAGTCCGTGTGTCCGCCACCTAAGCCTCAATTATGGTGGGTGTAGGAGAGCTTGATATGCTCTCCTCCGACGCCCAACTCTCTGGCTGCGGATTGGGGTATCTGCCGTCCTTTCTCTCTCACTCTCCACAGCCTCTTTCCGCAACATCACTTGTTCGCAGAAGGTTACGCCGGCACTCCACGACCTTTCGCATCCAACCATAGCTTTAATTAAAGCTGGGAGCGAGAGGTCGTCCCCCACTACATCCACAAGGTCACGACGCAACTCAGCCCACGCTGGGCAGTCCTCAAGGGTATGCTGCGCCGTGTCCTCGTCGCTACCACAGTGATAGCACTCAGTTGTCGGCTCTCTTCTGGCTATAGGCACAGATACTTACCAAAGCACCCATGCCCGGAAAGCACCTGTACCAGCCGGAAGGTCAGTGACCCGTGCCGCCTGTTCAACCAGTCTGGCAAGACCGAACGAACAGCCTCGACAGTCCTGCTTCCTGCCTTCGGGTGAGCTAGACGCTCTTTCCACTTTTCAAGCATAAGCTGCCGAGCGTGAAGCTTCCGCGATTGCCACTCTCTGGGAGAAGGACGATACCCTTGATTTCGAAGTTCCGAGCGCCAATTGTACAGAGACGCAAGGAACTCTGCCTCAATACTTCAGGGTGGGGACCCCGTCAAGACACATGCCGCCTCATAGGAGATCGTCCGGTACCCTCGTACGACTCCGACGGCCATCGTCCTCTGGGGCTTTCTCAGGAAGGTGTGGTAGATTCAATCCTACTCTAAGCTAATGAAATAATGGTTATTAAAATTAATAAAAAAAGTTTCAGCCTATATACGTCCCACTTCTAGGCTTCCTTGCCCTATCAATGTGTAGTGGTGGTGAATATCTACTACCCAATATCGCCTCGTGTGTGTCGACATATAGACAGAGGTAAATAAACCAGGAGATGACAATCAGCGTCTTTCTCATAACAACTAAAACTACAACAAAATCTGCGGTTGCCAACCCACCTGCCAAGCGTGGCAACTATGGCAAATATCACCCTACGTTCGAACGTACGAAGCCTACGTTCAGAAGTGGACGTTTGATAGACTTTAATGGTAACGCTAAAACCCTTTCAGAAATAAGTCTACCGCGCTGCCTCTATGCGTGTCAGCGAACTTCACATATTATATCTTCGGATTTTTTTTTTAATTTCTCGGATTTGCCGTTTCCTCATGATGCTTTCCTCAAAGCTGAGCACGTGGTACATCAGCACTTAAAATTGCAATTAACAATTGTATTGGTGTCGACGAGGATTAAACCCGGGTTGCTCGCATACTTACAGCGAGTGCTTAGTCCCTGAGCTACCATGGTCTATACTATATCTATAGATAACCGGTCACCGTAGCAGTAATTTGTTTATGACATTTTTTGCACACTTAACAAATATTCTCTGTATTTTTCCTCAATCTATTCCCTTTGTTACATCGTTTCAACATTTTGCGGACATAAATTTGACCGCTAAATGTTGGAACGATCTTCCACCCATTATTTGTTAGTTCGGCCGTAGCTACTGAGGCCGTATTGAACGTGTGATAGTGATGTTTGCCAGAAACTGTCTCAGTTTAGTACAGACGCGTTCAATATGATGGCTTTAATTAAATTTACTGTCAATAACTAGTCCGAGGTATGTTTGCGTAAACCATATCAATTCCTGGGTAGCAACATGCTGCAACGCTTTTTGTGTGTACAGCTATGATTGTGCGTGAATATTTTTTTGGCTGGCGAATGTATGACATACGGAGATTTGTTTCTAAATAACTTAGTTTTGCTAGCATTGAGGACCAGCCCAGCACAATAACACAGCATAATGATACCACCTTGTTAGGGTATCCAGATTGTAAAAGATCACAAGCCCTTCGTGGAACTTTTATCGCCGATTGCTTTCTTAAAATGATAGCACGCGCAGTTGAAAACGCTACTGCCCGTGTCATTTAATAGAACAAAAAATGTAGGAGTCCTAGTACTGAACCTTGTGCCGTGCCGTTCGCAACTAACACGAGGTCTCTGTAGGTATTTTAATCCTTCACGGAGAATTTTTGGATCTTTAGATAATTTTGACACCAATTAAGAAAGGAGCCACGCACGTCACATTTGTCTAATCTTCTACTATCTGGTCATGCAACATGGTGTCAAAAGCACGCGACGAGTCAATAAATAAGGCAAGCGGCTACCTTTTTTGAGTTAGGTGACTATTTACTTCATGAGTAAATTTAGATAAAATACTTTATTATTATTTTATTTAGGGAATCAACAAATATAAGTGCTATTATCTGATTGAAAATATTTAAAATTTGTGCTCACACAATTTATTTTACCACAATTTTATAACTATATACTATATCTAACGATAATTTGAGTAATCATCAGGTTTTGATTCACAATTCTTTTAATTTACCAGGATACAATCCAGTTATAATTATAATAAGTATTTTAAGATAAGTTCAATTGTCAGTAACGTAATTTTTATAGAATAAGTATGATAAACGAGCACATAGTCTACATAAGTGGATGCTGTGGCCCATAGTTATCTACATCTATCCTTGATTAAGAATTAAAGTGCATTAAAATTATTATTGTTTAAGTTAACTTGATTCAATTTCATGAACTCTGTTAAAATAAACAACCCAAATCAATTTATACGTCAAATAAATTTGCTGTTTCACTAAACACGTAGTAGGCGATAGACTTACGAAATTTCAATACATCATTGTTATTGCAAAACATCTGCATATAATAGTATTGATGAACCTAATGCACCGATTGAGGTCGCACGTGTCTGGCAACATTGTCGTCGCTAACTATACTACAATGAACTTCAAATCTATTCCAAACCGATTAAAAATGGCAGCAATCAATATGCAAGTAAATTGATTACAATAGGTGTTATATATAACAGTAGGTATTCGTTTATCACTGATTAATATCATTACGGATTAGTAAGCTGAAGTGGCAATAGGCCCGCCATGTAGCTCGAAGAACCGACAACCGATGGGGAAGCAAGGTTCTCAAGTGGTAGCCTCGTACCGGCAGGCGAAGTGTGGGGCGGGCCCCCACTAGATGGAGTGTCGACCTGGTAAGACATGCACGAAGTCGATGGTTGCAGGTGGCTCAGGACCGTGATTTGTGGCATTCTGTGGGGAAGGCCAGCAGAATTTATTATAGAGCTGTAATGATGATGATGATGATGAATATCATTACGTCACGACGAACATATTGACGGGTTTAAAGGATTTTTTTTATAAAACTCTAGTGACAAACGAACTTACAGTCCATCTCATGGTTACTGCATGGCTCTACCACTTACGTGGTATGCATCTGAATCTATATAATGGTTGTAGCACGAATGGGTCGGCCCGACCGGGGTAGGCCACGTTCTTTCAGAATATCATACGAAACACAACAGCAGAATAATGTTGTGTTTCGTATGGTAAGTGTAAATAAACGGAGACCCTTTTTACAGGAAACGAGGCATTCCATTTTAGTCCTCAGCGCTGACAATGCATCTGCATTTTGATTCTTAATCGAAGACAGATGTTTATGGGCCACGTACCATCAGGTGGACTGCGTTTTCGTTTGTCACCCTTATTTTATAAAAACAAAGTAAAACCGACTCGCAGGCCGTGACGGCAAACGGCGTGACGCTCTCCTATGCCGTCATGCCCCGTCTACGCTACCACGCATGCGCGTATATTATACAGGTTTTTTTAAAATATTATATTAAATGGACAAATGGACTTACAGTAGGTATGTAGACTAAAATGGAATACACAGCAGTGCATTGGAAGCACTAGGCGACAGAAATAGATAAGAGGAAGGTACATACCTAGACGGACTCCTGGGTAAAAGAAGAGACCTACCACCAGTAAAAATTTGGTGACAACTAATCAATGTCTCTGCGACACGACAAACGTAAAAATAGAAAAAAACATGCGTGAGTGTCGTGGAACACTCGGTTGGAACGAAGTTCCTTTCTTAGTATGTTATTATTGATAAACATATACATAACATACATAAACACTCACGCCTGTCACCCAGAGGGTAGGCAGAGACTACGGACTTCCATTTGGCACGATCCTGGCACACCTCTCTCGCCTCCTTTACATCCATATATCTACGCATACACGCTCGTCGGTTAAGGGTACTCCTAACCTGGCCCATTTTCAATATATCGCCAATTTGGTCGATAAACCTTCGTCTAGGGCGTCCCTTTCCGACTCTGCCGTTCACTTCTGCAGCATAAATTTGCTTTGTCACTCTTTCTTCGTTCATTCTTTCTACATGACCAAACCACCGAAGCATTCCTTTCTTAATCCTGGTCACAACGTCATCTTGCAAACCACACTTTTCTCTTATCACACTATTTCTCACCCTGTCATTCAGATTCAGCCCTAGCATACTCCTTAATGACCGCATTTCTACAGCATTTATTCTACTCTCATGCTTCTTCTGCCAGACCCAACTTTCACTACCATACATTAAAGTAGGGACTAACACAGCATTGTGAATTGCCAAACGTGCCTTTTTTGACACATTATGACTCTTCACAATAGCGTGTAGAGCCCCATTCACTCTATTTCCTGCGTTCACTCGTCGTTCTATATCCTTATCATATCTACCATCCCTGCTAAATAAACATCCCAAATATACAAACTCATCCACTTGCTCAATCAACTCCCCTTCTATTCTTATTTCACATAACGTTTTACTTTCTTCTTTCAAAACCATCACTTTCGTCTTACTTGCGTTCACTTTCATACCTCTTTCTTTTAATGACCGGTTCATTAAAGTAACCATCATTTGCAACTCGGCCGCCGACGATGCAAATATGACTTGATCATCGGCGTACAAAAGGCATTTGACGGTTAACTCACCCATTCTCAACCCACATTCTTCGACTTTCAAAGTTTGCAAACAACTGTCCATAAATAGGTTAAACAGCCAGGGGGAAGCTACACAGCCCTGTCTGACACCTTTTTGGATGCCAAACCAGTCCGAGTAGGCCCTGTTGATCCTGACACAAGCACTAGAGTCCCTATAGAGACTTCAATGCCCGTATCAAACCAGCGCTCAAACCAAATGAGTTAAGTGTTTGCCATAACACATTCCTGTCCACTCTGTCATAAGCCTTTTCCAAGTCCATGAAAGCACAAAAACTTTCTGGTTTTTCGCCAAAATTTCTCCGCAATCATGCGCATGGAAAAGACTTGATCCGTACACCCCATTCCTTTCTAAATCCAGCTTGCACATCCCAAATTTTTCCATCAGTTTCTTCCATAACTCTTTCAATTAACACCTTAGCATACAGTTTACCCACAATTGATAAACGTATTATATTATTGATTAACAAATACAAAATGAATTACTAGCGTCTATTAAAATGAAGCGTCGTTTAAAATAATATTTCTTTTATGGCAAGATAAGAAAAAGTGCGAGGGAGATGGATATTATTCCACCTCGCTCGCACTATTGAAAGGGGGTCGTGACGGAAAAATCTTACACTTTTTCTCGCCTAGCCCCCAACTGTCAAATTCGTACCGTGCGATAAGGAACTTTGTTCTAATAAAGGAAGTTACGATTCATTTAATATCGGCTTGTCTCATTATCATAAAGCCAAAAATAGACACGTGTTTAGTCAGCAACGCAAATCTTAACAATAAATTTTATATAATATTATCACTCCAGCTTCGCCTGGGTATTATCTATTAATGTAGCGTTATTTAAGTTTAAGATAATCAAAGAACACTTGTTTTATCAATGTTTTTTAATTATTTCGGATAAAATGTAGCCAAGGTCCCCCTGGCTTTGCTTTCTATCGGTTCATAAAGTTTCATCAGAATCGGTTTAGCCATTTTGAATTAGCCCGGAAAGGCACACTGACAATTTTTTTAATAATTATAACTTTTAACAAAAAGTTAAACCAACTTCAAATTGCTAAAAAAGAAGTTATATATTTGCTACCCTTAGGGGTGAAATTTTTTCTCCAAATTAAATGGGACCACCCTTGAAGTTTCTTTTTTTATTAAATAACCTATTTAATAAAAAAATAATCATCAAAATTGGTTTACAATCTGCGAAGATATCGCGAACATACATACAAAAAACATACACTCGAAATGAGAACCTCTTCCTTTTTGAAGTCGATTAAAAATAGTTATAAATGTCTTAATAGCATGTAAATAACCAACAGGGATTAATAGAAGTCATTTATTTCAATATTACGGACAGACCCTTCAATTTTATTTAAAGAATATACTACCTCATATCGACTCTAACGTCCGGCCCGCGTGAGTAAATAACTAAGTCGATCTTGTTTTTCTCTTTAAACCAGTCAATTAGCAATTAGTCAATAGCGTATATTCACCATCGGGTGGATTGTGTATGTATGTATGTAACCCTTACATCTACCAAAACAGTAACCACATGCTCGATTGTAATAAAATATAATTAATAGAATCAGCCGTTACTTTACGAAATCCATTATATTAAAGTTGCTAAAATTACTTCGCTTATATCCGCTTAATGAAATAAAATGATGCGTCTTACCTTTTTATAGAAATAGGTGACAAACGAGCACACAGTCCACCTGATGGTAAGTGGTTGCTGTGGTCCATAGACATCTACGTCTATCCTCGATAACGAATCAAAATGCAGATGCGTTGTCAGTCTTGAGGAATAAGATGGAATGCCTCTTTCCAGTAAAAGGATCCCCAGTTCTCTACACTCACCATACGAAACATAGTAGCATTAAGCTGCTATTTTACGCTGGTATTTTGTGAGCGTGGTCCTTCCCAGTCGAGCCGACCCATTCGTGCTATAACTATGCTATAAATATAGCTGCAGCTTGGCTCTACCACGTACAAACCACGTCTTACCTACTTTGAAGGAGGTGCTCCTCCCAACCTCACTCAATTGCGTGCACTATCCCCGTCACCACTACTCCAAACACCACTACACTAGGAAAGACACACCGCCGACGATAATACGACACGTGTTTCGCCTCAACACAAGGCATCCTCAGGTGAAATAGACTCTGCGGTGGCTGACCGCTAAGTCATTCAGTTTTTAGCGGTCAGCCATCGCAGGTAAGACACATCATTTTATTTTATTAAGCGGATATAAGCGAAGTAATTTTTACCAACTTTAATGTAATTACTACATTGTACAGTAATTTAATACATTGTGTGGAAACATGCATGATCAAGTATTTTGACTAGAGAAACACAGTCAACATTTCTACATAAAAGTTATAACTCGAATTCAAAATTTAAAAACCCCCGATAAAAACAGCTGATGACCTTGAAACGAGTGAAACGATTTTGATAATACACGTCTAAGAATCACCGCTAGAAAATCTGCTTTTAAATTAAAAAAAAAAACACACGCAAATCGGTTCACCCGTTTAAGAGCTACGGTGCCACAAACAGACACACACATAGAGGTCAAACTTATAACACCCAACTTTTTGCGTCGGAGGTTAAAAAACTAAAGTAAAGCTACAGCCTTTATATGTCCCACTGCTGGGCACATGGCTTCTCTCAACTCTGAGATGGCTTAGAGCAAGGAAATGTCCGCCGCGCTGCCTGTGTTGGCGGGTTCCAGAAGTCTTGAAAATATTTTTTTTAAATTTCTTAGACACAAGTTTCCTCAAGATGTCTTCCTTCACAGTCATGCACGTTTATTTTTATTTTAGAAGAGGGGGCAAACGAGCGTGCGGCTTACCTGATATGGTAAGTGCCGACCGACCGTAAAAAAATGTTTCTAGTTTCAATTTTTTATGAATCATATATAACACTAAATTCCTAACTCGTGACCGTAGTCATTGTCGAAGTAACAATGCATTAGAATTATGGCGACATTACGCGTGAAACAATGCGTCGTCCCCAGCCAACTATGTGAAGTGATCCTATTGCGCGAATAGGTTTTCCAAAATCATGAGCGTTCATTGTACACGGGTGACTTACTTACTTATTTACTATATAGCAAACATAAGAGAAACTGATATACAAACATAGACAGTATATTCTAAGTCTATGTATACAAAATAAATCCTACCACCTATAGTCTTTGTGTTATAGCATGGTGCGGGTGCCAGCTTAAAATTTAGCGTGTCTAGAGATGGAACATTGTTAAATCGATTTATAAAAGGCGCATAACGATACACAAAGCAAAGCAAAAATATCGATTGACTATCGATAAAAAAATTAAAACCGGAACATATATTTCTTTATAAATAAATTACAATGCATGTAAATTTTAGTTACAGTTTAATACAAATTATGACATTATAAATACATATTATAGTATGTATTAATTAGTAAATAAAAAATTTCTTCTATTTTATGTTAATTCCAACATTTATATTGACATTAAAACAAATAAAATGACTGTCAGCACCTGTAATATTTAGTACGGCGTTGACTACACCTGCAGCTTTTCTAGGTACGGGTGCTAGCGCCTTTCGCTATAAATGTGTATGAGTGTTGCCAGATCCAGTGGGTCAAATATCGGGACGGAAGGTAAAAATAATCGAAAATTTAGTTTATAAATCTCATAAAATTAAAACAAAAAACAGATTTTTTGGAGCCTTTTTGGCCGCCATGAGTTATTATACTAGTTAGTTATACTAAAGTATTTTTGACACAATGCGCAATGTGCTTTATAATTATTTTTTTGGACTGAGCTAATGAACGAATAATTTATCGTCCAGACATCGGAAAAACTAGATATTCGTCTATGTGCCTTTTTCTTTTTCGGCTGAAGACCTAAATTAGAGATTTTTTCAGACTGAATTTTCTGAATGACTTATTTGAATGTTATTCTGAAAAAAATAATAAATCTTATGAACTTAGAATGCATGCATTTTAAAAAACCCTCAACAACGGCATTATACAATAAAAAAGCTCAAACGCCCAAATAAAATCTTTGCATCACACGCATGCCACTTTATTTATTGAATACAAAAGTACCAACAACCGCGTAAAGAAATTGACTAGTGGAAGAACTAACCCACAAGACTTTTGCATTTTACTAAATGTACTTATCTAAACCGCAACATGTAAATTATGTACTGTACTAATTACTATTAAAAAAATTAAATAATTAATAATGGTCGAATTTGGCTTGTGGCTGGGCGGGCGGCATCACTCGGTGAGAGAAAAAACGAAACAACATGAATGTTATCTGTATCTCGCAACACGCCGAACGAACGAACGAACAGCATGAATGTTACCTATATATGTATATATAAGATATAAACACTCACGCCTGTCACCCAGAGGGTAGGCAGAGATTATGGACTTCCATTTGGCACAATCCTGACACACCTCTCTCGCCTCCTCCACATCCATATACCTACGCATACACGCTCGTCGGTTAAGGGTACTCTTAATTTGGCCCATTTTCAATATATCGCCTTGCCTTTCAATATATTGCACTTTATATGAAGTATCTATCGCCCATTTTGTAATTTCCAGTTGAGTTTATATTGCTTTTACTTCGATGATTCATTTTATTGTTGTGTTTTGTTAAGTTAATTTTTGCTATTTGTTAAGTTTGTTTATTTAAAATGCCAAAACGAACAAAAAAATTTTAAGGCGGGCAAAGGGAGGAGGAGGGGGTGTTAGTCGTTCGCCTTCGAGATTCCTTTAAGCGAGAACAACAAAATAGCGGAATACATATAAAATTATTTAATTCCTTTTTCTTAATTTTACCACTTTCTCTATTTATTTTCTCTTTCAGTTTTTACGTTCGATTATGAGGCACATCTCTACTAATTAAAAAAAAATTACCGCTAGTAAGCATAGTACATAACTGCGCACGCAAGTGAAATAAATTAAACTTTTATAATTTTATTAGTAAAAAAAACTACATTAGGTGAGATTTTTGAAGTTAATATTAATTTATATATACATAACAGAATAGAGAAAATTAATAAAAAGAAATCCAGTGTTATTTTTTCATAGTTAAAAATTTTGACATATCTTGCAAACGCACGCAAGTTACGTTCTGGTGACCTGTCAACCTGTTACCCGCACCATGCTATAACGCAAAGACTATTAATATCATCAAAAGGTTCATCTAATGAGTTTTGGTTTTTATTTTACTTTCATTATTATTATAGTCTTAGAAAGTCAAAATAGTCGTTATTGCTATTACAACGCCGTGACATTCATACGCTCATATATGTCATAATTAACTTGTTCGGTTTAACCATCACTAGGTTGTAGCACTCCTTTTAAACCTAGGACCTTCTGGGTCCGTACCCTTTACTTCTTTCTACAGACAAGCAACAGTGTGTGCACTGCTGTGTTCTGATCTGAAGGGTAGAGATGAGATAATAATGGAAGATTGCTAAAATTACAGGCTGGGAGGCATTCCATCTGAGTCCGCAGTAGTGACAACACTTTAGTAGCCTTCTTTATTTGGTTACAGGTGTTCATCGGCTGAACAGCCACTCACAATCACGTGGAATGTTTGTTCGTTTGTCACTTCAATCTAATGTATAAAAATTAATTTTTTGTTTGTTCGTATTTTATGCGCTGCCATACCGTTCATCAGACTTCAGTAAAACTTTGTCAACTTATTTCTTGCACTTGCGCGAAAGTTATAGGCAATTACTTACACTAGGTGATGCGCGTATCGTACCGACAAATTTAATTGAAAGTTAATACATATATCATTCAATGAATGTATTATCATTCCTAATTCCTAATTAAACATTATAACTCTTCCAAATTTAAAATCACTTTTTCATAATAACGAGTAATATCGTATTTCTTCTGCAGCAGTAACGCGCCGGGTACCAGCTAGTTTTATATAAATAAGTATTGCATTATTTTATTAGGTCTTCATTAAAATTCGTTATTATGTATATACTTAATTGCTTTTCCATTATAATACTGATACAGCCATAATTAGAATAATCCCACAGTAAGACATTACATCATTGTGAACTGGCACCTATCATAAATTACAAAATAATCTAGTTTATTTTAAAAGGATACACCTGGGTAGGTATGTACGATTTTTAAATATCGTTTTGTAGTTGCTACTGCCATCTATTGTTATATACACACCAGGAAACACAAACCGATTTGCAAATTGAAAAGCGTGCGCTGTGAGTAAGCGTTGGCAAATTTTCAATTTTCCGTGTACAACTTTCGTTAGATGGCGCCAGTAGTACGTCTCGGAGACGACTAGCCGGAGATATTTTTGTGTAAGTTACGTTTTGCCGAAAGTTTATTTTTACATCGGAGCGTTTTATAAGTGGCCTAGGAAGTTAATGTATGACATGGTGCGTGTAAAATGTTACTCTGCAGCATCTAGAGCTTTCCATCATGTAGTTGTTTTTGAATCTGTTGATAGCGAAATTGGACTCAAATTAAATACTTCTATTATTGCTTCAAAATGCTTATTGATAAGAAAATTTTAAGAGAATGTTAATCGAACTTAAAATTAGCTATTAAATTTAAAATCATTGTACATTCAATTTATTAAAACATCGTTAACAGCTTTTCGACAATTGAATGGCTAACGGAAGAAATGTTTTAATGCAATTAAAATTATTAATTATATTGATTCTTCATAACATTCAGGTTATTACGACAGCCAATATTGTAAGGTTGTTTCATTCCCTATAAAGGACGATAAGAGCAGTCATGGTAATCGGATACATTTAATACTGGCGCGGAACATATATGGCTAGCTAAGACTGTATCGCATGTACGGTTCTGTGGTATTATTTTCAACAAGCCGCGTGCGTGTTCACACAATTTTGATTTTAATTAACCGACAATTATATATAATACCCATCGAAAATTGTTTAAGATTGGAAAGGTTTGGTTAACATTTGAAGTCTTTTTCTATATTGAAAAGTGATAATATACATATTACTAGGCGTACTTAGTTAAAACAGAAAATGGTTGGATATTAATTTATTTGGCTAGTCACTATTTTACACAATTTTGTCACAACCAGTTTTTATGAAGTTGTTATCAACTTTCTAATTCTCTAAGCAAATCTAAGCAAATTCAGTTATAAATCTGAATTTGCTTAATTACGCGTAAATAAATATAATGATGTGTCCTGCCTACTTTGAAGAGCAACTCCCACCTACCTCAGTTGCGTGCACTATCCCCGTCACCACCACTCCCAAAACCACCATACTAGGAACGACACACCACTCTCGATAATACGACACGTGTTTCGCCTTTACACGAGACATCCTCAGGTGAAATAGTCACACATCATTTTATTTCTTAACGCGAAATTTAGCAAATTAAGTTATAACAACTTCAATATAATGGATATTAATTATTAATTAATGAATTAACCAGTTATTAGTTTAAATATGTACTTCTTATTGATTTATTAACCGTGTAGTGGCGGTGTAAGAATATCCACTACCCCATATCATCCCATGGGTGACGTAAGAGGCGACAGAGGGAAATAAATCAGGAGATGGGCAGCAACGTCTTCCTAATAACGACTAAAAATAAAAAAATTGCGAAGCCGCTTGCAAGCGTGGCAACTATGGCAAATATCCTCCCTTGTGAGGCAATCTATGGGGCAGGCCCATGTTCAGCAGTGGACTTTAATAGGCTGTAACGGTAACGGTATTAATTAATATTGTGTCAAGTCATTTACATAACACTACATACATAAACATTGTTTATATATTTTTGAATACAACAAGAATATATATTTTATTTTTTTATTTATTCTCACAATTTAAGTTAACAAGGTAAAGTATAAACAATGTAGACTATGGGCTGAGAGTCTGGTGTCTGTACTAGGTGGAAGCCTGTAAGCATCAGATTGATTTGACAGATTCAGAATGACAAACCAGCACACCGTGGTACCACCTGATAGTAATTGATTGCTACGGTCCGTATACACCTACTTCTGTCATTGATTAAGAATCAAAATGAAAATATTTTGAATACCTGGTTACCGATTAAAAGAATATCCGGTACTCGTCACTCGCCATACGAATCGAGCATTGTACTGCTAATTTTGACTGCCTCTTTGGTCTAGTGGTCGTAAGTACGACTGCTGATCGAGTCCCGGGTCGATTCAAAATAATTTATTGGTTTTCTCTGTCAAGAAATTCTCAATAGCAGCCCGGAGTTAGGAAGTTGGCGGTGTTTTATCCCCGTGCTTTGGAAAGCACGTAAAGCCGTTGGTCCTGCGGCTGATCTCTTTCCGGTCGTGTTGGATTGCCGTCCCATCGGACTATGAGAGTGATGGAATAGAGAGTGTACTTTTTTCATAGGATAAGGGTGACAAACGAGCACACAGTCCACCTGATGGTAAGTGGTTGCTGTGGCCATAGACATCTATATTACGAATCAAAATGCAGATGCGTTGTCACCGTGAGGACTAAGATGGAATGCCTCGTTTCCAGTAAAGGGTCTCCGTTTCTCTACACTCACCATACAAAACACAGCAGTATTGAGCTGCTATTTTACGTTGGTATTCTGTGAGAGCGTGGTGCTTCCCCGATCAAGCCGACCCATTCGTTCTACAACTATACTACTAATATAGCTGCAGCAATGCCTCTATTACGTATAAAAACGTCTTGTGCATGCGCATTCATTCGTGCACTATAATATTGTCCTGCGAAGATAGCTAATCTCCATTGAGACTGGCTGCCGTTATTGAAATTCGGCCTGGAGAACATTATTATTATAACTGCTATCTTACGCTAATATTCTGTACAAGAATGGTTCTTTCCCGGTTTAACCGACCTATCTATGCTGCAGCCATATCATACGTGAGCTCTACCAGTATAATATGTGAGCTCTGTATCGTCTGTCAAAATTAGCTAACCTTAAGACAGCTCTAATGGCATACCATGGATACGTTGGTTCTATACTGAGGTATGGACTGATTCTGTGGGGAATTCGACACACATTTCTCGTGTCTTTATACTACAGAAGAGATGTATACGATTGACCAAAAAATGCTCACCTCTTCACAAAACTACATAATGATCGTGGTGGCACAAGAAGGTATCCGTGGAAATTATCTGTGCCCCAGGCAGCCACAACTTGTTTTGCTAGAAATAGTTATAGCATGTGCGTTCGACTATTTAATTTAATTCCGAACCATATTCAAAATTTGACATTTAATCTTTTAAAAAAATATTTTCGGGATTCTGATTGAAAACTGTTTTATGACATAAATGAATTTATCAAATTCTGCCGTGACAGTCACCGAATTGTTGTTGATGTTTGAAATTTTAAATTGACAAATGAATTAGAATTTGTAAGGTTGACATTATACTAGTTTGAAATTATGCATTATGACATGACCATGCCTGTATATTTTTTATTTTTTCTCTTTTTACACCTAAATTTATTGACATTATACCGTTTTATTAAATTTTGATATGAAATGTTATTGTAATTTTATAATTTTCTAACTTTAATTATTCAATTGCATGTCGACGTAATATTTGCATACCGATAAATCGGTGAAACATGCATATTCACACTATTGTTACGAGCTTGGGGTTCGAGACAATTAAAACTGCCGATTGAATTACCAAAATTGACACTTTAATTATACAACACTAATTACAACTTAACCACACTAATAACAAAATACAATTTTACTACAGATCGCTTAAGTTCGTAGTTGTATCGCTTCGAAGTCCTCGCTTGTATCGCCAATTCAATACTGCCCCGGTCGCGGTCTATACCGGCCTTATATAGGGCCTCAGATAGTTTCAGAACCTTCTACTGTAGAAACATCTAGAATGTTCAGTACATATCGGTCCCGAAATTTCTAGAAGGATCTTGACTCTCCTAGTTCTGCTACTCGATACTAGAGGCGCTGGTGGTAACTAGTGTTGCCATGTATAAACCATTAATAGTGGCGCGCAACACTGCCCCTCCTAAGACATGCTCGTCCCGAGCATTATTGCCCCATAATAACGCGCCAGTCGATCCACATGGACGATCTTAGGAGTACCTCTTGCACCTTTCTGTATCCGGTAGGTTACGTCATTGATCCTTGTCACAATCCGGTACGGTCCGTCCCATTTAGCTTGAAGCTTAGGGGATTTCCCTTTGCTGCGAACTGGATTGTGTAACCACACTAGTGAACCTTCGTCAAACCCTTTGTTGTTCATTTTGCGGTCATACCGTGTTTTCATCTTCTCAGACGTTTGCTGGCCCGACTGTCTGACGTGCTCATAAATGTCATTCATTTTGTCCCGCAAGTCGTTTGCATAATCGGTTATACTGCGTGGGGCATCAGGTGGTATTCCGGTGATCAGGTCTGCAGGCAGCCGTAATTCTCTCCCAAAATTTGCTAAAGCTGGTGTCACTGATGTACTTTCGTGAACAGCGCTTCGATATGACAACAAAACGGTTGTATGTGCCTGTCCCAGTCTCGTTGCCGTTTTTCCACAACTTTGCTAGGTACCTCTCCAATGTCTGATTAAATCTTTCTACCATTCCATCAGATTGTGGGTGGTAAGAAGTTGTTCTTGTTTTATTAGGTCTTCATTAAAATTCGTTATTATGTATATACTTAATTGCTTTTCCATTATAATACTGATACAGCCATAATTAGAATAATCCCACAGTAAGACATTACATCATTGTGAACTGGCACCTATCGCAAATTACAAAAATAATCTAGTTTATTTTAAAGGATACACCTGGGTAGGTATGTACGATTTTTAAATATCGTTTTGTAGTTTTGTAGTTGCTACTGCCATCTATTGTTATATACACACACCAGGGAAACACAAACCGATTTGCAAATTGAAAAGCGTGCGCTGTGAGTAAGCGTTGGCAAATTTTCAATTTTCCACGTGTACAACTTTCACGTTAGATGGCGCCAGTAGTACGTCTCGGAGGCGACTAGCCGGAGATATTTTTGTGTAAGTTACGTTTTGCCGAAAGTTTATTTTTACATCGGAGCGTTTTATAAGTGGCCTAGGAAGTTAATGTATGACATGGTGCGTGTAAAATGTTACTCTGCAGCATCTAGAGCTTTCCATCATGTAGTTGTTTTTGAATCTGTTAATAGCGAAATTGGACTCAAATTAAATATTTCTATTATTGCTTCAAAATGATTATTGATAAGAAAATTTTAAGAGAAGGTTAATTGAACTTAAAATTAGCTATTAAATTTAAAAATCATTGTACATTCAATTTATTAAAACATCGTTAACAGCTTTTCGACATTTGAATGGCTAACGGAAGAAATGTTTTAATGCAATTACAAATTATTAATTGTATAGATTCTTCATAACATTCAGGTTCTTACGACAGCCAATATTGTAAGGGTTGTTTCATTGTTTCATTCCCTATAAAGGACGATAAGAGCAGTCATGGTAATCGGATACATTAAATACTGGCGCGGAACATATATGGCTAGCTAAGACTGTATCGCATGTACGGTTCTGTGGTATTATTTTCAACAAGCCGCGTGCGTGTTCACACAATTTTGATTTTAATTAACCGACAATTATATATAATACCTATCGAAAATTGTTTAAGATTGGAAAGGTTTGGTTAAGATTTGAAGTCTTTTTTCTATATTGAAAAGTGATATGTATATTATATTACTAGGCGTACTTAGTTAGAACAGAAAATGGTTGGATATTAATTTATTTGACTAGTCACTATTTTTACACAATTTTAACACAACCAGTTATTATGAAGTTGTTATCAACTTTCTAATTCTCTAAGCAAATCTAAGCAAATTCAGTTATAAATCTGAATTTGCTTAATTACGCGTAAACAAATATAATGATGTGTCCTGCCCACTTTGAAGAGCATCTCCCACCCTCCCTTAGTTGCGTGCACTATCCCCGTCACCACCACTCCCAAAACAATACTAGGAACGACACACCACTCTCGATAATACGACACGTGTTTCGCCTCTACACGAGACATCCTCAGGTGAAATAGTCACACATCATTTTATTTCTTAACGCGAAATTTAGCAAATTAAGTTATAACAACTTCAATATAATGGATTTCCGCAAAGTAACGCCAGATTCGATTAATTAATCAGTTTTTAGTTTAAATATGTACTTCTTATTGATTTATTAACCGTGTAGTGGCGGTGTAAGAATATCCACTACCCCATATCATCCCATGGGTGACGTAAGAGGCGACAGAGGGAAATAAATCAGGAGATGTTGTTTCATATTTAAGTAACAGAACTCAAAAGTTGTCATTAATAGTATGAGCTCTTCCGGGTCGATAGTACAAATGGGCGTGCCTCAAGGCTCAATTCTCGGCCCTTTCTGTTTCTTGTATATATTAATGACTTGCCTTACATAGTAGGGGATAACCATAATATAGTATTATTTGCTGATGACACTTCATTAATTTTCAAATTAAAACGACAATTATTAAAATATGACGAAGTAAATAATGCTATATCTAAATTAGTAAATTGGTTTAATGTTAATAACTTGCATTTAAATAGCACTAAAACGAAATGTATGAAGTTCATGACTCCAAATGTCAGACAATTAAATACTAATTTAATTTTAAATGGGGAGGAACTGAGTCTTGTCGATACCACCATTTTTCTTGGAATAACACTAGACGCGAAGCTTCAATGGAGCCCCCATATATCAAAGTTAGCAAGCAGACTTAGTTTTGCAGCATATGCTGTAAAAAAGATTAGAAATCTTACCAGTGTGGAAACAGCTAGTCTTGTTTACTTTAGCTATTTCCATAGCATAATGTCGTATGGTATTTTGCTATGGGGACACGCAACTGACACTGAAATTATATTTGTTTTACAGAAGGGCTATAAGAGCAATCTATGATTTAAAACCAAAGAGTCGCTCAGACAAAATTTAAGGAAATTAATATATTAACTTTGGCCTCTCAATACATTTATGAAAATGTAATGTACGTACACAAAAATAAAAGTAGTTATACAAAAATAAGTGATATTCATTCTGTAAATACTAGGAACAAACACAAGCTAGTAGTACCAGTTACTCGACTCCACTGAGTCAGTAATTCATTCTTGGGGCGATGTATACGCTTACAACAAAATCCCAGAAAATATACAAAATTTGACCTGCTCAAAATTCAAAACTTTATTAAACATAGTTTGTATAAAAGGGTTATTATAATGTTAAGGAATTTATGGATGATAATAACCCCTGGGAATGAGGTGTTCGCTGCCAGGCTGTTTCTAATTTGTTTTGTGTGGTTAATTGTGTAATATACATGATTGTAAGCTGTTATTTAAAAAAAAAGTCCTGCTGGGTTTCTTGCTGGTTCTTCCCAGGACAGAGGTTTTTTTTCGAACCAGTGGTAATTAGACAAAAGAGTGACTTTCAATAAGTATTATTTATAATCTATATTGAATAAAAAAGTTTCTGTTTCTGTTTCTGTTTCTGTTTCTGATGGGCAGCAACGTCAGTTCGTAAGAGAAATTTCCGCCCCAGAAGATATTTGCTAAAATGCTGCAAGGACTTTACCACAGCAAGCAATTCCCGTCTTGTGACACAATAGTTCCTTTCCGGCTTTGACAAAGACTTGCTGAAGTACGCTATCACAACCTCTTGATCACCATTCCTTTGAGACAACACACCGCCAAGTCCTATATCACTTGCGTCTGTGTCAACTATAAATTCCTTGCTCGCATCAGGGTACCCCAAAATAGGTGTTTTGCACAGACGGTCCTTGAGCTCCTGGAATGCGATATCGCAACTTTCATCCCAGCAGAAATGTCGCTTCTCCTCGGTTAGCTTGTGCAGAGGTTTGGCTATATCTGCAAAGTTCTTTACAAATCGCCGATAATAGGAGCACAAACCCAAAATGCTCTAACCTGTGTCTTGTCTTTGAACCGGCCAATCCTTGACGGCGGCAATTTTCTGGATCCGTGCGGATACCTTCTTCCGACACTACATACCCCAAAAGCTAACTTGCCGTTTGAATAGTGAGCATTTCTTCGGACTCAACTTGAGGTTGGCACTCTGGATCTTCATGAGCACGCGTTCCAGGTTTTGAAGGTGTTCCTCAAACGTACGGCCTACGATGATGATGTCATCCAAGTAGACCAGACAGGCGTCGCCAATTAGCCCGGTAGTACAAGCTCCATCAACCTTTCAAACGTTGCTGGAGCATTGCACAATCCAAACGGCATGACTTTAAATTGCCACAGACCCTTTCCTGTGGAGAATGCAGTTTTCTCCTTGTCCTTAGGGTCTATTTCAACCTGCCAGTAGCCACTTTTCAGGTCCAGCGTACTAAACCACTTTACGCCTGTAAGCATGTCCAGCGTGTCATCAATTCTGGCAAGGATAGCTGTCCTTCTTCGTAACGTCGTTCAGACGGCGGTAGTCAACACAAAACCGCATGCTACCGTCCTTCTTTACCAGCACCACAGGTGAACACCATGGACTAGATGAAGGTTCAATAACACCATCCTTCACCATTCCCTCAATCATGGTTTCCACTTTTCACGTGCTACCGGCAATCTTCTTGGGCGCTGACGGATAGGCAATTCTTCTCCTGTTTTTATTTTGTGTTGAACTAAGCAAGTCTTTCCTATGTCAGCATCGTTTGACGAGAAAACATCGGCGTACTTGAGTAACAACTTCTTCGCCTTGACCACTTCATTCGGGGAGAGAACGCTGCGACAGTCTTCTAAAAGTGTGGTCACCTCGTTTGTGCATCCTTGCTGGGGTCCCAGTCGATGGGTATTGACACCTACGCAACCAATCCACTTCCTCACAAGTACCAACCAGTGTGCCTTTTTCCATAATCTGTTCCTGATCACAAAGGTTCAGCACGTACTCCTGAGATGTCGGTGGTTCTGACCAAAGTTCGAGCCACTTTCCACGGAAGGTCATTGTCCACCCTTCCACGAGTACACAACGATGAGCTTGCCCAGGATTCCGAGGAAGACTAACCGGCACAATCGTTTCCGATCTCGGCGGCAGAACAATCTTCTTAAGGCTGTACACATTCCCCGGTATCGCTCCTTCCACGAAAAGTTCCTCATGTCCACATTTCAAAACACCTTGCTTAACATCGATCTCACAACAATTCTTCCTCATGAAGTCTAGGCCCAGGATGCAGTCGTCCATTATATCAGCCACAATGACATTATGCAGGTAGATCATGTTGCCTAGCTTCAACTCCATCTCCTTCTCTCCACGGACGATTATGCGCTGACCGGTGGCTGTTACCAAATTAATGCGCTCGGTTGTATGCGGAGTCCCCAAGGAACTGACTTATGTTGGGAACTGACAACCGTGCGAGAGGCTCCAGTGTCTATGGTCAGTTTACACGGCGTTCCGTTGACCTCGCCTTTGATGATTAGGCTGTTCCCATCATGGGTTTGTGAGATCGAAATCCTTGGAGCTCTTTTAACATCAGCCAGCACCCGCCCCGCAGTCCTGGCTTTACTGTTTCCCTGCTGCTGCTGGGCGGTGCTGTTAGCCGCACTACCCTCTCGAGATCGATCACCTCCCTTTCTACAGTTCGCTTAGGCAGCTGGATCGAAGATGGCCCCTTTCCCCACAGCCGTAGCACCTAGGGCTGTATCCTTTATTGTAGTCGCGAACTGCAGCTGCTGCAACCTCCTGACGCGATGGGATCGATGATCCTGCCGTACGGCTTCCACCTCCAGTGCATGGGCTAACGCGTCCTTAAGCGTCTCGTGGTGCCCGAGCCTCACAGCAGCTCTGACTTCAAGGTCGCGGATGCCGTCGATGAATGTCTGCACCAGGTTCCTACAATGAGCGCAGGTACAGACTGGTATGCTTTTCGAACCAGCTTTTCCACCTCAAGGCCCACTGCTGTAGGTTTTCGTTGCTGCGTTGCACGCGATCTTTGAGCTGCGCACGAAAGACGTGTTCCAGGTGAGCGTCGCCATATCTCGCCTCAATGCCTCAAGGAGCTGCTCGTAAGTCACTTCCTTACCGAGAGCTTCCAGAACAGTTAAGGCCTGGTCGCGCAGGCCTAGGGTGAGAGCAGTCATGGCCTGACTTTTATTCCAGCCGTTCGCCTTCATGACAGCCTCGAACTGGATTCTGTACGCCGACCAGGAAGAAGTCCCGTCGAACGGCGGCACTTTGAATCCACGTAGCGAAGGTGTTGTAGCTACCACGGGGCTGTAACTCCATCCCCAAGTTTGAGGTCGTCCAGCGTTTTCTTCACGTCAGCAATCACGTTGTCAACCCGATTGTTCACTTGGGTGATTCGGGTTTCAGCTTCCGACAGGCGGTTGTCATGTTGAGCAACCCTATCCTTCACCTCCTTATCTCTTTCCCGAAGGTAGCGTGAAGGTCCTTCATGAGGAGCATCTGCTCTTCCTGTTGGCGGACCTGTTCCTCCTGTCCACGCTGCAGCTGCTCTTCCAACCGACGGGCCTGTTCCTCCTGTCGGCGGGCCTGTTCCTCCTGTCGGCGGGCCTGTTCCTCCTGTCGGCGGGCCTGTTCCTCCTGTCGGCGGGCCTGTTCCTCCTGTCGGCGAGCCTGCTCCTGCAGCATCATCATCAGAGCACCTAAGTCAGGTGCTGCAGATGCAGGAGCTGCTGACGGCCGGCCTCCGTGGTCGGCAGCTGGCCCTCCGACGTTTGCGGCGTTGCATTACCAAATCGTCTCTGGTCCGTCTCTTGCTGGCGTTGACTTCGGGTACGGATACCCTCCGTGTCGTCCTTTGGTAAAATCGGCATGATCTGATCCCACTGACACCAATTGTTACGAGCTTGGGGTTCGAGACAATTAAAACTGCCGATTGAATTACCAAAATTGACACTTTAATTATACAACACTAATTACAACTTTAACCACACTAATAACAAAATACAATTTTACTACAGATCGCTTAAGTTCGTAGTTGTATCGCTTCGAAGTCCTCGCTTGTATCGCCAATTCAATACTGCCCGGTCGCGGTCTATACCGGCCTTATATAGGGCCTCAGATAGTTTCCAGAACCTTCTACTGTAGAAACATCTAGAATGTTCGAGTACATATCGGTCCCGAAATTTCTAGAAGGATCTTGACTCTCCTAGTTCTGCTACTCGATACTAGAGGGCGCTAGTGGTAACTAGTGTTGCCATGTATAAACCATTAATAG
Organism: Parnassius orleans; assembly: GCA_029286625.1. Lineage (NCBI taxonomy): Eukaryota > Metazoa > Arthropoda > Insecta > Lepidoptera > Papilionidae > Parnassius > Parnassius orleans. Next base: position 300,752 of record JAGSMP010000198.1, read on the forward strand.
TGGCGCGCAACACTATGTTATAAAATCTAAAATGTACCATGTTTTATGCAAATAAATATTATTATTATTATTAATAAAGTGATGGAAAAAGTGTCTGTTAGGTGTTTCAGCCTTAATTCGGTTACTACCTTTATTCATTCACTGTTTATTCATGTACTAAATTAAATATGCATCGTCATTAACTGCTTACGGAAGGTTCTTAAAAGGTTCTGCTCTTAGAGATTTATTACACTGTCCTCTATTAAAAATCTTCCATAGATAGGTCTATATAAATTGTTGATGATAATTATTTGTCAAAATCCAGCAACTAGTTTATGAGTAACATAGAATGGGCCACACGTCTTTACGTGGTAGAGCCATGCTGCAGCTATAATAGTAGTGTAGTTGTAGCCCGAATGGGTCGGCTCGACCGGGAAGCACCACGCTCTCACAGAATACCAACGTAAAATAGCAGCTTAACGCTGCTGTGTTTCGTACGATGAGTGTAGAGAACCAGAGACCCTTTTACTGGAAACGAGGCATTCCATCATAGTCCTCACGGGTGACAACGCACGACAAATGTAGATGTCTGTGGGCCGCAACAACCACTTACCATCGGGTGGACTGTGTGCTCGTTTGTCGCGCTTATCCCTTAAAAAAAACATACAAGCCTAAGACAATGCTGCAATGCAATGTTGTCGGGAAAAGTGCGCTTATTTTTTTGCTAGACGCTAAAACTCTCTAATATCAGCTAAACATACCAAAAAAGCTGTAAATCTAGTACCGTAAGCGCTAAACCACTGGTCATGACTGCGATGTATCTTCATTGACCATTTCGGTGTAAGATTTTACGTGGTAGAGCCACGTTGCAAATATATTATGGTTGTCACACGAATAGGTCGGCTCGACCGGGGTAGGACCACGCTCTCACAGAATACCAGCGTAAAATAGAAGCTTAATGCTGCTGTGTTTCGTATGGTGAATGTAGAGAATCGGAGATACTTTTAACTGGAAACGAGGCATTCCATCTTAGTCCTCATGGTTGACAACACATCTACATTTAGATTCTTAATTGAGGATATATCTAGATGTCTATGTGCCACAGCAACCACTTACCATCAGGTGGACTGTGTGCTCGTTTGTCACTCTATACTGTAAAAAAAAGAATGGGACTGGAGCAGCTGGACTTGTCCTTAACCATCAGCAATATTTTTACGCTAGTACCTAAATTATAATACGAATAAAGGCTCAGGTTTTTATATGATTATTTCAAACAGTAACACAACGTTGAGTGAGGCAAGGCTGCAGAAGGTAAGAATAGGTAGGAAATTTGTATCTAACCAGAACAAAGGAAATTTGGAAATAATGCTATTTCACGCTGTAATTCCAAAGGGGTAGGCAGAATCGAAAAAGGAGCGAACAAATCAGACCACGTTTAGCCAAAAAAGGGTGGAAAATAAGTGATAGGTGGCTAGCCTATCTATCACCTCCACAATCACAAACCCAATAATCCATTTGAACAGCTGGATCATTCTTTTTTATTATAAGTCCAGCCCAGACGTCATAATCATCATTACAGCGAGAGTCTCCGTTGAGACTGGCCGCCATGACCGTGAAATTCGATCTGGATGATATTATTACTAAATAAAGCAATAAATTAAGCGACACAGTATACTAATAGCAGGTTGTAGACTGCGAAAATGTCGTGGGTTCGAGTCCGCCATTCGAATACCGTCGCGAACCACTCCCTAAAACAAGTATTTTCAGCTTACCAGGAGTGGTTTAAAGGAGTAATGTTAATAGCATTGCTAGTATTTTTCTAAACATCCCACTTCCTGTATAACCTATCAAATTCCACTGCTGAACAAAGGTCTCCCCATAGATTGCCTTATAAGAGGGATGCTTGTCATAGTTGCCACGCTTTGCGGCCGGGTTAGCAACGGCAGTTTTCTTATTTTCTAGTTGTTATTAGAAAGACGCTGCTGCCCATCTCCTGGTTTGATACCCTTGTCGTGTCTTACCGAAACCCACGGGACGATAAGGGGTAATTAGTGGATATTCTTACACCACCACTACACGGATTTTATTTTCGACAAAGACATACCAACATTTCATAAACAACCATCCTGAAGAAATTGTTTACTGTTCGGACTTCCCTTAGAAGTTTCAGACAGCGCGGAGACACATGTTGATCTCTTTATTTATGAACTATTGACCAACGTAATGTTGTTCAATGTTACGATACTTGTGTACGACCGTATAGCGTAGAAGTTAGAGTAACTGACTTTTAGAATTAGCTCTGGTTCGAATCTTAGGATAAATTCCATTTTATACCGGTTAAATAACGAGCAAGCAGTCAACTGATGGTTGACTTATATATATATATGCATTGGCTCATAAACACTTAACTTTTTTAGTCTCATAATAAGTAGACAGTAGATACAGTGGCCTATAGAGAGAAACCTTTATGACTATTATAGGTCAGTGCTTGACTACCATCCCACCTGACGGTGAGTTGTGGTGCAGCCGAAGATGGTAAAGCGCACTGACTTAGCCTATCAAAAGCCTATTATTATATTATTCTCTCTTGCATGGAAGACTTATATCTATCCTAGACTAAGATCAAAATGCGTTGTCATCTCTGAGGACTAACATGGAATGACTAGTTTCTAGTATTATAAAAATAAATTATTTTAACAAAAAGTAAAAACCGACTTCAAATTGCTAAAAAAGAAGTTATTTATTTGCGACCCTTAGGGTGAAATTTTTCTCCAAATTTATGTGGGACCACCCTTGAAGTATAACCTATTTAATCAAAATTGGTTCACAATCTACAAAGATATCGCGTAACATAGATACAAAAAACATACACTGGATTTGAAAACCTCCTCCTATTTGAAGTCGGTTAAAAAAGGGTCGTCAGCCCTCGTCAATTAATAAGGAAATACAGCAGCATCATGCTGCTATTGGGATAGGCTGCGACAGGGAACAAAGTTAATGCACGTAAATTTTTTCTACATTTTCTATTTTATCGGTATTAAAAGACTTACTATTTGGATAATTTTCAAAAATTGTTTCCCGAACAAAATAAAAAAAAGTGCAAAAAAATTTTTGTTAAAGTTTTTCTTTTGTGCTAGAAATAGAAATAGAATTTTTATTCAATATAGACTATAAATAATACTGTTTGAAAGTAATTCTGATGTTTGATTAACTACTGGTTCAGAAAATACCTTTATTCCAGGAAGAACCAGCAAGAAACCCACTGGGATAGTTTTTAAAAGAGCTGTTTACAGTCATTTATTATGTTACACAATCAAATACACAGAGCAACTATAGAAATAGCTTGTAAGCGGCTATCTCATTACCAGGGGTTATTATCATCCATAAATTCCCGAATATTATAATAACCCTTTTTATACAATATCTGTTTAATAAAGTTTTTAAACTAAACAAGGGATAAATTTTGTATACTTTCTGGGATTTTGTTGTTAAAGCGTTTATAAAGCGCGTATATCTTTACGTGGTAGAGCCATGCTGCAGCTATATTAGTAGTATAGTTGTAGTACGAATGGGTCGGCTCGACCGGGGAAGGACCACGCTCTCACAGAATACCAGCGTAAAATAGCAGCTTAACGCTGCTGTGTTTCGTATGGTGAGTGTAGAGAACCGGAGACCCTTTTTACTGGAAAAGAGGCATTCCATCTTAGTCCTCACGGGTGACAACGCATCTGCATTTTGATTCTTTATGAAGATAGATGTAGATGTCTATGGGTCACAGCAACCACTTACCATCAGGTGGACTGTGTGCTCGTTTGTCACCCTATTCTATAAAAAAAAAAACTATTTTTGCGCTTTTACAACAAAATCCCCCAGCAATTAAAATTGCGATTTTCCATGGTATCGTGCATGTGACAATCGAATTCGATTGCTCGCGAGTCACCTTATATGCTTCCACAGAATACCGGCGCTACGGCAACTTCATTGCTGTAGCATTACGCTGAGTCGGGAGCCTTTTTGTTGTTGCAATTAAGCGTGATTTTTTTTTACTGCTTCGTTGGTATAGTAGCCGTAAACGTGACTGATGATCATGAGGTCTCGAGTACAAATCCCGGGACCTCACAAAAAAAATAGTAATTGAGTTTCTCAGCAGCACAGCATCGGAAAGTTAGCGGTGTTTCACCCCCGTACCTCGGAAAGCATGTAAAACCGTTGGTCCTGCGTCTGCTATTTCTCCGGTCGCGTCAGCTTACCGTCCTATCGAACTATGAGATTGAGGGAATAGAGAGTGTATATGTACTTGCGCATACACCCGGGCACTATAATCCTGTCCTGGGCAGATGGTTAGACCAGTGACTGAAATTCTATATTTTGTTTGAAATTACTATATTTAGGTTTCTTATATAAGTGTTTGTAGCAACAAATAAATATATGTGATTTCTCTCTTTCTTTCTAATTTATACTCGCTAATATAAATAAAAGCAAAACTATTTTTAACAACCGAACATCATGTATTTGTGAATTCTAAATGCACTAAGTATTTTCTTTGCACAAATGTTGGCCCGGTTGGTGACCCCGGAACTCAGTAGTCAGGTAGACTAATAAGTCAAAACCTAATCCAGGTACTAACACCGAGCGCTAGTCCTTGCCAAAAACCTTGTACGCACGCGCCTGCTTCACTCATAGTCGATAATTGTTTTATTTTGTACGTACTTCGAAGCATTTATTTAAAAATCGCTTCGCTCACTCTCTGAAATACACCACACCTGCTTGTGATCTTCTATGAACATCTTTATCATTATTAATCATGTTTTTTATAACAATATAGAGTTTAATTTTTCGTCGTGTAGTAGAATATCCACTACCACATTTCACGCCGTATTTGTGGTACGAGGCCTCAGAGCAAAACTGAAACAGGAGATGGGTAGTACCATCTTCCTGATAATAACTGAAAATAACAAAATTGTACTAATATACGTGGTAGATCCACATTGCAGCTATATTAATGGGTCGCTCGACAGGGGAGGATCACGCTCTCACAGAATACCAGCGTAGAATAGCGGCTTGATGATGCTGTGTTTCGTATGGCGAGTGTAGGGAACCTAAGACTCTTTTACGAGGCGTTCCATCTAGTCCTCAGGGGTGACAACGCATCTGCTATTTGATTTGATTCTTAATTGAAGATAAATGTAGATACCTGTGGGCTATAGCATCCACTTACCATCAGGTGGACTGTGTGGTCCTCCTGATGGTAAGTGGATGCTACCTCCTGCAAAGCGTAGCAACTATGGCTAAAAAAATGTCAAAGAAAACTCAATATATCCACAAATTCTTGTTATCAATAATCATTTAATCTATATATATATAAATAAAATGGAAGTGTCTGTCTGTAACATCGATATCATTGCCATAGATCTTTGGGGTTCTATTTGTATGCTATTAAGAAATAAATAACCATTTTCAAAAATTTGGTCTGTCTCTCTGTCTGTCCGGGCTAATCTTCATAAAGGTCGATTGTAATTAAACTTGACAAATAGATAGAGAACAATGTCAAGAGTACTCTAGGCTATATTTAGGCCAAAAAACGAGTTTTTTTTTGAGAGATCGAAACATTTATAAAATAATATACTGATAATTATCTTAAATATAAATAACGCCACATTAATAGATGGGCAAAGACGGGGCGGATCGCATGTTTATAATAAATATCCTTAGGACTCCCTAGGATTTACGTGTAAAAGATTTTACGTGGTAGAGCCATGCTGCAGCTATATTAGTAGTATAGTTGTAGCACGAATGGGTCGGCTCGACCGGGGAAGGACCACGCTCTCAGAGAATACCAGCGTAAAATATCAGCTTAACACTGCTGTGTTTCGTATGGTGAGTGTAGAGAACCGGAGACCCTTTTTACTGGAAAAGAGGCATTCCATCTTAGTCCTCACGGGTGACAACGCATCTGCATTTTGATTCTTTATTGAAGATAGATGTAGATGTGTATGGGTCACAGCAACCACTTACCATCAGGTGGACTGTGTGCTCGTTTGTCACCCTATCCTATAAAAAAAAAAAAGATTGCATCATAAGGGGTATATTTGCCATAGTTGCCCGGCTTGGCAGGCGGGTTAATAACTTCCGTTCATTATTTTCTAGTTGTTATAAGGAAGACGTTACTGCCTATCTCCTGGTTTGTTTCCCTCCGTCACCCCTTACGACACCTACGGGATGATATGGGATAGTGGATTCTCTTATACCGCCACTACACAGCTTCTACCCTTTCACCTTTTCACCTTTTTTAATCATATAATATATGTACTGAGTGACCGACTCATCTATCAACGCACATCCCAAACCACTAGACGTAGAAATATGAAATTTAAACAGCTGCTGTCTCTTATGACATAGACATCCATTAAGAAAAGATTTATGAAAAATGAAAATTCAACCCCTAAGAGGGTGATATAGGATGTTACAATTTGTATAAAACTTTATTTTACGGGGCTATTAACTTGAAACTCGCTGAAAATACTCTGCGAATTAAATAATTGATTACGTACTCTGCGATTTTCCAAAGCAAGTTTGAAGTAAACGTAAGGGGGGCCAGAGGGTGTTCAAACTTGTATTATAATCATTAAATTCACTATAAAGTCATTTAAAAATATCATAGATATAATATTTTGAACAATTAAAATTCATTAACAAGCATAAAGTTAAAATACATTCATTTCGAACAAGTACTATAGTATAGTTGAGGCTTAATATTGTCTTTAAAAAACCTTTAAATTAAAACTCTGCTTAAAATATTCAAAATGTGTTTAATAATAGAAATACAAGTCGATTATTATACAATAATAAACATTTGCTAGGAAAACAAAATATTTGAATGATGAAAGCTACGATACGATAAATACATTTAAAACGAGTTCTTTAAAAGTTCCAGATTATATCATAAAAAGTAATAACCAATATATAGTAGCTATTGAGTGCTAACGAAAATATTTGTCATTATTGCAAGTACCGAGTAGAGGCGGTGTAATAATATCCACTACCCCATTATCATCCCGTGGGTGTCTTAAGAGGCGACAGGGAAACAAACGAGGAGATGGACAGCAGCGTCGTTATTACGACTAAAAATAAAAAACTGCGGTTGCCAACCCGCTTGCTAAGCGTGGCAACTATGGCAAATATCCCCCCTATGTACCAATATATGGGGAGATCTATGTTCGGCAGTGGACTTTAATAGGCTGTAACGTTTATTGCAAGACAACTTTTTATAGCTTAACTGAGAAGAATAAATAATATTATGTAGTATATAAGAAAGAAAGCGCTATCCAAAAATGCTTTCTCAAAGAATTGCCGCGATGTTTTTCTTAGCCGTGTATTGGTGGTTTAACATCTCGTGGAGTTCCGTAACAGGGATCGAAGGAACTGAAACTGGTGATGGGTAGCAGCATATCGAAATAATAAATCTGCGCTTGCCAACCCGCCTGCCAAGCGTGGAAACTATGGCAGATATCTTCCTTATGAGGAGATCTATGGGGGAGGAATATGATCAGCAGTGGACTTTTAAGAGTACTTCTTATTTAAATAAGGGTAACAAACGAGCTCACCACACCAGCCAAGTAGATGCTGTGGTCCATACACACTATCTATCCTTAGTTAAGCATAACACTCAAATATTTTACAAAATCTTGATTCTTCATAATGGACGGATAACCAGTAATGACCGTAATTAAACCGCGATACCATCAGGTGGGCTGAGCACTGGCCAGTCTTAGTCGAATAAAAAAAAATAGTTCCAATTAATTTTAGAAGTTTAATTTTATCTGTTACATAAATATTTTCTCTTAAATCTCGGTGTAATAACCATTAGTGCGAAGGACTTAGGTATATGTTCATTAATCACAGGTGCTAAAGCATTTCGCCGCTTAGGTCAAGGAATGAGAGGCAGCGGGAGCGTTAGCGGGTAATTGCGCGGGCGTGGATTGCGTGGGTGCCTTAGTGATGTGAACAACTGCTATGTATATTTGTGCGTTAATAACACTGCTAATTTTTATTCAAAATTCTATTAATTGAAAGTTCAAAATTTGTTATATTTTATAATAAAAGGTGATTAAAAATAAATTTAATCTACTACAACTATTAATAAAAAATGAAATCAACTACACCTATTAATTATTACTTGTGATGAAGGATAGGGATTGGATATTCCCGTTCGTCTCCTTATAAATTTCCATAATTGGAATCGGGTCTCTCTCATTGTAGGGAATATTTATTCTAATCGTTATATTTAGCAAGTAGATTAGCAATTGCAATTTAGAAGTGCACACATAATACCCATTCTCTCTGAATCTGAAGAGGTCTTCGTTTTTTAATGGTGGCAAATTGTGACATTTAAAGCAGTACTGAATATGCCAAAATTCAATAAGGAAGATTATGTAAAAATAAAATTAAAAATATAGGGATTAATTGATAAATAAATATAAAATTCGTTATTGCAGTCACGTATTCGATACAAAGCCGAATTTAATGCCGAAATGCTTTAAAGGTTAGCTTAAAACCACCACACTACCAAAGGCTAGCCTTTGGTAGAGTGGTGAGAGCTATGGGTACTGTAACAAACAAAAGTCGCAATAGCTTATACTAGCATATTTATTATTTATGATAATATTTATGAGTTATTTGGCGAAACGAAACGCTATTTGCTATTCAGTACGCTCTAAGTATTAATAGCGATACGCTACGGCACTAGCGCGCGGTTTGTTTACGGAGGAGCGCAGTCCGGCGCGCCGAGCCGCCGCTCGCGCAGCACCCTATATTCAGTTCACGGCCGCTCTATTACCGGGCGGCTATTTCGGCGCGACTGGGCAGGTGCGCGCGCGACGGCATGCGCGCCTGACGGCCATGGAGCGCCGCCGCCGCCCCAGCGAGCCCATGGCGAAGGCAGTCCGCCGCCGGGAGAAGCCTCGCGAGCGCTGGCTCCTCACCCGCAAGACATGGAAGTACATGTCCGACGCCGGCCGCCGGCTAGTCCCCGACGGTGCGCAGAACCGAACCGAGGACGTCCCGCGCATCGAGGCCTACTTCCAGGAAGTGTGCTCCCGGGAGCCGCGCTTCCTGCTGTGGCGGAAGAGCTCGTACCCGAGCGCGTTGCCGCGTCCGCGGCGGAAAAACGCGCGCGCGGCGGTTCGGTTCGAGCGCGCTCGCCGTCGGATGAGGCGCCTCCACGTCCCACCGAACTGTTCATCGGTCACACTTCAGGCGGTCGTTTCGATCTCGCTAAGCTGCGGCGAGATTTCTTCACGGCGCCCCCGCCGCCGCCTGCTCCTACAGCGTTATCTCTCCCAGGCAAAGTGTCCGCTAACGATGACGAGAGCGTTTTAGTTGATTTGCTGCGAAAGTACCTGAAAGTAGAAGACGATAAGACGGCACCGAGAGCCTCGGACGCCGACGAATTAGTGTTAGCGATTAGGAAGTATTTGAAGCGGCAGACTGAGCGCAGTCCCGTCGACGCTGACTCAGATCCCGCTCGAAGAGCTCTCCTCGAAACTCTAGGGAAGTATTACTCTCGAACGCCGAACAGAGACAATGTTGTGCAGGACTTGTTGGGCGATAAAAGTCTGTTGAAAAAACTCTATCAAGATTTGCGTAAAGCTAAACCATATCGTGGTGCCAGAAGCGGCGGCACAAGTGGTGCCGGTGGCTTCGGTCCCGGTGGTTATAACAGCGTTGCCAACGCTAGAAATGCTCTTCGTAGTCGAACCTTTGGAGGAGTACGCATTTATGATGGCGAAGATAGCGGCTTCCGTTCACCACCAATGTCACCGCCGCCACTTATTGAAGTTATTTCTGAATCTTTGGAGGACAAGTTTTGCGATCGTGGCACGCAAACTCCCCCTATCCCGGATGAAGTGTTATGTGAGCTGGAAAGAGCATATCGAGAAAAGTTGGAAGCGGCTACGGTACCAACGAGCCCCACGAGCCCACCACCCGAACGCAAGCCGGCCCGCCGTCGCTCTAGCGTCGACCATGACGACGTATCGCAATCTGTCAGCGACACCATCAAACGGTACTTGAGAATGGCACGTAAGAAAAGCGTGGACTCAGAAAAAGTAGACCGCTTCAAGCGGATCAATTACGACAAGAACCTACGAAATATCAAGCCCCGAGTACCTGGTGATGTGGACGATGACGGTCCTCATAAGGGCTGTCAGACAGAAGAAGCATGGATTCTCACGTACAGAGACTTGCAATTTGCATCAGTGGTTTCGACGCCAACGTCCCCACCGTCACCGTCGCAGTCGCACTCGTTCTTGTCAACCATTCTCGGTCGCAGTATGACAACAATGGCTCCTCCTGCAGGTGGCATGCAGAAGTCACGGTCGTCGAGTAGCGTGGTGCAAAGTGTCAGCAAGCGGCTGTGGCGGACGCGGAGCCGGTCGTCCAGCCGAGTCTCCGCCACGTGGACGCCTCAGGTCAGTCGCACTAAAATCTTTACAATAACTCTTTTAGTAGATATGATGCATACAAAACAATAGCTGTTCTTTTGTTGTTTTTTATAGTAGTACAGGTAACAAACGAGCACACATTCCACCCAATGGTAAATAGATACCTACTATGTCTACGGTTTCCTGAAAATTTTAAGTATCAGTTTTGGATAAAGCACTCTGTGACTACAAAAAGGTTTATAGTTTATGTACGTACGTAAAGTATAATAAATAAATAAGGGTTTTCAATTTTCACTATACCACGCCAAGCTAACATCTAACCATTTTTGATTCTTGATTTGTTGATAAGATCGAGAAGATATATGACTTTTCTGCCACCGTTCGCTTAAAACTGAGAAAAATCTATAAGTCATTCACTACAATAAGACAACGAACGTTCTAATTAAAGGCTCGTACTAAACAGTTCGCTAGCTGGCGACTAGCAAAAATACAGCGAAAAGTCTCAAACACCATGCATGGACCTTTGATTGTATACAAAGGCATGAACGTAGTTATGCAACCACAAGACCATAGGGTTGTTAGGGTTTGTACCTAGAGGAGGCTGCATAAGCAATAGGCAGTATCAGTAGACACCTATTAGATTAGAGCCTATTATATTACTATTAGAGCACCCATGGTCAAGAGGTCAGTCAGTTCCCCCCACTCCCACCTCATGTAATTAGTTAATATAAGCGATAAAGTCCGTAAAAAAGTTTCATTTAAATGTTTAGTGTTCGCGTAAACTTAAGAAATCATTACCTAAAAGTATCGTGGCTTACGAATGAAAATACAGATGCGTTATCACCCCTGAAGACTAAGAAGGTCTCGACACCTGTAGAAAGGGTTTTAGGTTGTCGTCACGCACCATACAAAACACAGTGTTAGCATGAAGTTCATATTTACATGCTAGTACTCTATGCTAACGTGGTTCTTCCCCGGTTCTCATTCGTGGTGCAACCATTATACGCTACAGCGTGGCTTTACCACGTACAATGTAATGATGTTTACTATAACATACCTGTATTGTATTATCATAATATGTAATTTATTACTATTAATCATTGAAGGAGAGCCGTGGTAGCGCAGGGGCTAAGCGCTCGCTGTAAATTTCACAGTACGCGAGCAACCCGGGTTCGATCCCCGCCGGCACCAATGAAATTGTTAATTGCAATTTTAAGTGCTGATTTACTACAAGCTCAGCGGTGAAGGAAAATATCGTGAGGAAACCTGCATGTCTCAGAAATAAGAAAAAATATTTCGAAGACATGTGAAGATCGCCAACACGCATTGAGGCAGCGCGACGGAAATTTCCTTGCCCTAAAACCCTCTTGAAAATGAGAGGAGGCCTGTGCCTAGCAGTGGGACGTATATAGGCTGTTACTTTAACTAACTTTTAACTTTAATCATTGAATCAACTGATTACTATGACTTAACAAACAATTTAAATCATTACAGCCAGCCTATCAAAGTCCATAAATGAACATAGGCCTCTCCAGTCCAGTAGTACTGTTACTGATTAGCAGTTCATCGCAGTTTATTATTATTTAGAGTAGACATGTGTTAATCGTGAATAATTCATTCATTTGACCGGGTCGCATCAAAGTATTGATGATTGCAATTACAGCATTTGACATTAATATTACCAAAAAGAAAAAAAGATATTTTCGTTTCTAAACCAATTTCTGTTAACATTTTATTTCACTGCAATAGCCAATTAAGTTTGCATTGAAACTGATTTACAGTAATACTATAATTATGTAATCTGTGGTAATACCTATATAAAATATAATAAATATTGCTTGAATAAAATTAATTATGACTAATATACTGTGGTAAAGCATTTTCAGCCTCTAGAAATCTTCATATCAATGAATTTTGTTTTCGATTCAATTCGATTGAAATATAGACATTTTGTGTATTTTTCTCCGACATCTCAGGCAAAACACAGAGAAATATTAAAACGTTGTCAATCAGTATTATTGGCGTAGACTAAACATTTTACTTTATGAAAAACTGATTAAAAGGTAGAAATCTCAATCAATTTGACGATCAAACAAACACTCCCACCTTTATGCACTTATTATTGAGTTTCGCGTTTCAAAACGATTCAAAGTAATAGTTATAATGGCATCAATCATCTCGCAATGTGTTCTATTTCTTTGCAATTCTAAACGTTGTTAAATCGAAAGTTAAATGTGATTTTTTCAATTCAATTAAATATTATTTGTTGCCAGAATGTAGTTCATAATATAATGATCTTATTAATTATTAATGATACCTTACATTCTACCATGATAATGGCGTGCAATATCTTTAAGTAAATACTAAACTATTATTATAATCATAGTTTAATTAAATTATTAAACTATAATTATTTATTTAATTACATTTATAAATTACAATTATAAACTGTATTTATTTATTTAATTAATGCCAACTACCTATGTAACTATTTAAAAATATTTAAGCGTCAATTTTTAAATTTAATATACATCGAATAACTAAAAAACGATAAATTGTCAAAAATCACTATATATAACAATCATTTGCTGTCCATTATTCTCGCTAAAACTCAAAAACGGCTCGAACGATTTTGATTAAATTTTTTGTGTGCGTTTGGGCGGATGGTTCAGATTCACAATTGAACCCGGTAGGTAGAGCTGTTATCGAGATCCAGAAATCATCCATCCATATATACTAAATGTGAAAAATTAAATAAATACGTTATTCCATGCGAAACTGCATTGGAGAAACTTTTCCGACTGCATGATAAAACGCACATGTTTCATAACCTAACATACTAACACAGCACTTCTATGCGCCAATACTTATCGATCAGTGCATTACCAGCATTCATATCAAGTAGTTTCTTACCATAATGACTTCTTATATTTACGCGAACATTACTCATTAAATGAAATTAATTTTACGGATTTTATCGCGTTTAATTCTGACTTTTTAATTCCTAGGCTAACTATGACATCAAGGAGGTCAAACACGTCAGTCCCCCCCCCGTGACCATGGGTGCTGTAAAGCATCCGAAACGTCGGCTATTAAAAGTCTCTTATCATACTAATATCATTGCAACCTTTATATAACCTCAACAAGTGTGGGAAATGACAAAACACACTGACAAAAGTTTCTTCGTTGACATGTTGAATTGACGGTGTTTATTTACATATAAAACTGAAACCATTAGCTAAATCATAGAAAAAAATCTAGCCCAATCACTTAGGCACCGTGCCATCTAGACTTGTTTTTATTTGTCTCTATAAATTTAGCGAACACTGTTCAAAATTCGCTGGCATTGTGAAAATGAAACATTGTTGAGGCAGTAACGCTTTGCGATAATACACCTACTGTAGTTCCAGAGTTAGCTTCAATTGAATTAAAACGACGTTATTTTGCCGTCACTAATAGAAAGGTCACATTTGCATTTTGCCTAAATGTGATTTGTGTACATTTTAATACCCGGTGACAATACATCATCACAGTTCATGATCAATCCGTGTTGACTTAGACGTTTTTTTTTATAGAATAAGGTTTACAAACGAGCCCACAATCCACCTGATGGTAAGTGGTTGCTGTGGCCCATAGACATCTACATCTATCTTTGTTTGCGAATTAAAATGCAGATGCGTTGTTAGCCGTGAGGACTAAGATAGAATGCCTCTTTTCCAGTAAAAAAAGGGTCTCCGGTTCTCTACACTCACCACACGAAACACAACAGCATTAAGCTGCTATTTTACACTGGTATTCTGTGAGAGCGTGGTCCTTCCCCGGTCGAGCCGACCTATTCGTGCTATAACTATACTATTAATATAGCCGCAACATGGCTCTACCACGTCGTTAGATTTTTTAATCCATAATTAATATTATTTATTACATGGTCATCATTATCATCATTATTATATCATTATGCTTTGCAACAGTGCCAACATTACATTCATTTTTTATTTCTTTTTTGCACACCTCGAACGTGTAGCGGAGAGGTCGGGCTCTACTGTCTAATCACTCGTTTCGCTCACGTTATGGAATGAAATATGGATATATGTTATGGAAAGCACATGATTAGAAAGAGGAAACGCCAATGAAAAGCCTGTTTCTTTTTTCTTAATTCTTCAACACGTATTATTATAAAAAAAGTCAAATAAAAAATTATATTGTGGATGCCCTTTAGTCTGTGGTTCACTACTTAATAAAACGACTAATTTTTTTTTTCACTATCTTCAGAATTATCTAGAGCTGGTTCCTTTCCATAATCACTTCTGTAATCCATTTAAAATATTACATGGGCGTTTTGGCACTTTTGGATTTTCCAAATTTTTTTACGTTTAATACGTTTTAAGGAATACTTGTAAATGTAATATATATCGATTTATAAATTAAAGCAATAAGAACTAAGTATAGGGAATGAAACTAGCCTCTGAAATAGAGGTATTATATCCTAGTTAAGAGGCTGTTGACCACTGCAAATTTTTGTGCATGTGCATTTATGTTCATCAATAAAGATTATTACTATTATTATCATTATCATCGCAAGTCTACTGTTGAACATAGGCCCTCCACTAAGGAATTCATGCATATCTTACCAGATAGTCACCCCATCTATCTTTTTTACGTGGTAGAGCCATGCTGCAGCTATATTAATAGTATAGTTGTAGCACGAATGGGTCGGTTCGACCGGGGAAGGACCACGCTCTCACGGAATACCAACGTAAAATAGCAGCTTAATGCTGCTGTGTTTCGTATGGTGAGTGTAGAGAACCGGAGACCCTTTTTACTGGAAAAGAGGCATTCTATCTTAGCCCTCACGGCTGACAACGCATCTGCATTTAAATTCGCAAACGGAGATAGATGTAGATGTCTATGTGCCACTGCAACCACTTATCATCAGGTGGACTGTGTGCTCGTTTGTCACCCTTATTCTATAAAAAAAAATCTAGAGTGGGATCCTCCTACACTTCGCCAATCGGTATGAGGCTGCCACTCGAGAACCTAACTTAAACATCAGTTGGCGGTTCTTCGAGCTATATCTAACTCAAAGTTCAAAAACTTTATTAAACTAAGTTTATATAAAAAGGGTTATTATAATATTAAGGAATTTATGGATGATCATAACCCCTGGGAATGAAGTGATCGCAACCAAGCCATTTCTAATTTGTTTTTGTGTTGTTAATTAAAAGTCCCGCTGGGTTTCTGCTGGTTCTTCCCAGGACTTTCCATTGGTAAATTAAAGAAAAGAGTGACTTTCAATAAGTATATATTATTTATAAACTATATTGAATAAAAAGTTTCTGTTTCTATATTGTTTATTAACTTATAACGTCAGAGATAAATATTTGTTTATTTGTTTGTTTTTGATCACAGTTTTGTTTTTAAACATATACTAATTCGAATACACAGAGTTAGAGTTTGGCTTCACTACTACCGCATACCGCATTATTTTTCCCGCAAATTGCCAAATAATTTCTCGAGCAAACATAAATCGCGTTTCTAATAGTCTTGCGAGATATAGATCTGCGAGATCCCGTGTGTACTGACGTTTCGAATGGCTTAACACAAACAAGGAACATTGAAGTGTAGGAATGAGGAGCTGAGAAATTTTAGGATTAAATTAATTATCTGCGATGTAAAGTTTTTGAATTTACAATTACATAATTTATAACCAGTGCGGAATTAGAATTTGGCTGATGAATGAATGCGAGAATGTATAAATATAAAAAAATTACTTAAGATCAAGAAATATATTGTAATAGTGTTTTTTAATAAAATAAGGGTAAGAAACGAGTACATAGTTCACCTGATGGTAAGTGGATGGACCCAAAGACATCGCGTTGTCATCCCTTAAGACTAAGATGGGATGCCTCGTTACCAGCAAACAGGGTCTCCGGTTCTTTACACTCAACATACAGAACACAGCAGTATTGTTCTGCTATTTCACGATGGTATTCTGCGTGAGCGTGGTCTTACCCTATTCGAGCCGACCCATTGGTGTACTTTGTACAATTAGAGCGTGGCTCTATCACGTGAGATTTCGTAGAAACCTTAAAACGTGGTAACATCCTTCATCCATAAACTGTAAATAAACTGGATACCTTGTAGCCATCAATTTATCATTTACATACAGTCTGATTCAATAAACTATGTACTAGATCACACTAGATGGTAGGAATCTTTTTCTACTTAGGGAATATGTCTCGGTAGAAACCACAATTTTTAACACGTTTTTATTAGCTTGGTATGTATCTATGTAACGGAATTTTTGAATGTGATTTTCATCCCCTTCAAAACGTCGGATTGATTTGAAACTTCACACACTTATCAAGGATTTAAATAGTTTGTCCCATTATCCTTACCAGGATCCTCAGGATTTGCAAATAATTCACAAAACAACTACGATTTCTGCCAGTTCAATCTACTGTAAGCCGCGTAAAAGAACTTCGTTCCAAAAAAAAACACGCTTTTGTAGTTAGCCGCACTAAAAAATAGAAAATAATAATAGTTTAAGAAAACTAAAAAAACACACTTTTGTAGATAACCGAACCAAAAAGTAGAAAATAATTTTCAATAAGTTTAAAACAAGAAAATAGTGATTAACATAAAAAAAATATTTTATTGTAAAAAGCGTGGGGTGCTTGATGTCATTTGTTATAAATATTTTTGTGGATATTTGTACAATTAGCGTCATCATAAAAATATCTGAAAAAGCACCCACGCTTTTTTGCAATAAAATGATTTTTTATGTTAATCCCTATTTTCTTATTTTAAATTTATTGAAAATTATTTTCTACTTTTTGGTTCTGTTATCTACAAAAGCGTGTTTTTTTAGGTTTTTTAAACTATTATTTATTTTCTATTTTTCCTACTTCTGTCGCCAAGCAGCAATGTATGTACTGCTGTATTCTTTTCTTTATAGAATTGGGGGCAAATGATCCGGCTCACCTGATGAACAACTGCAACACCAGGAAATTGCAACTGCGTTGCTGGTATCTGTTCTAGTCTAAAGGGTATAGAGAGAGAGTATATTTAAGGGAGGCATTCCAACTTAATCCTCAGAGGTGACACTGCATCTGTAACATTTGAAACAGGTTGCAGGTGTCTGTGGGCTGCAGTAGCTATTTACCATCAGATGGGTTGCATATTCGTTCACCACTTCATTTTAGTAAAAAAATACATCCCATAGTATTTTTAGAGCTAAAATTGCAATTGCGAGGAACCGCCTTAGTATAGTAAAATAGAAAAAGATCCCTCTATACATCATTTTGTTTAAAGCCACCTTCCATTTTCTAGATAATTAATATCCTTGACATGGACAATTGAAGGGATCCTTGAAATTGAAATCATTGGCATCCTTTTAAACTAAGAATATACTCACGATGAAAAATACGTCGTTACTAAAATAACGCAGATGAGAAGCGTTAATATTGCAAGCAAGGAAAACTTTCAAAATCATATTAGTCATTTTCCAAGTGACCATTATTACAAATAAACGCAAAAAATGCTTATCATCATCACCATTACAACCCTTCAGAAGTCTAAACATAGGCCTCCTACAAGGAATGTCACAATGCATGGTCCTGTGACCACTTAAAAGCCGAAAAAGTCACACATGCACATACACAAATAAATAATAAACATCCGTAAATCGTGAACACTCAAAAGCAACACTCACCAGAGATCCTGACGTCTTGGTACTTTGCTTATTTTTTCTTTTTTGTTGTTTCTTTTTATCTGCGTAGTTATTTATTTAATTTACTTTTAAATATTACTCAATATGAGTAGAATAATGGATTCAATGGTTGCCAGTGACTTCAGTTTCACCATTTTTACGTGGTAGAGCCATGCTGCAGTTATATTAGTCGTATAGTTGTAGCACGAATGGATCGGCTCGACCGGGGAAGGACCACGCGCTCACATAATACCAGCGTAAAACAACAACTCAAAGCTGCTGTGTTTCGTATGGGGAGTGTAGAGAACCGGAGACCCTTTTTACTGGAAACGACGCATTCCATCTTAGTCCTCATGGGTGACAACGCATTTTGATTGGTAATCGAGGATAGATGTAGATGTCTGTGGGCCACATCAACCACTTACCATCAGGTGGACTGTGTGCTCGTTTGTCACCCGTATACCATAAAGGAATGTATATAACGATAAATAAACCTGCCGATAGGTAGCGATATCGTTACATAAGCATTCATCATTTTCATAGAACGCAAGTAAACCAAATTCGAACAAGGCGAGCACCAATTGTTAATTATATTTTTTTGCTGATCAACCGCTCTCATGCCTGGCGGTGTGTGGAACCGTCCTAAACATTTCGATGTCATATGAAACAAGCATGTGTAACCGCCAACACGCATTGGGCAAGCAAGTAATGAGGGCATCCACGACTTTTTCTGCCACCAGGGCGGCGCCACTAGAAAGTGAGGTATAATATTTGACAGATTTCATAGCGGGGAAGTTAATTTGTTCGGAAAATGTAAAAGTTATTGTTTCTTTCTGCACTATTAGCTATATTTTATATTAATAACATTAAAAATAAATAAACCAAACCACAGATATTCATATAAGTAAAAAAATTTAAAAAAAAGTTAAAAATGTGCAAAAAATTAAAGAGCAAATCACTGACGCATTGTTTTGTGTATTAATATAATACTCTAGAAACTGATAAACTTTTATTAAAAAACAACTTCTCAATTAAATTACATTGTGTAACAAAAAACGTAACCTCTGTGTCAACTAGCGACATCTGGTGAGCAGAAAATTATTAGCCCTCATTATCCCTGCTCCAAAACCGTAGAAATAGCAGGCAAGACAAGAGCAGTAGTTTACTTTACTTAAAACACACTTTATAAAAAAGATGTTTGGTCAAAATTACGATAGTTAACAAATTCATTAGTGCCAGAGGGAGTCGAATCCCGAACGCTCACGTACTAAGAACTTAAGAAGAGCATCCACGCACTGTCCTCGTTGGCTCTATATATTCTTCTTCCTCAACAGCTCGTAAAATTTTTTGCTGGGTATACTACTCACACTTGGCGGGCAGGTATTAATGATCGCAGCTTTAGACGCATTTTAAACGCTGCATCCTGTGATCCCGATGTCCCGATGATTCATCTGTAGTAAATACTATCTACTGCAATCCATGGATACCTGCAGCGAACTTTATACAAAGAAGGCTACTGATGCTTTGTCACCTCAGAGGAAAAAGCAGGAATACCTCACAGCCTGTAATTACACTGCCTCTCTATACTCAGATCGGAACACTGCAATGCAAGTACCGCTATTTGTCTACAGAAATAAGTAAGAAGGTGATTCCTATCCAGGCGGACTTCTAGGCAGAGAATGTGTATCAGTTATTTGGCCCACAAATAGCTTTTATTGATCCATGTGCAATGTATATAAAACGCCAAGCTGCTTCTTTGTTGCTATGGCAACCAAATTACTCAGTCTTTCTCCCGCGTGGAAACTTTTACATCTGTAGATGAGTATAATACAAATTGGATAGATTTTCTTCTTAGATGAAATCACGAAAATCGTTTGCGCGTAGGCGTGCTTTCAGACAAAACATATTAAATATTATAATAGTTGAGTGAATCATGTTTGCAGAGTTTTTCGCCACGTACACTTAAAGTCGCCATGTTGGATAAAGAAAATATAGGACAATATTTTTAAATATACATATATATTTTTATTTCACACTATGTACATAATTATTGTTATAGATATTGAAGTAAATTTATTTAGGCATGAGAGAGAGTAACTAATACTTTTTTCCGACGAAAGTAATGTTTAATAAAATCTATAGTCCGTTTACGAAATATCCGCCTTTGTAAAGGCAGCGCTATCTACTATAGTTAATCTTGGAATATAATGAAATTTGTTGGCGGACACCATCGTGTGAATGAAACAGAAACAGAAACTTTTTTATTAAATGTAGATTATAAATAATACTTATTGAAAGTCACTCTTATGTTTAATTACCACTGGTTCGGGAAAAAACCTCTGTCCTGGGAAGAACGAGCAAGAAACCCAGCGGGAAAAATAATAGCTTACAATCATGTATGTTACACAATTAACAACACAAAATAAATTAGAAATAGCTTGGTAGCGATCACCTCATTCCCAGAGGTTATTATCATCCATAAATTCCTTAACATTATAATAACCCTTTTAATACAAACTTAGTTTAACAAAGTTTTTGAACTTTGAGCAGGTCAAATTTTGTATGTTCTATAAGTTATAAGTTTCTGTTTCTGTTTCTTCCATTTTATTTTAATTTTATATTTGTTTATCATTTACAAGTTGATACAAAAGTACTAGTAAAATAATATCCATAAACCTCAAAGGTTTGTAAATAATGCAAATGCATCTATATCGATATTTCTATGAGCCTTTGATTATGACAAAAAAACGTAATATTACATTGCGTTGCAAATAATTTCAAAATCGAATTAAATTTGTAGTTTTCATAACTTAGATAATTAAACAACCGGATGATTAGTTGGTGTTATAATCCTTAAGTTAGACCGTTGTGCTCTTAAGAAATCTTCTCTCCATCGTCAGCCTGCAAAAGTCCTGTGCTTAATATGAACTTCTCATGTTGGGATGACTTGCCTTTTGCCACGCTTGGCAGGTTGGTTGGCGATCGCAATACTAGATGTCTCACACTTTCGGCACTGCTAACCGTCGCCAGTCTAGATATTTTACGTCTGGCGTAAAGGATGTTATACCGCCATCTATCGAAAGCCATTAGCTATTTTTAAATTTTCCATAGTAGCTTCTTACACGACACTGACGTGACGAAGCAGGTGATGAATCCTTTTTAAAAATAGGTCTAAAAATTTATTATTGGAACGAAGTTCCTTATCGAACGGTAAAAAAAATATAAGAGTTTTCCGTCACGACCTTGGGGGCTATAAGGAAGCGAGATGGAATAATATCCATCTCCCTCGCACTTTCTCTTATCTTGTCATGAAAGAAATAATATTTTGAAAGACGCTAAATACGTTTATCAATAATAATATACTACGAAAGGAACTTCGTTCCAACCGAGTGTTCCACGACACTCACGCATGTTATATATTAACCTAATTTTGTAAAGCTGTGGTAGTTTAGGGAAAAACCCGTGAGTCCACATAGGCCTCTTTCACATTTTTTTTTAATTTAATACTGAAGCGACAAACGAATATCCCACCTGATGGTAAGTTGCCTTATGAAAAAAAAGACTAGAAATGCGTGGTCACCTTTGTGAACTAATATAGAATTTCGCATACCCTGAAATTATATGAGCACCCTATTGGTATCATTCAGACCACAACACAGCAGTGCAAGCACTGCAATTTTGCGGCAAAAATAGTTAACCCCTTCCCTGTCCCGTGCACTACATATAGGTCTATTGTGTCTGAAAACCGGAGAGTGAAAGTGTTAAGAGGCAGGTACCTACACAGATGGTCTTCTAGACAAAAAAGGTGTACCTAACACTGTAGGAAGAATTAGCTATTTTGCCAAGTTTTTAATAAGTAAATAAGAAATCGCAGTTTTAGTCGTCTCGCACTCGCTTAAGAGAAAAGAAAATACTGGACTTACTGGATTCAGTCACTGAAATGTATAGCTAGTTGTACACTGGAACGTTGATAGAAAAATATAAATATGAATTATATAAAATGGACATCTTTCGCTATTTCTGTTTATGTTACAAATAAATTTTTAGTTCACGCTCCGTCGCCATTTGGTCGAGATTCGTAGTTGAAGGAGACGCGACTAGAAAGCGACAAACAGCGAATATACCGGTAGCAAAAGTGTGAGTCACCATTCAAACGTATGTGAGATACTCCACGGTGACTCAATCTCAAGGCTCATGTAGGATATTAGGCCGCTATTCAGAGACAATCTCGTGTTTCACAGTGTCAAAATTTGTGTAAAATATTTTTCTATTAACATTTATGCTAGTAATATATTTCAATTGGTCGAGACTCAAATTTTGGCATAGTGAAGTTTGAGCTTAAACTCGACCTTCACAATGTAAAAATTTGAAGTTTATACGTGGTAGAGCCATATTATAGTAATTGTAGCACGAATGGGTCGGCTCGACCGGGAAGGACCACGCTCCCACAGAATACCAGCGTAAAATAGCAGCTTAATGCTGCTGTGTTTTATATAGTGAGTGTAGAGAACCGGATACCCTTTTTACTGGAAACGAGGCATTCTATTTTAGTCCTCAGGGGTGACAACGCATCTGCATTTTGATTCTTAATCCCGATTAGATGTAGATGTCCATGTGTCACGGTATCTATATACTATCAGGTGCACTGTGTGCTCGTTTGCCACCCTTATGCTATAAAAAAAGAACACCGGCTTAATGTAAGAACGGCCTCATGCAGTATGCTTAGATGTCGGCATGGATGCAGTGTCAGGGATACAAAGACAATTACTGCACAACTACTAAATATCACTGTACAAATTACTGAACAGACACGAAAACCAAAACTTAGTTTTTGAACAAATGTTGGTAGTCTAGGGTCTAGGCGATGTAGTCATCCAAATACAGCAAGCTTAGGAAGAGTAATTTCTCGTTGGGGGTTGTTAAACGCAAAAACAAAATCCTACGAAAATAAATTAACTTAATGTGAAATGAATTCCTCGTGTCTCGTCGAAGCGCAGTTTTTTTATATATTTCTATTTATTTTATTTGACAGTAAACTGATTGGCCTCTACTCTTATCCCAATTTATCTATAATAGATATTTTGTTTTGCTCTTCCGTCCAAAGGTCTGTTAAATGTAATATAGACTGTAAGCATTGAATCCACAAACTGTAGCTGTAGCGAATCTGGTTTTCATGTATATTTATTAGCATATCATTAATAATAAAATAAACGAAGGAAACAGATAACTGTTTCCTTCGTTTTTTTAAATTCACTTCGCTATTTGTGTAAGTTGTGATTACCTGTAAGAGGATGAACACGTAGAATGTAGCCCTCGTAGTGTTGAGTATATTTTTCTCTGTGATGTGTGTCTTGTGTGATCCAAATAAGGAGAAAAATAATTAAAAATTAAAAAAAATGTACAACCGACTTCAATTTAATTTATTAAGAATAACTCAAAAACTATTGGTCAGACCTTGATCAAACTTATATGGGACTACATGAGAAGCACTAGCTTTCAAATAAAAAAAGAATCATTGAAATCGGTTCACGCAAGAAAAAAGTTATGAGGTAACAAACATAAAAAAAGAACATACAGTCGAATTGAGTACC
Organism: Parnassius orleans; assembly: GCA_029286625.1. Classification (NCBI taxonomy): domain Eukaryota; kingdom Metazoa; phylum Arthropoda; class Insecta; order Lepidoptera; family Papilionidae; genus Parnassius; species Parnassius orleans. The sequence goes on from JAGSMP010000198.1 coordinate 324,475, forward strand.
GTCTCCTTTTTGAAGTCGGTAGAAAAATAGTTACCTATGGTCAGACTGATTAATTTACTTAATAAGGCTAATGGCAATTTCTCCCATGTTGGTCTAGGACTTATAAGTCCCATATTTTTTACTTTATAACAATAACGAATGTGCTAAGGGCGTTATTTGCCTAGCATGTCGTAAAAGGTGACTAATGGGATGTTGTGTAGGCGATGAGCTAGCCACCCATTACTTTTTAAATATTTTTCCATCTATACCCAATTTTTTTGCTAAATGTGGTCCGAGTGACCTCGCTGCTCTTTGGACACTGCTCTCACCCTCGGGGATTACAAGCGTGACGTATATGTATATATTAGCTAGCTAGCTTGCTAGTGAACAAACTGATATTTCAAATTCTGACACACACATATTTCGCTTCTCTCAAATCCATAATGTCCCATCTTCAGTATATCACCAATTTGGTCGATAAACTTCCGTCATGGACGTCTCTTCCCGATCCTGCCACTCTCTTCTACAGCATAAATTTGATTTGTCACTCTTTCCTTATTCAACCCCTTACGTGTCCAAGCCATAGAAACCTTTTCCTCTAGTCCTGTTTACAATATTGTCTCGAAAACCACACTTTTCTTTTATAACACTATTTATCACCCTGTCATTTAGTCACACTAACATAGTTGCATATAACATATCTCTATTGTTTTGCCATGTTGTGTTATTGACCATAATATAATGTATAACTTCCATGTTGTTGAACAATGTCACGATTGTTCACGAACCTTGTTAAAGCCGTCTTCTAGTGCGGTGTGTAGGTATGAAAACGTTACCATACTCTTCGTATTTGTCAAAGGAATATAGAATTGTTTTGTTTATTAGTTATAATTACATTTCAGTAGTTTTACAGAGGTCCTAAAAGTAAAAAGTAGGTACTGCAGCGTAGCGTTCAGAAACATAAACGTAGCAAGCGTAGCGTTCAGAAACATAAACGTAGCAAGGTAAGATTGGGTTTACTGACAACTTCTTATTTTCTATGTCAATTTTCACGAGACCACCATGACATGCCGCATTATTTTATTTATTTTCATTGAATATAAATGTATTTTAGTTTTCATTTTTAAGCTACTTGAAGTTAGGGCGCAATAAAAAGCTAAAAGGTTTATTGTATGTATTTAAGTATATATATATATATATATATATATAATTTTTTTAACCCTTTCTATTTTGATTATTGCTGCACCACCTCTTATATGTCTATCTGGGACTGGGAGTGAATGTCCTAAGGCCTAAGGCATTAAGTCCGCCATATGTATTACTTTGTGCATGAAAGTATAAATAAATAAATAAAAGGTTAATGTTAGTATTATTCTTAAAGTGCGCATACATTATACGTCATATACCTACTTATGTCTTAAATTATTGGCTACTTTATATTATAGCAAAAAGTTAAACTTACACAGCCTTGAATACTTCCTGTTACTAGCCACAGGCCTCTCATTTCAAATGGGGTTATGGATGAATTAGACCGCCGCTAGTAGTAGTGCCATATGTGTAATAAATACTAATAGTGAGTCAACTCCTTTGTCATCGCTAAAAATATGCAAGGGTTGTCACAAAAACATTTCTTTAGATAATAATATCATAACATTATACTTTATCTGTATTCCTCGTAATATTTGTTCCATACAAAGATACAAAGTAATTACGACTTTACAAAAGTAGTTGCGTCCCACAGCTTCACGTGTGCAACCTACGTAATTTTACTATATTTTACCTATATAGCAGTATCTCAGGTATTCCGCTTAAAATATTGTATAGGGGGTTGAACTGAATAAATAAAACAGGTTAAAATAATACGTTGGTTCTGTTTATTCAACGCATGCCACCTCGTTACAGACGTGCAACTGACAAATATTTACGCCATTTTTTTTTATTAAATGATATAATGAATTCTCATCCTTACATATAATTCAATTGAAAATCATGATGGAAAGCATCACATGATTGTAAGAATTCAATTTTACTTAAGGTGTCATACAATCTTTTCCCAATATTTTCAAACAAGCTAATTAAATAATATAAATAATACCGAGTAATATCGTGTTGTTGGGAGAACACCAAACGCGTGAACTGATTTCGTGTACGTGACAATCCTAAACGGGCGTACCAGTACGCAAGCGAAGGCGACCGGTACTACCGCATACGTCGCGGGCAGGAGGGGGACTCCGCTCTCCTTCATACCGCGCCCCATCGTTGCTCTGTCTAGTCGCCGAGTTGACTCACTATTAGTATTTATTAAACATATGGTAGTGCCCTAGTGGTGGTGTTATTATATCCATTACCCCATATCTTGTCGTGGGTGTCGTAAGAGGCGACAGAAGGAAACAAACCAGGAGACGGGCAGCAGCGTCTTCCAAATGACAGTTAAAAAAAATTAATGTTGCCAACTATCGCAAATATCCCACCCATGAGGCAACTATGGGGACGCCCTAAGTTCAACAGCGAACTTTTGATAGGCTGTAATTTTTTATGCAATACTATTAACATTACTAATATTCCCTTTAACCCCTCATGGTAAACTTAAAATGCCTATGTTTGGATTAGTTCACGACAGTTGACGAATAGCGGATTCGAACCTACGACCTTTTGAGTTCGCGGTCCGCACCCTGCCATTAGACTACTGTCCAATAATGCGTAATGATGACGATGTTGATGAAATGACCAGTGAATCTTCAGTTCTCGTATATATGGTGGTGTGATGACGTAACACTTTGTGCAGAGCAGCTGATGCTGGGCAGACGCGGTTGCCAACCCACCTGCCAAGCGTTGCAACTACGCCAAATATCTATGAGGCAATTCTTGGGAGAGGCCTATGTTCAGCAGTGGACTGATAGCCTGTTACGATATTAATGATAATGCATGTAAATGCAAATGACCAGTACATCTTCAGTTCTCGTATATACGGTAGTGTGATGACGTAACGCCTTGTGCAGGGCAGCTGTTGCTGGGCAGACGGCAGCGGGCGATGCGTGCGCTTGACAGACACCTCACTCTTGACCCTCAGCGAGGTGGAGCGTCGCGCGCTGCAGCAAGCGGCCTTGGCCCGTCTACAGCAGATCAACCTTGGCACCGCTATCAAGATACCTGAAGGTATGTGCTAGTATTTAGTTATACAATTATTTCAAAGAAGAATGAAATTTTAACTATTAAAGTGTTACATTTGCAAAGTATTGTTCTCTGCTTACTTATAGGTTGACTGGTAGAGAACGCCTTAAGGCGTTAAGTCCACCTTTGTACATTTTTGTTCACCGAAGTTTAAGTAATAAGTTTATCAACCGAATTAGCGAATTATTAAAGATGGACCAGATTAAGAGTACTCTTAACCGACGAGCATGTATGCGTAGGTATATGGTTGTAAAGGAGGCGAGGGTCATGCTGCAGCTATATTAGTAGTATAGTTGTAGCACGAATGGGTCGGCTCGACCGGGGACGAACCACGCCCTCAGAGAATACCCTTTGCTTCATCCATCCCCAAAAATAATCCAGAGGTGTTAAATCCGGAGGCAGGGTGGCCAAGCTACCGTTCCACCACGTCCTATCCATGGTGAATAATTTTCATTAAGAAAAGCTCTCACAGCACGTGCGTAGTGAGGTGGTGCACCGTCCAACTGTAGCCACATGCGCCTTCGGTTGATTACTGGTAATTCCTCCATGATTTCTCTAAATGTGTTCCTTAGAAAATCTAAAAATCTTGGGCCATTCATTGTATTTGGTTATTCAATTGGTCCAATTAATTTGTCGTCAATCATAGCCGCCCACATTTACTGAAAATTCATGTTGAAATTTACTGGGCCTTACTGCATTTGGATTTTCTTGCATCCATAAATGCTGGTTTCTATGGTTTATAATACCAGCTCTTGTAAATGTCGCCTCATCGGTCCACATGATTTTTTTACAAAACGTCGGTTGACGTCGCACACAACCGTTGAACCACGAGCAAAAAGTGGCTCGCACAGCATAGTCTGGCTCTCGAATATCTTGCACGCGACGAAAATGGTACGGATGCATGCCTTCGCATTTTAAATTTTCCACGCAACCCATTTGACAAATGCAGCATCATTGCTATTCGCCTTACACTGAGCCTGGGATCTCGGTAAATAAGTTGAAGAACTTCTTCTTCTGCTTGCACTGACACTATGCGGGAGCGTTCATTTGGCGGCCTTTGGATGCCATATTGCGACAATCTTAAGTGAATGTCAACAAAAGTTTGTCGACTGGGTGTAGGCCGGTCGGGATACCTCTGACGATACATTCGTACGGCGGCAGCAGCGCTTCCATTACATCTGCCACACGAAATGCATGTCAGCTATGTGATGAGACGAATAGTTAGACATGTTTTATCCGAAAAGTACGTAGTCACTGCAAACTACAACAAACTCAGCAGAATATCTCGGTGAAGAATAGCTCACAAAACGGAACGGAATAGTAGCGATCGCAACTCAGAGCGGAGGACAACTGATCTAACAAACATTTATCTTCGATACCTGAGCTGGTCAAACATGATTTTTGTCCTACTTATTCACCGCCCTAACAATAATACAAATAATTTTCGTCCTTGTCACATAAACCCTATTCAATGTAGCAGGTAGCTCTACATGGGTTTGGGACCGTCGAAAAAGGTCATATTCAAACAGCCCTAACTCTCGAGTTATGCAATTAAGAACAATAATTTTAATGTCAATTTGTAAGTAATATCCTTAAGTATTAGGACAGTATTAAAAATTTAGTATCAATGTGCTAGTTTTTGAAGTATGTTAAGAAAAATAAAAAAATAGTCAATTTTTTAACTTAAATTAGCATTGTAAATGTTTTAAGATATTTTGTAGGAAAACTTTCCATGATGTTTATTTTATTTGATAGATGCTATTTTACCTTTTAAATAACATTTTTTTACATCTGTAGGACCTTTCTGTCCAGAGAAATCTGCATCTTTGGCAGAGGTATCTACAAGAATAAAAAAAATTAAATGGCAGCCATTCCGACAGGAGGGGGTAGACCCATATATGGGTGTTTTCGTCGATGAAATTAGGTATATTTTGTAACCTTAAATTATCGCTAGGTCGTGACCAGACACACTGTATATATAATTTTTAACCCTTTCTATTTTGATTATTGCTGCACCACCTTTATATGCCTATCTCTGTTTAGCCTAATGGTTGACTGGGAGTGAATGTCCTAAGGCCTAAGGCATTAAGTCCGCCATATGTATTACTTTGTGCATGAAAGTATAAATAAATAAATAAAAGGTTAGTGTTAGTATTATTCTTAAAGTGCGCATACATTATACGTCATATACCTACTTATGTCTTAAATTATTGGCTACTTCATATTATAGCAAACAGTTAAACTTACACAGCCTTGAATTCTTCCGTTACTAGCCACAGGCCTCTCATTTCTAATAGGTTATGGATGAATTAGACCGCCGCTAGTAGTCGTGCTATATGTGTAATAAATACTAATAGTGAGTCAACTCCTTTGTCATCGCTAAAATATGCAAGGGTTGTCACAAAAACATTTCTTTAGATAATAATATCATAACATTATACTTTATCTGTATTCCTTGTAATATTTGTTCCATACAAAGATACAAAGTAATTACGACTTAACAAAAGTAGTTGCGTCCCACAGCTTCACCTGATTCCCGTCACTATACATTTATGAAGTTGGCTTGTTTGTTTTTAAAAATAAGTCATTATTTGTTAAAGCAAGTGATATATATCCTCGAAACCGACGTAACCCAGACAAACTTGTCCTAGATGTTATTCCTAGGCTCGTTAAATATAACAAAAGCTGCCTAAAAATGTGTGTAAAAATATATAATAAAATACCTAAAGAATTTAAACTATTAAGCGAAAAACTATATAAGAAACATTTATATGATTGGTTAAAAATTGAATGCTTTTATGACTTAAAAGATTTTTTTTGAGATTAATTTTCTGAATTTAAATAATTATTAATATTGTCTAAACATTTTAAAATTATAATTTGCATGCTATATACTATTGTTAGCGAAACACGACTGCACTATATATATTGTAACATCTTTTTATACCGTGATTCTTGCAAATAAAGATTTATGATTTATGATTTATGGAAACATAGACGTGTGCGACCTACGTAATTTTACTATATTTTACCTATATAGCAGTATCTCTGGTATTCCGCTTAAAATATTGGATAGGGGGTTGAACAGAATAAATAAAACAGTTTAAAATAATACGTTGGTTCTGTTTATTCAACGCATGCCACCTCGTTACAGACGTGCAACTGACAAATATTTACGACATTTTTTTTTATTAAATGATATAATGAATTCTCATCCTTACATATAATTCAATTGAAAATCGTGATGGAAAGCATCACATTTACTTAGGCGTCATACAATCTTTTCCAATATTTTCAAACAAGTTAATTAAATAATAAAAATAATACCGAGTAATATCGTGTTGTTGGGTGAACACCAAACGCGTGAACTGATTTCGTGTACGTGACTATCCTAAACGGGCGTACCGGTACGCAAGTGAAGACGACCGGTACTGCCGCAGATGTCGCGGGCACGAGGGGACTCCGCTCTCCTTCATACCGCGCCCCATCGTTGCTCTGTCTAGTCGCCGAGTTGACTGACTATTAGTCTTTATTAAACATATGGTAGTGCCCTAGTGGTGGTGTTAGAATATCCATTACCCCATATCGTGTCGTGGGTGTCGTAAGAGGCGACAGAAGGAAAAAACCAGGAGACGGGCAGCAGCGTCTTCCAATTAACAGTAAAAAATTAATGTTGCCAACTATGACAAATATTCCACTCATGAGGCAACTATGGAGACGGCCTAAATTCAACAGCGAACTTTTGATAGGCTGTAATTTTTATGCAATACTATTAACATTACTAATATTTCCTTTAATCCCTCATGGTAAACTTAAAATGCCTATGTTAGGATTAGTTCACGACAGTTGACGAATAGCGGATTCGAACCTACGACCTTTTGAGTTCGCGGTTCGCACCCTGCCATTAGACTACTGTCCAATAATGCGTAATGATGATGATGTTGATGAAATGACCAGTGAATTTTCAGTTCTCGTATATATGGTGGTGTGATGACGTAACGCTTTGTGCAGAGCGGCTGATGCTGGGCAGACGCGATTGCCAACCCACCTGCCAAGCGTTGCAACTACGCCAAATATCTATGAGGCAATTCTTGGGAGAAGCCTATGTTCAGCAGTGGACTGATAGGCTGTTACGATATTAATGATAATGCATGTAAACGCAAATGACCAGTACATCTTCAGTTCTCGTATATACGGTAGTGTGATGACGTAACGCCTTGTGCAGGGCAGCTGTTGCTGGGCAGACGGCAGCGGGCGATGCGTGCGCTTGACAGACACCTCGCTCTTGACCCTCAGCGAGGTGGAGCGTCGCGCGCTGCAGCAAGCGGCCTTGGCCCGTCTACAGCAGATCAACCTTGGCACCGCTATCAAGATACCTGAAGGTATGTGCTAGCATTTATGTATAACTATTATAAGTATATAGTTCCACATTATTTAAAAGAAGAATGAAATTTTAACTACTAAAGTATTGTTCTCTGCTTACTTATAGGTTGACTGGTAGAGAACGCCTTAAGGCGTTAAGTCCGCCTTTGTACATTTTTGTTCACCGAGGTTTAAATAATAAGTTTATCGACCGAATTAGCGAATTATTAAAGATGGACCAGATTAAGAGTACCCTTAACCGACGCGCATGTATGCGTAGGTATATGGTTGTAAACGAGGCGAGGGCCATGCTGCAGCTATGAGCTAGAACCGGAGACCCTTTTACTGGAAAAGAGGCACTTCATCTTATTCCTCACGGGTGACAACGCATCTACATTTTGATTCTTTATTGAGTATAGATGTAGATGTCTATGGTTCACAGCAAACACTTACCATCAGGTGGACTGTGTGCACGTTTGTCACCCTAACCTATAAAAAAAAGATGTGTCACGATCATGGCGAATGGAGGTCCGTAGTCACTGCCTACCCCTGGGTGACAGGCGTCAATGTTTATGATTATATTATAACGTTTAAATAAAAAAAAAAAATCTGCAAGCGTTTATAGTGGTTACAAGACATTGCGTCTTAGTCCTCAGGGGTTGACAACTCATCTATTTTTAATTCCTAATCGAAGATCTCTTGTCGTCCTTACTTCCATAAATAAGCGTAACCATCTCAAGCTACTAACTTGTACGAAGCAAAAATAGTAAAATTATTAGAAGATATTATAGAGAAATCGGTTGTTACTTTGCAGATATTCATTAAAGTAACCAATAAATTCTAAAAATTCCGTAGAAAAAAAATCTATCTTGCTTTTATTGTAAAGCATGCCCACCAAAGTTTCATTGTAATCGGATGAATGGCATCGGAACGCATAGGAGACGAACAAACAAACAAATAAATTTTAGTTTTTATATGTATATATATTTACCTCGTTCGTCTAGTGATCGTAAACGCGACTGCTGTTCGTGAGGCCCCTGGTTCGAATCCCGGGTCGGGTCAAAAAAAATAGTTATTGAGTTTTTTAGTTGTTGCACGGAATCAGGAAGTTGGCGGTTTTTCACCCCCGTGCCTCTTAAAGCACGCAAAGCCGTGGGTCATGCACCTGATCTCTCTCCGGTCGTATCGGACTACCGTTCCGCCGGAGTATGAGAGTGAGGGAATAGAGAGTGCACCTGTGCTTGCGCATACACTTGGGCACTATAGGTCCTGTCCTGCGCAGATGGCTAGAGTCCGTTGAGACTGGCTACCGAGACGTGGTTTGGGTGGACAAGATGAGCTTCCTTAGACATTTTTTACCTACTTTTCGATATATATTAAAGTTTAACACTTTCACTGTCCGGTATTCAGACACAATAGTAAGACAAAAGCAATGACCTAATGTAGTGCACGGGACAGCGAAAGGGTTAAATTGTATCTTTTGGAAAAAAATAGTCGTATTATGAGCCGCATCTTCTCACAAGGACTTATTGAAGCAACAATAGCGTTTTCTTGATATTCAAAAAGTGCTTTTTAAAGTCCAATTTTCTATAAAATATTTTAACTTTGATTTGATTTTGACTTTGCGATGTCTCGCTTTTTGGACGCTGCTCTCCTAATCATTTCTTGGACCTTGAGGTCGGTGGGAATAAAGCATCAGTCGCGAAATTGCCGTGTGCACGAAACGCAAACAACAATTACTCGAGAAATCAATAAACATAAATTTCGGTCAATGACTGGAAAATTGTTAATGAGGCAAGTAACATTTAAATTTTAATGTGACGAGCCACTTCGTCCATTAGGAACTTCGAAATTACCTCACGTAAATACATACTTAAGGTTAAATTTAAATTAGTAAATTGGTTCAACGATAATAATTTAGCATTTAAATGGCACTAAAACTAAATGTATGAAATTCATAACTTCAAATGTCAAACATCTAAGTACTAATGTAACTTTAAGTGGGGAGGAGCTGACTCTTTTCGATACCACCATTTTTCTTGGTATCACTCCAGACGCGAAGCTTCAATGGGGCCCCCATATGTCTAAACTAGCAAGCAGACTTCGTATGCTGTATAAAAGAATAAAATCTTAGCATTGTTGATCGTTGAAACAGCTATACTAGTTTATTTTAGCTATTTCCATAACATAATGTCGTCATGTATTTTGCTATGGGGACACGTGACTGACACTGAAATTATATTTGTTTTACAGAAGAGGGCCATAAGAGCAAACTACGATTTAAAACATAAAGAGTCGCTCAAACAAAAATTTAAGGAAATTAATACAGATATCTACAACATTTCCAAAAAATATGAAAAATAGACTATGCTTATGGGGGGGAAAACGTTAACGCTTTTTATATGAAAATTTACAGCTTTACAATCGTCTTAAAACCCTCTCAGAAATGAAAGTAGACCTGTGTCCAGGAGACGTATATAGGATGTGACTTTACATTCGTACATAATATTCGTAATGCTCGAAAACGCTTGAACCAACTTTGTGCTACTCTTACTAACACTGCATTAGGTCCATAAGCGTCAAAATTTTTTTTCGCAGCTTGATGTGCATTATTCCCTTTTTTGTAATAAAACATCAGAATGTATCGAATTTCTTCGTTAGATTCACTCATTTTGGCGGACAGAAAAACAATTGAAAAATGGCGGGAAAGGGTTTTTTACTTTTTTTTTTTTTCTTAATGTCCTATATGTATTGATATTAAAACCAGCCAGATACAAACAATATAATCAAAAAGATTTTTCTTCAATTTTATACAAACAAAATACGAAGAAACTTTTTCCCCGACCTTTTTTTACATAAAGATCTTTTTCATAATCTTTGACATAGCGATAAAATGCGTGTTAAAATAAAATTTGACGAGCATGTTCGAAATTACTCCCGAAATTATTTAAATGTAAGAATATTCATCAATATTCACTTATACATATACTATAAAACATCCATTGACCACAGTTACACCGTGTAGTGGCGGGTAAGAATACCCACTATCCCATATCTTCCCGTGGGTGTCGTAAGACAGACAATAAAAAACTGCGGTTGCCAACCCGCTCGCCAAGCGTGGCAACTATGGCAATATCCCCATGAATAAAGTTACGAAGAGACGGCCCCAGTCCTGGCGGCTCCTCTATTCCTGGCTACAGTGGTGACCATGGTAACGGCGGGGCGGGGTTCGGTTGCCACCTAAGACGATTCGACCTAGCAACATATAACGCACGCACCTTGAGGACTGACGAGAAGATCCTGGTGCTGGAAGAAGAGATAGACAAGTTAAGCATTATAAGTTAAGTATTATAGGATTATCCGAGGTCTGAAGAAAGAGGGTGGACACGGTAGGGTGACCATCTGTCCCAGGGAGTTGTCGGATTTATCGTCCACAATTCTCTCGATAATAACGTTGTAAATATTGGGAATATGTCGACGAGGGTTGCGTACCTTATACTCAGAATCACCAAACGGTATTTGCTGAAGGTCATACAGGTTTACGCACCAACCTCGGCACATCCCGATGAGGAGGTAGAGAAAATGTATGAGGATATATGGATCTAGCATGTATTAATCTAAAACCCACTATACGGTGTCAATGGGAGACTTTAACGCAAAACTAGGCACAAGAGAGAACGGTAAGCTGAAGTTAGGAAAATTTGGAATAGGGCAACGGAACTGAAGGGGTCAGTAGCTGGCCCAAGAAAGAGGGACTATTTATGATGAACTCTTTCTTCCATAAGCGTCCCCACAGGAAGTGGACCTGGTCGGCCCCCAACGGTTTGACAAAAAATTAGATTGACTTCATTATGACGACTAGACGACAACTGTTCAGTGATGTCTCAGTGATCGCGAGGGTGAAAATCGGCAGCGATCACCGAATGGTGAGAGGCACACTGAAACTAAATCTTAATGATTTCGAAACATTAAGTTGGAGAGGTCTCGTCTAATGAAGTCAACGCTCCGTCCCCCTCGTGCTATGATTCAAAGTCCCGAAACCTTTCAGCATGAGTTACAAAACCGTTTTCAGTGCCTAGAAGATTGCAATGCAGTGAACGATATGAATGACAAGGTCGTGGAAACTGTCCATGCGTTCGGAGCTAATTTCTGCAAGACCCGCCCCGGAAGAACACAAAAACTCTCCGATCACACTCTTAATCTCATGGCTGTTAGACGGGAAATGAAGCTGCTGTCTTCAGCAGATTTGGCAGCATACAGGCAACTGAACAGACAGATCTCCAAACGCAGGCGTTACTTACGCAACTTAAATACAGCTCGTATTGAAAAAGCGATCGAGCGGAACCATGGCTCTAAAGTCTTTACAGAGATCTGTCTGCCAGAAAGAGCCAACTGTCGAAGCTGAAGACCAAGCGTGGCAGTAAAATAATCTATATTAACTCTGATAGTCAAGCAGCACTGCTAGCGCTGAGATCAAACTTGGTGAACTCGAAGCTAGTTGGAGACTGCATGAACCACCTAAACGCCCTGGGAGGTAACAACAGGGTCGTTTTAAGATGAGTTCCGGGTCACGCGGGTATTGTAGGCAATGAAATTGCCGACAAGCTCGCACGGGAGGGCTCAAAGAGTACACAATTTGGGCCCGAGCCATTTTGTGGAATCTCAAAAAGCCTCGCCCGATTGACCCTGGAAACTCTTTACCGCAATAAATCACTTAAGATTCGGTCTGATCCACCAGGCTTAAAACATTCTAAAACCTTAATCCGGGCTTAAAAGCTCTTTTAAAGCTCTTTAATTCCATCCTCCATGGTGGCACTACACCGGAGGCGTGGAGCAGAAGTGCGGTGGTCTTGTTCTTCAAGAAAGGCGACAACACTCTCTTGAAAACTACAGCCCGATTTCCTTCTGAGCCGCGTCTACGTGCTGTTTTCGAGAGTCATTACGAATCGTTTCGCACGCAGACTCGACGACTTGCAGCCTCCCGAACAAGCCGGTTTCCGAAAAGGCTTTAGCACAATAGACTACATACATACCATTCGGCAAATTGTATATAAATTTGGGCGGTGCTGCAGTCCCTTCAGCAGTGCCAGGACTGTCGGTATATCGAAGTGCTGAAGTGTTTATATAGTAAGGCTATGATAGCTATCCGAGTACAGAACCAGAGTACGAAACCTATTCGTATATACGTGGTAGAGCCATATAGTTGTAGCACGAATGGGTCGGCTCGACCAGGATCACACGAAGGACCACGCTCTCACAGAATTCCAGCGTAAAATAGCAGCTTCACACTGCTAATATGCTAATATATTCACTTGTTTCGTATGATGAGTGTAGAGAACCGGAGACACTTTGTACTGGAAAAGAGGCATTCCATCTTAGTCCTCACGGGTCACGCATCTGCATTTTGATTCTTTAATGAGGATAGATGTAGATGTCTATGGGCCACAGCAACAACTTATCATTAAGTGGACTGTGTGCTCCTTTGTCACCCTATCCTATAAAAAAAAATTGCAGAGAGGTGTAAGACAGGGTGACGTTATATCCCCGAAACTCTTCATCGCTGCATTGGAAGACGTTTTCAAGCTACTGAACTGGAAAGGATACGGTATTAACATCAATGGCGAGTACATCACTCACCTTCGATTTGCCGACAATATAGTCCTTATGGCAGAATCGCTGGAGGTCCTAAGCACTATAGCTCAATGACCTCAAAAGTGCCTCCCAAAGGATAGGTCTTAAGATGAACATGGACAAAACAAAAGTAATGTGTAACGTCCATGTCACACCTATGCCGGTAGTTGTTGGGATCACTAAGCTCGAAGTTTTTGACGAGTATGTTTACCTGGGACAAATAGTCCGACTAGGTAAGTTCAACTTTGACCGAGATGTCAATCGACGTATTCAACTCAGCTGGGCAGCGTTCGGGATATTACGACACATCTTCTCGTCAGGTATACCTCAAAACTTGAAAACGATATTTTTCAACCAGTGCGTGTTGCCAGTGATGACTTATGGATCTGAGACGTGGTCGATCGCTGCTGGCCGTATGAGGAAGCTCAAGGTCGCTCAGCGAGCTATGGAGAGGGCTATGCTCGGGGTTTCTCTACGTGATAAACTTAGAAATGAGGATATCCGCAGTAGAACCAGAGTGACCGACATAGTCCAACGGATTAGTAAGCTGAAGTGGCAATAGGCCGGCCATGTAGCTCGAAGAACCGACAACCGATGGGGAAAAAAGGTTCTCGAGTAGCGGCCTCGTTCCGGCGGGCGATTTGTAGGGCATCCCTACACTCCCAGTGACGACCTGGTAAGACATGCAGGAAGTCGATGGATGCAGATGGCTCAGGACCGTGCTTTGTGGCATTCCTTGGGGGACGCCTATGTTCAGCAGTGGACTTGTGAAGGGCTGTAATCATGATGAGATCACAGTTAAGTAAAAACAGAGTTATACCATAATATACCAATGCAACACCATAAGTTGATTACTTCTTCCTTGCCCAACGTAGACTGTTGCGCCCAGTTCTTTATGGTAGCCAATCGAGAGGCATTGGATAGGTATACAATACATCGACTTTTAGAAACTGAAAGTTATGTTAAATACATAAAAAGTCAATGCGTTTCCTTTTAAAAATATAATATCCACATTTACACATATACCTATTTTATCCAAACGCAATAATTTTTAATTAATTCCATTACTACAGAACTTGCTTTATTTAAATTTCAACAACTATTTTCTCATTATTGTCTTCAAAAATAGATTGCATCCACTAAACGTATGTCTTCGAGTGTTATTTTCGCCTCGGTCTCATTATCTACTCCTCAGATAATAGTTTCTCTAGTAATAGACATTCTTAAGGTAGGTTGTCTGCGCAGGCGTGGATTCCCTAGAATACTAGTTATGATTACCTCGTCAGTATTATGAAACTTGGTCTCATGCCAGTCGCTATTCAGTTTGTTTCATCGATATATATTAGTCTATTAAATTCAGATTTACGATTTTGTAATCATTTTACTCCGAGAGAGCGTGCTCCTATGACAGGAGCGTTCTCAAATCTGTCATTACAATCATTTACTTCGAGTAAGCACTGAGATAAATGAAAAAAATGCGTTCAGTGACCGAGCGGAAGCAATATTTTAAATGACATTTTTTGTATTTTCTTCTTTTTATAAGAATACTGGCAAAGCTATTAACACTACCTGACATTCCTGTTTTCCAATTAAAATAAGCTTAAAATGCTTGTGACAGTTCATTGTTGACTGCCTCGTTGGTCATGTGTTTGTAAGCGTGACTGCTGTTCGTGAGATCCCGGTTTCGAATCCCGGGTCTGGCCAAAACCAATTATTAGGTTTTTCTTTCACGAAGTTCTCAGTAGCAGCCCGCAGTCAGGAAGTTGGCGGTGCTTTACCCCGTGCCTTGGAAAGCACGTAAAGTCGTTGGTCCCGCGCCTGAACTCGCTCCGGTCGTGTCGGGTTGCCGTCTAATCGGACTATGAGAGTGAGAGAATAGAGAGTTCACGTGTACTTACGCATACACTTGGGCACTATAATCGCGTCCTGCGCAGATGGCTAGTCTCCTTTGAGACTGGCCGTCGTGACCGAAAATCGGTCTGGCGGACATTGTTATATGGAAATTATTTTATTCCTTTTTTCCAGCTGTTTGAAGTCGGCTTTTACTTTTTATTAAAAGTTTAATTTTAAATGTTAAGGTCTTAACTAAATGGCGTAAGAATGAAACTAAGCAATTTACACACGCGTAACTGGACGTGTTTCAGTATTTTGTATAAATAGGCGCAAGCCGCCGCTGCCCACGCACTCGCTGCTCAGGTATGCGGGCTTCTAACTATGTTTGGTGCTGATGAGAGATCTGCAAATCTGGTACGATTGCTCCGATCGAATTATACCAACTGTAATATTTATAATTAAGAAATATTTAAATAAAGATTTTTTTCACTTCTTCCCGTTTTAGGAAGGATTTGTCTTAATTATCACGCTTATCAGGCGGATTGGGGGCCAAATACCAGATTTGTAATATTACTGATTTGCCTTTGCAAAAATCAAAAGTGAGTGTCGTGGAACACTCGGTTGGAACGAAGTTCCTTTCGTAGTATATTACTGATAAACGTATTATATTATTGATTAACAAATACAAGTAAATGAATTAATAGTGTCTATTAAAATGAAGCGTTATTTAAAATAATATTTCATTCAGTTATTTATAAGAAAAAGTGCGAGATAGATGGAAATTATTCCATCTCGCTCGCACTATAGAATGGGGGTCGTGACGGAAAAATCTTACACTTTTTCTCGCCTAGCTCCCATCCGTCAAATTCGTACCGTGCGATAAGGAACTTCGTTCCAAAAGTAAAAAGTAAAAAGCATTCAACATTAGCCAGGGAGCGTCGCGACTCTATAACTCGTCTATTCCTATAATTGTCACTCCTGTGACAGATGTGCACTAAAGTGGCAATGGACAGCACTTTCTATCGCTCGCTGAGCGGCTTTGAGCTTGTGAAGTTGTCATACTGCTAGCCTACTATATTTGAGTACAGACAGGACGCACTGGTCGAAGACTTACGTCTTCGGTATTTGCAGATTTAAGAAATATGACACGAGAATTTTTTGGCCCGGCCCATTGCCACTTCAACTTACTAATCCGTTGGTTTACCAATTCATAAGGACTTGTATTAACATGAAAAAGATAGGGAAAATATAATTAATGAATGCAGGTGGTTCAGCAATATATGGCGAGGTCTTTGTTCAGCAGTGGACTTGTGATCGGCTGTAATGATGATCATGATTGAACAGAAGAAACTCTCCTTAGTTTATATAATTCATTTACATGATAATTTTCTAAACTTGTAAAGCAGATATTGGAGGCTTTTACAAGAATTTATCTTTTTTACCGATAGATTGAGGTTTTCCAACTTATTTAAAATTAATTAATGTAGCTAAGGATAGTTTAGGCTCCGTAAGAGTTAGGCATTTGCTCTAATTTCACAGAACTCGAGCAACCTGAGTTAATTATAAATTTTTGAATCGTGCACATTATATTTAAAAATAGTCAGAAATGAAAAAGGAATATAAAAAAGGTTAAAGTAATGTAAGGTACAGCCTATATACCGCACACACGCACGCACGCACGTATATCATAAACAGAGGGAAAAAAAGCTGTAATTTCTGTCTTTTAGCTTTCAAGCTATTCATTGTAATACATATGATAAGTACTCGTATAATATATATATATATATATATATATATATATATATATATATATATATATACACACACACACACACACACACACATATATATATATATGTGTGTGTGTGTGTGTGAAAGAGCGAGTCACCTGCTACAGGCATTATATTTGCTCAAAGGAGACTCCGCCACTAATGATTGTAAACCAAATCTTTTATTGAAATAAACTTAAAAGTTATCATATACATGCAGCTCGGCGCAGGCCTTATTCCTCAGGCATACAGGTTTTCTTACTATTTTTTTCGTTCCTCGCCGAGGAACGAAAAAAATCGTTCGTGATTACATAAGTGCCGGCGGGTTGCTCGTGTACTGTCAAATTTATGTCAAGCCATTAGCCCCTGTATTATCTGCTATAATATATAATGCAAATTAGCATTCCTGACCTATGAACTCGTGGTAAATCTACAAATTAAAATTAACAAGGTATGTACTGTGTAGCATTTAGAAGAATAGCTTATAAGTAATGTAGCATTTATAAGAATATCTAAATAAAAGATTAAGGGCAAGAAAATTGACGAATAGAATAGTAACTGTAACGCGTTGCAAAAGTTCAAAAGCGCGGAGGAATTTCCCGAGTAATATACCCGCGGACGAACGTAAAATGTTAAAAATGGACCACCTTACAGGTGACCTACTCGAGTGCTGCTAAAAATACATTGACACATGCAAGACATGTTGCGTGCTATTTTCAAAATGGCCGCCTTAAATAAATACGTGGACGAACGCGCGAGTCGTTACGCAAACGTGACGCGCCGTGACGTCACCACTGACACCGCCCAAGTGACAAAATATGAATACAAAGATTAGTCTATAAAGATATTTTTAGCAATTTTTAGTTTTTGTAGGCTTTCTCTTTAATATGTAGTGCTTCTTCTTCTTAACTTAATGGATGTACCGTACCATTACAGACTGAACTGAACCGTTACAGTTGCCGCGCTTTGCCGGCGGGTTGGCAACCGCAGTTTATTTTATTATTGTATTTATCTTTTAGTTGTTATTAGAAAGACGCTGCTCCCCATATCCTGGTTTATTTCCCTCTGTCGTCTCTTAAAACACGATATGGGGTAGAGGTTATTCTTACACTGCCGCCACTACGCTATTAATATATCGTTTTAATTCGATCTTGAATAAAGTCGTTGAGACGAAGAGATAAAGTGGCATAACTTCAGTTGCTACAGAAAAACGTAAAAAAGTAAATTTACACCCTAGGTACATATCATCCCATACTGGGCTTTCTTCTATCTCTGAGGCTCTTGGAGCAGGGAGTAGCATTCGTCGCTGACTGTATGTAATTAGTAACATTAACAAGCATATGCTGAAATCACTAAATATTATGGCTAAGGAAAATCTTCTTCACATTTTACCATCGGTCTATTTTCAAATTTGGCGCGTAATTTATTCTCAAAGTGAACCTCGCTTTCTACCGGAAACGTGAAGTAAGTAACATTTATGATCAGTGTGGCGATACATTCCCCTACATTAATTAGGACTTTCATAACCTCCGGGTCCTTAATTATAATGTGCTGTTTTACTAAACAATATTATTTCGTTTTTTACTTTCTTTGGTAATGGACTCGTACTGCTGTACCTTTGCCAGTGTGTATTAAGATATTATCATTTATAATAATTTGTTTAAAAACTTCTTCACAATATGTTGAAAACTCCCAAAAACTTCACAATGTGTTTCACATTGTGAAGTTTTCGGGAGATTTTCATGGGAGCTTGAGCCAGGAGACAGTCGATGACGATAGTATCTCAAGGCGCCTAAGCACTAATAGATCACATGCGCAAACATTTAATATACAAAATCGCACCACTTTTACCTATCAAAATCTACTTATAAACATTATTTAAACAATAACGGACGGACAGACGGCTCCGTGGCGCAGTGGCTTATCATCGAGTTGCAGCGCTGAGCGCCGCGGGTTCGAATCCCGCACGGAACAAGTATGGCCAATAAATAATTGTTCCGGGTCTGAATGTTTGTCCTTGTGAAATTTATGTATGGAAACTGCCCCAACGATACAGGAAAAAATCCTAGTGTGGAGTGTGGTAACGTTTAAAAAAATTAAAAAAAATCATACATAAACAATAATACAGCCGGTCAAGTTCCCGCCAAAACAGCAATATTGTTTCATATCGTTCGTATGTCGCGACATTCTGTATAGCTCGAAAGTTGGGCAAGGCCCAAATGAAACTGTCCCTGTAGGAATTCGATCACATGATTTGCCTCGCGCCGGGTTTTCTTCAGAGATTAGTACTGATAGATGTAATGTGAATATAGTTCATATAGTTGGCTTAATATTTATACACTTTCTTTATCAAGTGGGAGTGACAGAGTCAGTAATTTATCTTTAAATTAAATTACACAAAGAACTATTTTTGAGATGTTGATGTTTGAAGTTTTAATTTAATTTGTTTCTAATTTTGCTTCGTGTTGGCTGCGACTTTTTTAGCCAACATCCAGAAAAGAAGAGGTTCTTATTTCGACTTTGTTCTTTTTTCTATGTCAATTCAATTCTATATATTTTTTCTTCGTCAATTACTAGATACATCATTTAATTAGAATTCGGTAACTTTGAGTGATTTTCTTTTTGTTAAACTATTGATCCGACCCGGCTTCGCCCGAATAGCATCTATTAATGTAGCGTTATTTAGATTTAAGATAGTCAAAGACCATTTATAATATCAATTTTTTTTATCTTTAAGTTTTACGTATAAAATATAGCCCAGATCCTACCTGGCATTACTTTCTAACTGTTCGTAAAGTTTCATCACAATCGGTCCAGCCGGTCCAAAGATTACTCCGGACCGACAGATAGACAGAATAATAACATGCTAATTAATAACACCCTGAGCTAAATATAGGCCAGTTATTTCAATACAGACAGACACTTCAATTTTATTTATATACATTTTTAGAATTTTAAAATTATACAAAACATTATCTGACTGCAGAAACTGTGAAGTCATTACCATCATGACGCTATAATGTAATGTCACTCAATTTTATAGAGATATTTGTTTTGACAGCTCTTAAAAAATATTTATGAATTTTGGAATATGAATGGACTAGTGTGCCAATGTCATACACCCAATTGCGTAAATGAAAATATTAGTGCCCATAACATGATTTATGCCATAGTCGATTATTTATTACATTTCTTGACTAATAACGTACACATTACTTATGCTTCTCCCTTTGGAGGAAGTGTTAATTTCGACGCCTTTTTAATAGATTAAGGAGCGACAAACGAGCACAAAGTCCACCTTATGGTAAGTAGATGCTGAGGCCCATGGACATCTACATCTATCTAGAACCAAAATGAATAAGCGTTAACATCCCTGAGTGTCACACATGTGTCACTCTTATTCTATAAAGAAGTTAATGTAATAATCGAGGCCAGGATTGTCAGCATACAGCAGTGCTTAAAGTCACTATGTTTAGATAACACCCACAGGCCAAAGATACGTGCAGCCGTTGGAATTCGGACTTAGGATCACTGCCCGGCCTCTCTGTAAATTTCATTCCGAGCATAATATTTCAGTAAGATACAGTTATGACTTCGATGTGTTGGCATCACGTGTAACAACTGCCAATCATCTCAGTTTATCGTTTGACGTGGTTCGAGTAATTCGTTTGCCATATATATAGTCAGTATATAAGTAGTCAGTAAATGCGTAAGAGACAGCAGAGGGGAACTGAAACGGAAGCGCAGCATCTTCTTGATATTACGCTTGTTAAGTGTGGCAACTATGGCAAAATCTGAAGGTAATCTATGGGGTAAATATGAGATAATCCATGGAGTACACATATCTTCAGCAGTGAACTTTAAAGACTGTAATACATAGATAGAAACGTCTGTAATATATATAATAAAAATTTAAAAAATGAAATTTTAAATAAACTAACAATGGAGAAAACTTTTTTTTTAAATAAACCAATGACAGCTGGCGGTAAGTTTGAGATATCAATGAGGAAGTAGTGATGCCGATGCGACTCAGGGATCTACAAGAAAATAGCCTACTCATTTCTAAAAGCTTAGCTTAGCTGACAAAACTTTACCAACAATCTTGCCTGGCCAGACACCAACACTGTAATTCTTCTGCTTTGGAGGCATGTAATTAAGGTTAAAATTAAAGTAAAATTAAGATAGATATATGTTTCTTTTTAATTTTTAACCAACTTCTAAAAGGAGGAGGTTCTTAATTCGAGAGTATGTTTTATGTATGTTACGCGATATCTTCGCAGATTGTGAACCGATTTTAATGATTCTTTTTTTATTAACTACGCCTTACCTCAAGGGTGGTCCCATTCAATTTTGAAGAAAAAATTCCGCCCCCAAGGGTGGAAAATAGGGGAATAAGTTTCATATTAGACTATTACCACCCCTAAGGGTAGCAAATAAATAATATCTTTTTTAGCAATTTGAAGTCGGTTTTTACTTATTCTTAAAAGTTATAATTATTCCGATATAGATAACAATGACCTCAATTTATTCACTGATTTATTTTAAAGCTACCAAAGCTTTTCACCAAAGAGTATTATGTTAAAGTTGTACACAACATATTGTGTGTTAGTGTATTGTAAGAAAAAAATTGCTTAAAATTGAATAAAATGCTTTGTGGCATTCCTTGGGACATAACACAGATCTTTATCTATGTTCAGCAGTGGACTTGTGAAGGGCTGTGTTGATGATGATAAACTTGCTGTCTGTTTATTTATTTTACTGTTTTATTTATTTATTTGTTCACCAATATATGCTTACAATAATACATAAACAGGTTGCAACTATGTATATTACAAAATCTAGGTGTAGCAAACAATTTTAGGTCTTAAATATATGACATTAGCATACTTCTAAATAAGTGAGATGTAGATATAATAAAAAAAGATTAGAATAATTGGTGCCCTATAGGCACCTACAGACAAGGCATTCCTTCTTAGTCAACACGGGTGACAACGCATCTGCATTTTGATTATTAGTCAAAGATTGATGTAGATGTCTATGGGTCTAAAAAAACAAAGATGTCTATGGGACACAGCTGACTTGGCACTCTAACGTAAAAAGAGATAGTAAAATGGCTACTCTTGCTTCGGATGTTTGGTTTTACTCAGTTGTTGCTAGCGTCTGTCTGTCTTCCCGTCCGATTATAATGTGACAATGAACCTTTGTTGCGCTAAGAATAATTTACCATCTAGGGCTTCATCACCACTTCCCACCGGGTGGTATTTTTCACGTTATCTTTATAATAATAATAAAGCCATTTATTCCATATCTTCACTTTCTTTTTACATTTCTGTATTTGTTAGTAGGTTATAGCTTAAAATTAAGAAAGAAATACTTATAATTAATGTTAGTATTGTTTATGAGATATGGACCCCTGTTTGGGTAAAGGCCTCCTCCATCCTTTTCCATGACTCCCTGTCCTTGCCTGACTTCATCCAGTCGTTTCCTGCGACGTATATTATGTCATCAGCCCACCGTCTTAATTGTCGACCGACATTCCTTTTCCCCATTGGTCCTTTCCATCGTGTGGCTTCAATGGTCCATCTTCTATCTGGGTATCGTGAGATGTGCCCGGCCCATCTCCACTTTAATAAGAGTGCGTGCTTGATCTGTAAGTTTAGTTTTTTGACGAATGACTCGGTTCTTAATTTTATGTATTCTTCTAATTCCCAACATGCTTCTTTCCATTGCTGTTTGACTGCATTTGATTTTTTGTTTAATTGTGTTTGTGAATACCCAAGTTTGGCAGCCATACAGCAAGCAGGGTAATAGGCATGTATCAAATATTGTCTTTTCATGCAAGTTGTAGTTCCTTTGAGGATTTCTCTTAATGCCCATAATTTCTTCCAAGTTGCGTTAATTCTTCTTGTTACTTCTTCTTCATTGCTTGACGTTTTAAATGAAATTTGTTTGCTCAAGTAGATGTATTCACTGACATATTCCATATTGTTGCCTTTTATCGCTATCGGGCGTTCACTTTCATATGTATATTATAAAGATGATCGTTCATCTTTACAATATACATATATATTTCTTCTATACGTGTATTTGTCACTGAACTCCTCCTAAACGGCGGGACCGATTGATGAATTTTTTATGAGTGTTTGAGTGGGTCCCTGGATGGTTTGGATTCACAATTAGACCCGGTCGGTGGCACTTTTGTCGAGATCCAGAACATAACAACGCCTAGGGATTTAACAGCTTCCGCGAATGATTGTTATTATTATTAATTAATATTGTTATACAAATAAACTCGGAAATTAAGTTTTAAAAGCAACAACGTTCAAATAATCATTTTTCTTGTTGAACAGAAACCGTCTACATGATAAATATTTTCATTTGAAAACAGTGTCGAAAAGTGGGGATGAAAGTATACTGGACTGCGTCCCGTTTTAAACAGTAACCAGTATAGCAAACTAAAAAGGGACGGCTTCACAGTATACTGAATTGACTTCACACCTTACAGTGGTCACAGTGTATATCGTAACCCTTAATCTTCAACCTTTTTATGTCTACCGCTGAACTTACCAAGAATGTCAAACTGAAGTGCATTATAGGAATTTTTAATAATAATGTCCTCCAGACCGAATTTCAGTCACGGCCTACATCCTCAACGACGACGATAAGACGCAAGACAGGATAGTGCCCGAGTGTATGTGCAAACACAGACGCACTCTCTATTCCCTCACTCTCTCATTCCGATGGGACTGTAATCCGATACGACCGGAGATAATTCAAACGACGGACGATTTACGTTCTTTCCGAGGCAAGGGCGTGTAACACCGCCGACTTCTTGACACCGAACTGCTACTCAGAATTTCTTGTCAGAAAAACTCAATAACTGATTTTGATCCGACCCGGAATTTGAACCTGGTACCTCAAGATCATGAGTCGCGTTTACGACTACTAAAAGAGGCAGTCAAAAAAGTATATTTACAGTCTATATAGCCATTGCTGTGTTAGACTGGTTGAGTTATTACGCTGAGCAGATCCAGTGAGTCTTAGCGGACTTCACATTTCTTAGAAGTATATATTCTTCAGAGATGCAGGCCTCCTCACGATGCTTTCCCTAACCTCCGAACAAGTGGCAATATAGCACTTAAATCTGTAATTAACAGTTTCATTGCTGCCGGCTGGTATCAAACCCAGATACCCAGGTAAATTTATTTTGAAAATTTGTCCTGCATTGACCAAGAGTGGTGAAAAGCTAAAATCAGTTACCGTTTACATGACAGAGCCATAACGCAGAGGTGATAAAGCTGTTCAGGTCAGTTCGACCGGGATTTTACATCATTTGATTCTTTATCCGGGGACCGTGTAGTGGCGGTGTAAGAATATCCACTACCCTATATCATCTAGTGGGTGTCTTAAGAGGTGACAGAGGGAAACAAATCAGGAGATGGGCAGCAGCCTCTTCCTAATAACGACTAAAAATAAAATACTCCAGTTTGCCAAGCGTGGCAACTATGGCAAATTTACCCCAAGTGGGGCATTCTGAGGGGGAGGCCTGTGTTCAGCAGTGGACTTTAATAGGCTGTAAAGGTAACGGATTCTTTATCAAGAATTGAAGTCGGTGTCTATGGGTCACCTATTTCTATTTTTTACCAACTTCAAAAAAAGAAGGAGGTACTCAATTCGATTGTACGTTTTTTTATGTGTGTTCTCAGAACTTTTTTCTAGGTGAACCGATTTTGATGATTCTTTTTTATTTGAAAGTTGATGCTTCTCATGTGGTCCCATATTTGATCAAGATCTGATCAGTAGTTTTTGAGTTATCCTTAATAATGTTCTCATCTTATTTATATTGAAGTTTTTTAATTTTACCACTTGTTGAATTTATCAACTTACCATCAGATGAATTGAATGTTCATTTGTCCTCTGCTTGTATGGTCTGGCCACTTACACACAAGGTCTTCCATCTCGCTCTTAACATCGGAAATACTTATACTTAAACTTATATTAAGTTATTTATTTTAATTTTAATACATATTGAGTTCATTTTTGGTTTACTAATTCTAGGTTCGAAAAATATATATTTCCTAAAAAGAATCAGCAAAAAAGCCCTGCGGTTTTTTTTAAATAAACTAAAATTTTACTCATAGTTTAAAATTATAAATATGAATTATTGTGTAGAACCATGGTAGAAATTATATCGTTCATATCGTTCATGTATTCCTTAATATTATAATGGCCAGTTTTCATAAAGTTTTTGTTAAATGAAATTTTCGAATCTTGTTGATTGATAAACATTTAATATTTTCTGGGATTTTGTTGTAAAATCATAAACATTACTAATTCTGTGTAGTTCTAATAACTGGCATTACAAGCTTGTGTAAATTAATTTTTCATAAAGCTCCGACAGATGATAGCTTAGATGTCATAAACGTTGGATAAATATATATCAGTGAAACACGGTATACTTAGTCACAGGTATTTTTATAAAGAGTGATTGCGATTTGTACCATCACCCACGCACTCTGCATGATGGATCGTATTTGACAACGGTGGATCAAATACATTTGGTTACCGCAAATACTTGGCTTCTCGAATTTGTTGGTACACCTGCCACTATTCTATATTCCTATCAGTTTTTGATTTATATTCGCGTGTGTTTGGATGTTAGTTGACGATTGAATGTTTTACAAGTCGAGTTATGTGAAGATGGTGGCTTGAAAGAGAGTGATAAATTGCGAATGAAGTAATCTATAATTAATGTGTTTATGAAGGAACTGTTGAAATTTGTGAAAATGTTAACGTATCTCAACGAACTAAACATAAACATGAAAATGTAAACAAAAATACTTATAATAATTTTGACACAACATTATAAGTCCTATCCGACACTATTCCGATGATATTCCGGACGTCAGTTAGGACGACGATAGTCTGAGCGAGATTAGAATGGCTCTCCAGCACCTTAAAAACGGCAAGTCCCCGGGTGAGGATGGAATTACAGCAGAGCTTCTGAAAGCGGATGTAAAACCGGTACTTGATGTCCTTCAGAAGCTCTTTAATTCCGTCGTCCATGGTGGCACTACTCCGAAGGCGCGAAGCAGAAGTGCGGTGGTTTTGTTCTTCAAGAAAGGCGACAACGCTCTCTTGATGAACTACAGACCGATTTCCCTTCTGAGCAGCGTCTACGTGCTGTTTTCGAGAGTCATTATGAATCGCCTCGCACGCAGACTCGACAACTTCCAGCCTCCCGAACATGCCGGTTTCCGAAAAGGCTTTAGCACCATAGACCTTCGACAAATTGTACAGAAGACCGAGGAGTACAATCTGCTACTATGTCTTATGTGGACTACGAAACAACCTTTGACTCCGTCGAAATTTGAGCGCTGCTGCAGTTCCTTCAGCGGTGCCAAGTTGACTATCGGTATATTGAAGTGCTGAATTGTTTGTACAGTAGGGCTACGATGACTATCCGAGTACAGAACCAGAGTACGAAACCTATCCAACTGCAGAGAGGTGTAAGACAGGGTGACGTTATATCCCCGAAACTCTTCACCGCAGCATTGGAAGACGTTTTCAAACTGGACTGGAAAGGTTACAGTGTTAACATCAAATGCGAGTACATCACTCACTTTGAATTTGCCGACGATATAGTCCTTATGGCAGAAACGCTGGAGGACTTAAGCACTGTAGCTCAATGACCTCAATAGTGGCTCCCAACGGATAGATCTTAAGATGAACGTGGACAAAACAAATATCACGTGTAACGTCCATGTCACACCTATGCCGGTAGTGGTTGGGAGCACTAAGCTCGAAGTTGTTGACGAGTATATTTACCTGGGACAAATAGTCCGACTAGGTAAGTCCAACTCGGCTGGGCAGCGTTCGGGAAATTACGACACATCTTCTTGTCAGGTATACCTCAAAACTTGAGAGTGTACAACCAGTGCGTGTTGCCAGTGATGACTTATGGATCTGAGATGTGGTCCTTCACGGCTGGCCGTGTTAGGAAGCTCAAGATCGCTCAGCGAGCTATGGAGAGGGCTATGCTCGGGGTTTCTCTGCGTGATAAACTTAGAAATGAGGATATCCGCAGTAGAACCACAGTAACCGACAAATCCCAACGGATAAATAAGTTGAAGTGGCAATGGGCCCGCCATATAGCTCGAAGAACCGACAACCAATGGGGGAAAATGTTCTCGAGTGGCAGCCTCGTATCGGTAAGCGAAGTGCAGGGCGACCCCCCACTAGATGGAGTGACGACCTGGTAAGACATGCAGGAAGTCGATGTATGCAGGTGGCTCAGGACCGTGCTTTGTGGCAATCCTTGGGGGCGGCCTATGTTCAGCAGTGGACTTTCGAAGGGCTGTAATGATGATGATGATGATGAACGTTATAAGTAATGCGTTTTAAATAAAACAGTAAACAAACAAGTCAACTGTATTTAATCGCTATACATTGTAAAAAATATAAGAAACAACCCGGTGATCCTTTTAGGAACGTTTATTTTCTCCTTAATTAACGGATTTTAGTGTTCACAATATGTAAAATACTAAATTCAATCTTGTGAAAAAATGTAACTAAAGCAGGGTCTTTCACAATACTCATACTCCCCGGCCCAATGCAAAGGCAATAAACCCACATACAATTTGCAAATAAAATTTATTTAAATTTAATTTGATTTTTTTATGATCAAGTTTACGAAGTAAAGTTTTTTCTATACGTTAGAATACTTGTTCTGATAGGAGGAAATGCGGGTGGTCTTTTCTCCATACAAACAAAAAAAAAACTTTCTGATTTATGACCTTATAGCAATGAGTTTTTACAGTAAAATAAATATCAATCTCTTCTATGTCCCTCTGTTTTCCTATTTCATGATACATTATCTTTATAAGCACTAGAACCCTTACAAAATGCTCAAAATTGCTTATTTAAACCGCTGACAACAGAGGCCTACTGTTCAAATTTGATAACTAATACTAAAAAAGAAAAACAAAGGGACACAGTGTATATCCTTCTTATCAGTTTATAAAATATCTTTTAAATTGGTCCAATATTGGAGAAGGAAATGGTAGAGAGCCAAACCTCGAATTATGCCTTTTTACTTAGGCTATTCAGTCGTATCTGCAGTTGTCCTGATCGGACGCCGAGCGCTCGCAGAGCGACGGCGATAGTTTCTTCAAATACCTAATTTTCAAAAGTCTCTCGGCCCGCATTTCCTATAAAGGGTAACCGCAGGGTTTTTGTTACATGTTGTGTATATCAACAATCATCGATATTTAAATTTATTGATAGGAGAATATTTTCTACCGACTTCAAAAAGGAGACGGTACTCAATTCGACTGTATGTTTTTTTATGTGTGTTACCTCATTACTTTTTTCTGGGTTAACCGATTTCAATGATTCTTTTTTTTATTTGAAAGCTGGTACTTCTCATGTGGTCCCATATAAATTTGATCAAGGTCTGACCAATAGTTTTTTAAGTTATTCTTAATAATTTATATTAAAGTCGGTTGTACAATTTTTTTAATTTTAAATTATATTTGACCATGTGTTGGCGGCATAAGAGAATCCACTATGCCATATTATCCCATGGGTTTTTTTGTCCCGTTTATGGTCACTGATATAATAGTCTGTTGCCTTTTTAGTTCATAATTTGATAACATTTTATTCCTTTAGTGTGCTCTACCTGTTAATCTTTCTCCCCTTTTATTATTTTAACTATTTTTGCGGATTTCTTTACTTCATTCATTCATTCATTACAGCTTATCAAAATTCAAAGCTAAACATAAGCCACATACTTACGACTAAGCAATTAGTAGTAGTTTCGAAAATTTTGGCGAAAATTTTGGAACAGATAATAAGTTAAAGATGAAATTTTCATACATATATTATTATTATTATTCACTATCGAAATCTGCCCACTCTAGTTAGTCTTTTTGTGTCAACTAACGATTTTCCTTACGCATTGTCTATTACTAACAAGAAACATTTACCTAGCCATGGTTACATATAATTAAATAAAGCTTTTTATACAAATTGAAGTGACAAACGAATTTACAGTCCATCTGATGGTTAGTGGCTATTGCATAGCACCTGCAAAAAGTCTTAAAAGGAAGAAAGTTCTTTAAAAGAAACAGAAATTGAGCACTTGCAGCTAATTTTAGTAACATGCGTACTCCGATTCATTGTTTTGTCCATGTACAGGCCAAGATTTTTACAGAGCCAGAGAATAGACTCAGTACATTATTGTAATAGACAGCATGTAGGCTTGCCAAATAAATTTTAGACAACATTTTCGAACTACCGACAAGAATAGCTTGACATTTCGTTGGATTAACAAATACTCCAAAATGCCTAGACCAATCTTTTACTGATTTATTCTAATAGCGTCATGGAGCTCTTCGATCGTTGATTGCAAATAAATTTAAAGGTCCACCCTATCTGTATGATGATACAGACGGTAAAAACAATTAAAAGTAATCATGTTTATAAAAATTGAGACATTCCAATTCAGTCTTCAGGAGTGACAACTGTACGGAGGATAGATGTAGATGTTTATGGGTCGCAGCATCCACTGACAATCAGGTGGACTGTGTTTTTCACCCTTATTCTATAAAAAAATGAGAAGATCAACGGAGAAAGTATAATGCCTTGCAAGACGCCACCATTAAAACTAGCCTACTGATAACTTTTTTGTCCCACGTGGACGCACTGCTGACGTTCGCAAAAATATGAAAAGAACCAATCCAAGACTGAGGGTGTGAATTTTAAATGGGACACGATAGATAAAAGGTTATCGTGGTCGAATACGTTAAAAGCATTAGAAAAGTCAACATGCGTCATTACAATAGCTTTTTCCATCCCTTATCTAATGGCCATAGTTGGTATGCTTGGCAGGTGGGTCGGCAACCGCAGTTGTTTTGTTTATTTTATTGTAATTAAAGACGTATTTGCTGCTGGACAGGCGATGTTACTCGTTTTACACATTTAATGATGTTCCTATTAACAATCACTAAGATCGCTATCTATTCTTCGCTAGAGACATACGTGGTAGATACACGCTGCAGCTATATTATGATTGTAGCACGAATGAGTCGGCTCGACCAGGGTAGGTCCAAGCTCTCACAGAATATCAGCGTAAAATAGCAACTTTGCTGCTGTGTTTCGTATGGTGAGTGTAGACAACCGGAGACCCTTTATACTGGAAACGAGGCATTCCATGTTAGTCCTCAGGGGTGACAACGCATCTGTATTTTATTCTTTAGTGAGGATAAATGTAAAATATATGTTTAAAAAAAC
Source organism: Parnassius orleans (assembly GCA_029286625.1). NCBI lineage: Eukaryota > Metazoa > Arthropoda > Insecta > Lepidoptera > Papilionidae > Parnassius > Parnassius orleans. The sequence continues at coordinate 354,513 of JAGSMP010000198.1, forward strand.
TTTTTCGCTATTTCGCATACACTACGTGCAGGCGAAGTTCTTATTTTGGCATTAAGATAGGGCCATAAGGTATATGTGTGTAATAGTTGCATTCTCATAACCTGTAAAATGACCTATGTATTTTCATTAAAATTAAGTGTGACAAACCATCACATAGTCGCTGAAAACATACCTGATGATAAGTGAATGCTATGGCCCATATATGAAAACATCAATCATTGTCAAAAGGTCTCCGATTCTTGTCACTTTCCATACGAATCTAAGTAGTATTATGCTACTATTTTTCGCTGGTGTTTTATGAGAGTCGAGTTGGTCGATTTCACTCGTCCTTCAGTTAAAATAGCCGCAGTGTAGCTCTACTACTTCTAAAACTACACATTCGGTATGTGCACAAACTGATTATAAAATTACAAAACTACTTAAAATTAACTATACGAAATTACCAAATTGTATATTATTGGAGAAAAGCAATGAAACTTCGTATGAAATTAATATTCGGTGTTTGGATGATAGAACGTATTGCGTAATATTGTTAATTGCAAGTAGTGGGAGTCGCTGTCCGGTCAACGCAGACGTGTTCATTAAACATTATGTATATTTATACAATCTCCAACCGAAGTCTGACACTCGGTGTATACCGCTGCAATAATATTGGTGCACGGATTTTTAATCGCATTATTTAATAATCAATCAATATATTCTTTATTGTACACCAATACACATTAGAACGAGACAAAATGAAATAAATATATGCAAGGTACAATAGGCGGTCTTATCGCTCTGGAAGCGATTTCTTCCAGACAACCCTTATTTAGCAAAGAACTGTTGTTTACAGCGAATTGCAAATAGGGAAGGTGTACATAAATTAGACAATCAAGTTAAAAAAAATATAAGTATATAAATACACACAAGATGATGACGGTTGAGGATAGGTAGGATAGATACTTAGATTATTTACTCTCGATAGATACAATTAAGGACGGGAAATATGATGGGAAATATTAGAGTTCCAAATAATAGATTTTTGAAGGAAAAAAGGGACTGAGCACGTTGAATATATAAAGGCAAGGAGTTCCACAAGCGTACAGCTGTAACCGAAAAAGATTTATTGAAGAAGGAGGATGAATGTGCTGGAATACGAAGCAAAAAATTGTTAGTGGAACGTAGGTGATTTAAATTTTCTTTTTATTTTACTTTTAAATTTTTGCTTCATCATCATCATCGGCCCGTGATGGGCCTCTACCATCGTAGGGATGATTCATCTCAATCCTTACGCTTGGTAAATTTTGATTGACGATCATAGTACGAACTTTTCGCACTTTTGATGCTGCCGCCCATCACCTGTCTTGGTATTTTATGTTTTACGTGGTAGAGCCATGCTGCAGCTATTTTATGATTGTAGCACAAATGAGTCGGCTCGACTGGAAAAGGACTAAGCTCTCAGAGAATAACAGCATAAATTAGCAGCTTATTGTATGGTAAAGTAAAGTAAAGTAAAGTTACAGTCTATATACGTCCCACTACTGGGCACAGGCCTCCTCTCATTTCTGAGAGGGTTTTAGGGCAAGAAAATGTCCGCCGCGCTGCCCCAATGCGTGTTGGCGAACTTCACATGTCTTCGAAATATTTTTTTTTGATTTCTCAGACATGCAGGTTTCCTCACGATGTTTTCCTTCGCCGCCGAGCACGTGGTAAATCAGCACTTAAAATTGAAATTAACAATTTCATTTGTGCCGGCGGGGATCGAATCCGGGTTACTCGCGTACTGTGAAACTTACAGCGAGCGCTAACCATCTGAGCTACCACGGCTCCATATTGTATGGTGAGTGTAGAGAACCAGAGACCTTTTTACTGGAAACGATGCATTCCATTTTAGTCCTCAGGGGTGACAACGCATCTGCATTTTTATTCTTAATCGAGGGTAGTGGTAGATTTTTATGGGCCACAACATCCACTTACCATCAGGTGAACTGTGCTTGTTTGTCATCCTTATTCTATTTTAAAAAAAACTGTCAGTCGTAAGACTGCGCGTCAAGAGTGAAAAGTTCTTAGCTTCACAAACATATATATACACACACACATCTGTATAAATGTATCTGAGCGTGACGGTCACGCGAGTTCAGTGCTTTTTCCCCATCTAAAAAGTGTCCATGTGCCTAAAGAAGATTTCACTTAAAAAATGAGCAGAATCTTCCTTATAAAAACTCAAAATAATTAAAAACTGCGTGTTATTATTCTCCTGGCAAACAACTATGTCAAATATCCCTCTTGAGAGACAATCTATAGGGGAGGCCTATATTCAACCTTGTAATGATGACTAATATTTTGTACCATCTGCTAAATTAAAAACTTCTCACACATATAACATTTCGCATAAAATTTATACTTTATTTTCAAAAACACCACATTTATAAAATAAACTAAAACGAATCTTAAAGAGTCAGTCTAAAAGGAACACAAAAATAATATTTTAGTGTATCACACGTATGAAAATAACAAAAATAAGCTTATTTTTGAACGGAAGTCTAACACGTGTTGTCAGAACAAATTAAAGCCGATATAAATCTTGTTGCTTTGATATAGAGTTGATTATTCACTGTTTTATACTTACTAACGACTGAAATATAGAGTGCAAAAAGTTAAAAACATGTTTAAATGACAATAATTTTGCCGCCTGCTGTCTGTCACTTTGAATTTACCTTCGCTTGGATTCTGATTTCTGTCTGAAATTGATGTATCCCTTTTAGTTATTTTCTTGATTTATAATGCGGGAGAGTTCAGATTTTCTGGAGTTATTTTGTTGTATATATAATAATGCCGAGGGCGTAGTAAATAACACTTAAAGTTGGAATTGACAATTGATGGTGGCGGGAATCTAACCCGGGCTGCTCGATCGAAAACCTGCATGTTTGAGAAATTAAAAAATAATTCGTAGATATGTGAAGTCCGCCAATTGGCATTGGGGCAGCGTGGAGGAAATTTCCTTGCATCCTCTCATTTCTCTCTCAGAAATGAGAGGATGCCTGTGGGGCATATAAAGGCTGTAACTCTACTCTTTTACTTCACTACTATATTTAACTTTCCATTTGTATGGTTTTGTGATGGTTTTTTATATTTAAGCGAACACTTCACATTGAATAAAACTATTTTTACGTCTGAATGCTTTGCAAAGCACCCGAAACGCAGGGAATTATAAATTAGCAACAATTAAAAGGTACTCAATTCGCCTAAATTTTTTATGTATGTTTCCTCATCACTTTTCTCTAGGTGAACCAATTTTTTTGATTCTTTTTTTTTTGAAAGCTGATGCTTCTTATGTGGCCTTATAAATTTAATCATGATTTGATCAGTAGTTTTTGAGTTAACCTTAATAATGCGTATTTAATTGATTTCAAAGTCTGTTGTACAAAAATTTTTATTTTACCACTTGTATTTTGTGATGTTTCTATTCTTTAAAGTCAAAATTTCTACATATTGTTTTCACGTTTGTAGGTCCATAGATTCCGATCCAGTACCATGTCTGTAACTCTACTTTGCTATAAAGTCAACCCGTGTTACAATCTAGGGCTACATCACTAGTTAAAAACAGGTGGGGTTGCAGTCAAGCACTGGATTACCAAGTTAAAGGGGGAAAGGGCACAATCGCCCTAGACGCCCGAATACCTAAGGCAGGTTCTGTGTTGAACCGACTCATTACAGTTGAAGCGTGGCTCTACCAAGTACAAATATTACATAATAATTGTGAAATAATGTTGAGTAACATCACATAAAGTATTTAGATGAAGAGCGAATACGCGTAAATCTTTAAAGTTATATAATTTGACTTTATTTTAGTGTAATGGACTCGCCTATTATAATCCCAGTGTCACGCCACTCTTACGCTGTCAAATAAATCTTTATTAACAGAGAAATGTAGGTGTTTAGGGTTGTCTGGACAGTCCCTGGGTCGTCGACGTGTTTGTGGGAAACGCGTCATGATTTTCACTTCAGTACTGTCTGGTATTTTTAAACCTGTAGCTTCTTTATTTGTGATAAAATTTAGTCCAATGTAATTATTTCGTTTCTTTGTGTTTTTCTGCCTAATATTGTTTTTTTTTCGCTTTAAAAAACGTAACCCCCACACTAGGATTTTCTTCTGTATCGTGGGGGCAGTTTACAAACATAAATTGGACAAGGACAAACATCCAGAGCCGGAACAATTATTTGTAGGCCATACAAATACTTGTTCCGTGCGGGATTCGAACCCGCGGCTCTTAGCGCTGCAACTCAATTGCTAAGCCACTGCGCCACGGAGGCGTCATTATATAGGAAATATTGATTATTTTTTGCATGTAATGCTCTAGAGTCAGAAGGTCTAATTCCATCCGTCTGCTTTCTCTGGGTCCCCGAGTTTGATCAATAAAATTGTTAGTTGCAATTAAAAAAATATTTCAAGGAAAATATGAATTTCATACTGTTACAGCCTATCAAAAATCAATAACTGAACATACCTCCCCCATAGATTATCTTATAAAGGGGATATTTGCCACAGTTGCCACGCTTGTAAGACGCTGCTGCCCAGCTTCTGTGTTTTCCTCTGTCGCCTTTTACGACACCTACGGGACGTTATGAGCTAGTGAATATTCTGACACCGCCACTACGCGGTCACAATATACATACACAAATTATAAGTAATTAAAACTAGTAATAAAATACCTTTCACTTTGCACTGAACTCCATACAGTCAATAATTCACTAATGAGGACGCTTTAACAACAAAATCCTTTAAAATATTTTGTCTATCAGTAACTTTAAAATTTTAACCACGGTTCAGGATTTCATAAAGTTGTCAGCATCTTCCTGATAACACCAGCCAAGCGTGGCAACTATGGCATGAGGCAACCTATGGGGAGGCAGCGGACTTTTATAGGCTGTTCTGGGTGGAAAAAGTAGTTTTTAATTATTTAAGCCAGCACTTGACTTCTATCCCACCTGATGGTAAGTGGTGACGCAGTCGAAGATCGCAAAGCGCTCTGAGTTAACAAAATCCTATTGACTCTTCCTTGATGACATACACATTGCAATCGATTGGAAAGACTGACTGATGCCGGAACTTATTCCACTCCTTTGCGGTAAACATAACGTACGAAGAAGCAAACCGTTCATTTATATTTATATTGATCGACGTTCATTTATTATTATATTATTTATGTGGTAGATGAACGCTTCAGATATATTATGTTAGCAGCACGAATCAAGCTTTCAAGGAATATTAGTGGAAAATAGCAGTAACATTTTGCTATGTTTCTTATATGATAAATGAGAACCGGAGACCCTTTTTGCTGGTAACGAGCCAAGCGCTCGTGTGATCTTTTTTTATACAAGGAAGTTTGATACACAGTCTACCCGTTGGGAAATGGATGCCGTGATCCACAGAAACCTTGTCATCCAAGACGCATTAAATTAGACTTTTAATAAAAATAAAAGCCGATATCAAAGAACTAAAATAATTAAAATAATTTCTTTAATTACACAATTAGATAGTTTTAATTCCTCCATACGCTGTGTTTAAGCACGGACTTCTGAAGCTATTATGTGGAGAATCGTCGCTACCGTTACAGCCTATTAAATTCCACTGCTGAACGTTTTTTAGTCGTTATTAGGAAGATGCTGCTGCCCATCTCTTGGTTTGTTTCCCTCCGTCGCCTCTTACGACACCCACGGGATGATATGGAGTAGTGGATATTCTTACACCGCCACTACATGGTACTACACTACATCACCACTATACTACACGGCGTGTGGAGTATATTTTATTATTTTTATTAAATGTTTATTTTTTGCATTAAATATTCAACTATAATGTCACAATATTTTTTTATAGAATAAGGATGACAAACGAGCACACAGTCCACCTGATGGTGAGTGGATGCTGTGGCCTATAGACATCTACATTTATCTTCGATTAAGAATCAAATTGCAGATGCGTTTTCACCCCTGAGGACTAAGATAGATTGCCTCGTTTCCAGTAAAAAGGGTCTCCGGTTCTCTACACTCACCCTACGAAACACAGCAGTATTTAGCTGCTATTTTACGCTGGTATTCTGTGGGAGCGTGGTCCCATCCCAGTCGAGCCGACCCATTCGTGCTACAACCATAATAAGTTATATTATTGTTCGTCACCTATATCTCTTGCTATCTATGGGTACCGCGCCTTACGCTGCTATTGCACTGATATACTGTGAGAGCGTGGCCTTAGTGGCTTACTCATAGACCTACAGCGTGGCTCTACCACTACTACTCTACAACATATTATAATTAGCTAAGAGAATGCTAGCTCTATTCTCAATGTTGCTTACACACGCTCAACGTTTCGGTCTTCACACTTGTTAAATTTGCAACTCATCTTAACATATTTTCACTACAGATACTACCACGTTTTCACACACTCAAAATAAACACGGAAGAAATTCGTACCCACTTACTCATTCAACATTTACGTATATCGGTCAGGCCGAAATTAGTTAGTGCGTTTTATTGTCGAGATTTTTTTAGTAGCATCCCTGTATCTGGAAGTTGGAGGTGTTTCACCCCATTGAAACCAAAAGGACGTAAAGCCGTCCGTCATGCGTCTTATCTCTCTCTAGTGAGGAATAGAGAGTGCACCGCCGTCGGTTTGATCATTCAGTTGGAGGACGTTATGATTTACATTTTTGGATTCGATTCGAGTCCGGGACCGTGGACATGTTCAATAGTCGCTTTTACGACCACTACACCTAGGCGACAGTCACAAGTCACGAATCACAAACGACTTATACCAATAATTATAGGCTGTGAGGCATTCCAACTTAGCCCTCAGGGATGTTACTTAAAAAAAAAGATTAAGTTACAGCCTATATACGTCTCACTGCTGGGCACAGGCCTCCTCTCATTTCTGAGAGGGTTTTAGGGCGAGAAAATGTCTGCCACGCTGCCCCAATGCGTGTTGGCGAACTTCACATGTCTTCGCAATAATTTTATTTTTTTTCTTATTTCTCAAACATGCAGGTTTCCTCACGATGTTTTCCTTTTACAGCAGAGCACGAGGTAAATCAGCACTTAAAATTGCAATTAACATTTTCATTGGTGCCGGCGGGGATCGAACGGGTTGCTCGCGTACTGTGAAATTTACAGCGAGCGCTTAGCCCCTGAGCTACCACGGCTCTCAGGGGTTGCTGCAATTGTCTATTGGCTGTAGTAGTCACTTACCATCAGGTGGACTGTAAGTTCAACCATCACTTCAGTTTTATTAAAAAAAAATACAATTCGAATAAAACTTAAAACATTCCGTAAATAAAAATCCTCGGTCGCTTATAAAAACAAACAGCAGTGCAAATCGTTGCAATCCGACACTTGTTTTGACGAGTTAATTGCGTTGTGACACTTTAGTAAGATACATGAGAGTAATTCTCGAATCGTCCATCATAGGTCAGTAACCAATCGTACCATACCATTACCGCCTATCAAACCAGCCTTTAAAATTACATCATATATACTCGTACGTCCCACTACTGCGCAGAGACATCCTCTCATTTCTGCACGGCTAGCATGGGCTGGGGACAAAAAATTATCCCCCGATTATATCCACTGACAAGAGATAAAATTATCTTGTCCTTAAGCCAAAGCACGGCAACGGGGAGAAGTATATCCCCGTTTGACATAACGAGTAGACATATATCCCCCGTCCGTAGCATGGAGCCAAATGAAATATAAATAATTATGCTTTTTTGACATTTGAAAGGGACAATTTTATCCTAATTCATTGGACGTGGGTTTAAGTTTATATTCATACAAAAAATCTATCCAAGTCTAAGTCTATCTCCCATTTTATCTACTGTGGATATTATATCCACCGGTGTGCCCATGCTCGAAGAGTGGATAAAACTAAGCGAGGGGATAAAAAAAAACTCCTTTCCCCGGGGATAAAATTGTCTCCTGCCCATGCTAGCCCTGCTGAGGGGGTTTTAGGGCAAGGAAATGTCCTGGAAATGTTGGCGGACTTCACATGTCTTTCAAGTATTTTTAATTTCTCAGACATGTAGGTATATAACATATAACAATTTCATTAATGCCGGCGGAGATCAAATCCAAGTTGCTCGAAACGAAAGAACTGGTAAATAATACTTTATTTTTTTAAATTGGGTATATGTACTTACAAGACCACTGCTGAACATAGGCCTCGCTCAAGGAAAACCACAAAGCACGTGTCCTGAGCGATCTGCATCCATCGACTTCCTGCATCTCCAACCAGTGAGGCCGCCCTACACTTCGCTTGCCGGTACGAGGCAGCCACTTTCAGAACAGAACCTTTCTTGCACATCGGTAATCAGTTCTTCGAGCTACATGACCGGCCCATTGCCAATTCAGTACTCTAGTTTTTCTACGGATATCCTCGTCATGAATTTTATCCCGCAGAAAAATTCCTAGAATCGTCCTTTCCATAGCACGCATTGCTACGGTGTATTTTTTCTTCGAGGAAAAAGTATTTTTACGTTATTTCAGTGTGAAGCGGGTACTCGTAGAATTATGCTTAATTCTAATTACCTAACTGTCCCAAAACTCACAGAAAACGTGCATTTTTCCGGCATAAAAAGTATATTTTGTGTGTTTGTTATTTTCAAGACCTAATACATCTTAATACTATATTTCATGAAAATCCGTTCAGAATTATTGTCACTCTAATTTTCTGAAAGAGAAATTCTTTCTTATGAAGTGATTATGATGCGTAAATTTATGTTTAATCTGTACAGAGAATGCAGCAGCGGCAGCCACAACAAAGCCAAAGAGAAGAGCGTATCTACTTAAGAGGAAGGCGTTGACGACCGGCTTCTTTGATCAGAGTAGAGCCAAAGATGGTGAAAAGGACAAAGGTAAGATTATTCAGAGACAAGAATTAGATATTGTTAATTTATGTATAAAAGATTATTAAATTACCTCGTGCAAATCAACCGCAAATATCCTGTATTTTTGGCATGGTATTATTCTTAAATATTGGACTATTTATCTGATATTAACACAATTTTATTGTATAAATGAAACGACAACTTGATGTCATAAACATGAATGTGTCCCTTAATTAATACCATTCAACACCGGTTTCTTGCGTGAAGTGTAGCTGTACACACTGCAGCATCAGCATTTTCTAAAAATGTCTTGGTGATTTTGTTTTAAAGTAGGTCTTTTGGTAAAGCATTAAAACCGTTACCGTTATAGCCCATTAAAGTCCACTACTGAACATAGGCCTCCCCATACATTTCCTCATAGGGGGGATATTTGCCATAGTTGTAATGTTACTGTCAATTTGAAAATTTCACCTCTCAGTGGGTCATGTGCTCCTGGTAGATTATCTTCTATACATTCATCCATTATAGCCTATTAAAGTCCACTGCTGAACATAGGCCTCCCCATAGATAGCCTCATAGGGAGGATATTTGCCATAGTTGTAATGTTACCGTTGAATTGAAAATTTCACCTCTCAGTGGGTCATGTGCTCCTGGTAGATTATCTTCTATACATAAATCCATTACAGCCTATTAAAGCTACATTTCCTCATAGGGGGGATTTCTTGCCATAGTTGCCACGCTTGGCAAACGGCCAGGCAACCGCAGCTTTTTTTTATTTTTAGTCGTTATTAGGAAGAGGCTGCTGCCCATCTCTTGATTTCTTTCCCTTTGTTGCCTCATACGACACCCACGGGATGATCATGTCAAAGCATTAAAACTACAAATCTAATTCATAATTTATCAACTGCCTCGTTGGTTAAGTGTTCGTAAGCGCTTCTATTGATCAGGAGGTCACGGTTCGAGCCGAAATTAGTTTCATCATCATCATCATTACAGCCCTTCACAAGTCCACTGCTGAACATAGGCCTCCCCAAGGAATGCCACAAAGCACGGTCCTGAGCCACCCGCATCCATCAACTTCCTGCATGTCTTACCAGGTCGTCACTCCATCTAGTGGGGGACACCCTACACTAAATCCGCCGGTACGAGGCCGCCACTCGAGAACCTTTTTCCCCATCGGTTGTCGGTTCTTCGAGCTATATGGCCGGCCATTGCCACTTCAGCTTACTAATCTGTTGGGCTATGTCGGTCACGCTGGTTCTACTGCGGATAACCTCATTTCTAAGTTTATCACGCAGTGAGACTCCGAGCATAGCCCTTTCCATAGCTCGCTGAGCGACCTTGAGCTTCCTCATACGGCCAGCAGTGAAGGACCACGTCTCATTTCTATAGGTCATCACTGGCAACACGCACTGGTTGTACAATTTAGTTTTGAGGTTTTGAGGTATGCCTGACGAGAAGATGGGTCGTAATCTCCCGAACGCTGCCCAGCCGAGTTGAATCCGTCGATTGACCTCTCGGTCGAAGTTGGACTTACCTAGTCGGACTATTTGTCCCAGGTAAACATATTCGTCAACAACTTCGAGCTTAGTGCTCCCAACAACTACCGGCATAGGTGTGACATGGACATTAAACATGATCTTTGTTTTGTCCATGTTCATCTTAAGACCTATCCGTTGGGAGGCACTATTGAGGTCATTGAGCATAGTGTTTAGGTCCTCCAGCGATTCTGCCATAAGGACTATATCATCGGCAAATCGAAGGTGAGTGATGTACTCGCCATTGATGTTAATGCCGTATCCTTTCCAGTCCAGAAGCTTGAAAACGTCTTCCAATGCAGCGGTGAAGAGTTTCGGGGATATAACGTCACCCTGTCTTACACCTCTCTGCAGTTGGATAGGTTTTGTACTCTGGTTCTGTACTCGGATAGCCATCGTAGCTCTACTGTACAAGCACTTCAGCACTTCGATATACCGACAGTCAACTTGGCACCGCTGAAGGGACTGCAGCACCGCCCAAATTTCGACGGAATCAAAAGCTTTCTCATAGTCCATACGCCAGACATAGTGGCAAATTGTACTCCTCGGACTTCTGTACAATTTGCCGAAGGGTATGTATGTGGTCTATGATGCTAAAGCCTTTTCGGAAACCGGCTTGTTTGGGAGGCTGGAAGTCGTCGAGTCTGCATGCGAGACGATTCGTAATGACTCGAAAACAGCACGTAGACGCGGCTCAGAAGGAAATCGGTCTGTAGTTCTTCAAGAGAGCGTTGTCGCCTTTTTGAAGAACAAGACCACCGCACTTCTGCTCCACGCCTCCGGTGTAGTGCTACCATGTAGGACGGAATTAAAGAGCTTCTGAAGGACTTCAAGTACCGGTTTTCCACCCGCTTTCAGAAGCTCCGCTGTAATTCCATCCTCGCCTGGGGCCTTGCCGTTTTAAGGTGCTGGAGCCATTCTAATCTCGCTCAGACTGACGTCCGGGATATCATCGGAATAGTGTCGGATAAGACTCGCTCTTGGATCGTTACTCACACTTGCGTGTGGCTCCAACGATGATGTGTACAGCTGCCTCTCCTCTCCTCAATCTCACTCAAAATCTCAGGTGTCCCGGAAACGACGCTGCCACACTCGGTCTTCAGCTTCGACAGTTGGCTCTTTCTGGCAGACAGATCTCTGGCAAAGACTTTGGAGCCCTGGTTCCGCTCGATCGCTTCTTCAATACGAGCTGTATTGAAGTTGCGCAAGTCCCGCCGCATGCATTTAGAGATCTGTCTGTTCAGTTGCCTGTATGCTATCAAATCTACTGAAGACTGCAGCTTCATTTCCCGTCTAACAGCCATGAGATTAAGAGTGTGATCGGAGAGTTTTTGTGTTCTTCTGCGGCGGGTCTTGCAAAACTTAGCTCCGACCGCATGGACAGTTTCCACGAGCTTGTCATTCATATCGTCCACTGCATTGCAATCTTCTAGGCACTGAAAACGGTTTTGTAACTCGAGCTGAAAGGTTTCGGGACTTTGGACTAGAGCACGAGGGAGACGGAGCGTTGACTTCATTAGACGACACTTCTCCAACTAAACGTTTAGGTTCAGTGTGCCTCTAACCATTCGATGATCGCTACCAGTTTTCACTCTCGCGATCAATGAGACATCACTAAACAGTTGCCGTCTAGTCGTCATAATGAAATCAATCTCATTTTTTGTCGAACCTTCGGGGCTCATCCAGGTCGACTTCCTGTGGGGCCGCTTCTGGAAGAAAGAGTTCATCATAAAGAGTCCTCTTTCTCCATAAAGTCGGCCAGCTGCTGGCCCTTGGGTTCCGTTGCCCTGATCCGAATTTCCTACTTTCAGCTCACCGTTCTCTCTTGTGCCTAGCTTTGCGTTGAAGTCTCCCATTAACACCGTATAGTGGGTTTTAGAGGAATGCATGGCTCTAGAGATATCCTCACATTTCCTCCACCTCCTCATCGGGGTGTGCCGAAGTTGGTGCGTAAACCTGTGACCTTCAGCGAATACCGTTTGGTGATTCTGAGTATAAGGTACGCAACCCTCGTCGACACACTCCCAATTTTACAACGTTGTTAACGAGAGACTTGTGGACGATAAATCCGACACCTCCTTGGGACAGATGGTCGCCCTCCCGGTGATAGAACAAGTTGCCGGATTCGAGGATTACCGTGTCCTCCCCCTCTCTTCGGACCTCGGATAATCCTATAATATTCCAGCGCAACTTGTCTATCTCTTCTTCCAGCTCCAGGATCTTCTCGTCAGTCCTCAGAGTGCGTGCGTTATAAGTTGCCAGGTCGAGTCGTCGTAGGTGGCAACCGAACCTCCACCGGAGATTCTTAGCACCCCCTGCCCCGCCGTTACCATGGTCGCCACCGTAGCCAGGAATAGCGGGGCCGCCGGGGACTGGGGGCCGTCTCTTCGTAACTCTCTTCATTGGGGGGATATTGCCGTAGTTGCCACGCTTGGCGAGCGGGTTGGCAACCGCAGTTTTTTTATTGTTATTTGCTGTTATCAGAAAGATGCTGCTGCCCATCTTCTGCCTCAGTTTCCCTCTGTCGCCTCTTACGACACCCACGGGAAGATATGGGGTAGTGGGTATTCTTACCCGCCACTACACGGCAGTAATTAAGCAGAAATTAGTTTATTCCGTCGGATATTTTAGTCGAGTCGACTTAAGACTTAAGTCGAGTTAAGAAGAAGTGAGTAAGAAGAAGTGGGCGGTGTTTCACCCGTACGTACTACCTAAAATATATAATACGTAATACGAGTATAATACGTAAAACCGTTGGTCCTGTGCCTGATCTTACTCCGGTCGTGTCGGATTGCCGTCCCATCAGACTATGAGAATGAGGGAATTGAGAGTGCACCTGTGCTTGCGCATACACTTATGCACTATAACCCTGTCCTACGGAGATGGCTAGTACCGTTGCGAGTTGCCGTCGTGACCAAAATTCGGTCTGCAGGACATATTTTTTTTTTTACTTCAAATTTAATTTCTATATTTTATATCTTTAATATTATAAGCTGAACTTAATTTACATGATGTAATTTACATTCATGACATAGAAACGCTAGGTTAAATTATGCCACGCGTACACAAAATACCAGCGTAAAATAACAGCTTAATATTGTAATATTTCGTGTGGAGAGTGACAGGAACTGGGGATCCTTTTTAGTGGCATCGAATATGGAGTGCCATAACATCAGCTTGTCATCAAGTGGGCTGTATGTTCTTTGATCACCCTTACTTCTAATAAAAGGCTTCGATCATTATTTATTTGTATTGGCAATTAGTTAACTATTATTTACAAAGGCTATCCGTTTTGTGAGAAAACGGTTTGCAAGAAATGGCAATATACAAAAATACTAATCTTAATAAAAGGCTTACTTTCAAATTATATTTAATTACATTTATTTACATAACATAATATACAATATTTTATTATATACAATATTAAAAACTATAATAAACAAAAAAAACTAGTAACTTAATTATAATTATGGCTTACTTTGATATTTTAAATGAAAACGTGTATTAAAACTTCTTAAAAGTACCTACTTATAAATGAGATTACTGAATTAGACAGCTTAACGCTGGAAGGCTTTCGTAGACACCTACGCAATTACGTAGCATCTATGAAGACGTGTAGCCCTGCTACGCTCTACGAACTCTTTAATGTTTAGAGTTTGCTAGCTACGCTACAAAATTATGTGACATTGGTTGATCTATAGGTAAATTTAAATAAATTATACTCTTGCACTCGTTACATACATAACTAAAAATTGCGATTAAAATAATCGCCAAAATTTATAATCAACTAACAAAACCCGGCAGACGTTGTCCTGCCTTTTCATACAAATTTTCAAAGAGATCGGTTGAATGGTACAGAAAATGCTGTACTGCAGATCCATGTAATGGCAAGTTATGACAAAGTAGATTGTCTTTTTTTATAAAATAAGGTGACAAACGAGCACACAGTCCACCTGATGGTAAGTGGATGCCGCTGCCCATAAACATCTGCATTTATCCTCGATTAAGAATCAAGTTGTCACCTGAGGACTAAGATGGAATTCCTTGTTTATAGTAAAAGGGTCTCCAGTGCTCTACAGTTACCATACGAAACACAGCAGCATTGACTGCTATTTTACGCTGGTGTTCTGTGAGAGCGTGGTCCTACCCCGGTCGAGCCGACCCATTCGTGCATAATATAGCTGCAGCGTAGTTCTACCACGTAAAAAATCAACCTCAATTTTAATATACAATATACTCGTAGATTGCTTAATAAAGGTTCGGTTCGATATCTAATAGTTGTTTCGGTTTCGTTTGTCTATATATAATTTATGTATATGATATATGATTTTTATGATATATGATGTATATGATTTTCCCTGCTTTTACAGTAAAAAATCCTAGTGTGCAGTAATATGAATTTAACAAAAAAAAACGATTGAATTTTTAATTGATTGATGTTCAACACTATGCATCTTCTGAAAACCTAGTGCGTCTAACTTTATTAAAACGTGTCCACTTAGTCTAGAAGTGCTTTAACATAGTAGACCCTAGACTCTAGAAAAAAATATTACTACTGTCCTAGCTAACCCTTAACTTAAGTGTAAACCCTAGCTTGCACTAGTTTATTTTTTAATATTCCATTCTATACAATCAAACTGAAAAGTGGAAAAGCTTGCCATCATCTATTTTTCCATCCGATTACAATGCGGGTGTCTTCAAGGCGAGAGCGAATGGGCTTTTGTTAAGCTAAGTCAATGCACTTTAGCATCTTAGGCTACATCACCACTTACCTTCAGGTAAGAGTGAAATCAAGCACAATTCAAATTGCAATTAATAATTAATTGGTACCGGGCGTGAAATTTTTGTATTTGAGAGTTTCTTATTGATTATTTTAATATATTTACATATTTATTTTTTGTTTGTTTTTAAAAACGTTACCTCCACTCTTGAATTGTCTGCTATATCGTGGAGGCAGTGTACAAACATATATTGCACCGGGACAAACATCCAGACCCGGACAATTATTTGAAACCATACAAATACTTGTTCCGTGCAGGATTCGAACCCACGCCGCGGCCCTCAGCGCCGCAACTCAATGCTAAGCCACAGAGCCACGGATCCGTTCAATAAATTAATTATATGATAAAGTTTTTTTTTAAATCTTTTACTATCTCAATCTTTAAAAAAAAAGAGTTTCAATAAGAATTACATGTTACCGCTACTGTTACAGCCAATATAGTTATCTGCTGAACATAGGCCTCCCTTAGCTTGTCTCATAGGGGGGATATTTGCCATATTTGCGTTTTTTAACTTTTTGTCGTTGTTAGGAAGAGGCTGCTGCCCATCTCCTGATTGTTTTTCTCTGTAGCCTCTTACGACACCTACGGGATGATATGGGTTAGTGGATATTCTTACACCGCCACAACACCGTAAAATCTATATTAAGTAAATAAAAAATCTATTCTATTCTGTCTATTCTATTCTAATGTGACAACCCTATTTGTCTGTCGTCGGAATACGTAACAACTATAGGTTACTGACGGCAGTTACGACATCGGATCGGTTTGAATGAATAGCCCATCCGCTGTCCTGTGCCAATAACTCGTCGTATATCGGCCCTTTGTTTGTTATGAGAGATATTTAGAATGACAGTCGCCTCGCCGGCCAAGCTACGAGGGTTACTTTTAAACTGCATACCAGAAATCTATAGCCAGATGTTCAACTGTATATTATTTTCTTCTATCTTAACTTTATTTTCATAGATTGTGATACTGATGTATTTTCTAGCCAGTTATAGCTATGTTCACCGGATTGCTGACTTCTATATTACACCGGTTGACACGATTTTTGAGTCTGACTTGTGAATGTCAAATTTTGCTTTCTTCTACATTACTAATAAAGAGAAAAATATTTTTTTTGATCAAAGTTTGCTTTTCTAGAAACCAGAGCAATTTTTCGAATTTTAAGAATAATTACTGATTTTTGCTTAATTTATTATAAATTACAATCAAAAAAAATGTTTCCTGAACATCGGAGTCATTTTAATTCGAGAATAATGAATATTAATAGCATACAAATATAAAATAATAAAAAATCAAGTTCAAAAATTAATATTTTTAGATTTTGTATGGACTTTCTCGTATTAAGCTCCAAATGCAATCTCCCATCATATTCTCATTGTAGTGGTCTTGGTAACGTCGTTCAAAATCCATGACATCTTGGTGAAAATACTCTCCTAGCTTCTCTGAGTAGGCAACCATATTATCTTTAAATTTGTCCAGGCGAACATGTAACATATGAAGATTATAGGACATTCTGTAGCCCATAATTTGAAAGCTTTTGTCAGTTCTGTTGTTTCCGAGAAAACCTTTAACTACTTCTTTAATACTGTCGTTCGACAGTTAGTTTTAGATAATTTGGGAAAGAAATAAATTTAATTGTAAAGAAATTTAAATATTCTAAAGCTTCAGAATTTGATCCAGAGCTTTCACAAATTGTTTCATAAGACCCAGGTTCTACAACCGGTTCCCACTTCACATTATGTTTTTCATCTTGTTTTAAATACTGTTATTTTGGGACCGTTGAAAATATTAAAATATTTCGAGTTATTGTTAATATTAAAAAATTATGAGAATTGAGATTAATTGGGGTTAATTCTGATGATTTTTCAGTTTAATAATAACAGTTATTGAGTATTGAAATTACAAAAATAATAATATGTTCGAACCTTTTTTAGATTTCAATTTTTAGTTTCTTAACTTATTAAGTATTTTTGCAGTTAACACAGGCAAAGTGAGTTACCCATTTTGGAAGTTATACTTCTTTTGGAGCGTTTGGGAAAAAAAATTACAGTGAATTTTTACGATGCGCGCGCACACCGACACCTAAAAACGACACCATGAAGTTGTTACGATGCGCGCACACCGACACCTAAAAACGACACCATGAAGTTGTTACGATGCGCGCACACCGACACCTAAAACGACACCATGAAGTTGTTACGATGCGCGCACACCGACACCTAAAACGACACCATGAAGTTGTTACGATGCGCGCACACCGACACCTAAAACGACACCATGAAGTTGTTACGATGCGCGCACACCGACACCTAAAACGACACCATGAAGTTGTTACGATGCGCGCACACCGACACCTAAAACGACACCATGAAGTTGTTACGATGCGCGCACACCGACACCTAAAACGACACCATGAAGTTGTTACGATGCGCGCACACCGACACCTAAAACGACACCATGAAGTTGTTACGATGCGCGCACACCGACACCTAAAACGACACCATGAAGTTGTTACGATGCGCGCACACCGACACCTAAAACGACACCATGAAGTTGTTACGATGCGCGCACACCGACACCTAAAACGACACCATGAAGTTGTTACGATGCGCGCACACCGACACCTAAAACGACACCATGAAGTTGTTACGATGCGCGCACACCGACACCTAAAACGACACCATGAAGTTGTTACGATGCGCGCACACCGACACCTAAAACGACACCATGAAGTTGTTACGATGCGCGCACACCGACACCTAAAACGACACCATGAAGTTGTTACGATGCGCGCACACCGACACCTAAAACGACACCATGAAGTTGTTACGATGCGCGCACACCGACACCTAAAACGACACCATGAAGTTGTTACGATGCGCGCACACCGACACCTAAAACGACACCATGAAGTTGTTACGATGCGCGCACACCGACACCTAAAACGACACCATGAAGTTGTTACGATGCGCGCACACCGACACCTAAAACGACACCATGAAGTTGTTACGATGCGCGCACACCGACACCTAAAACGACACCATGAAGTTGTTACGATGCGCGCACACCGACACCTAAAACGACACCATGAAGTTGTTACGATGCGCGCACACCGACACCTAAAACGACACCATGAAGTTGTTACGATGCGCGCACACCGACACCTAAAACGACACCATGAAGTTGTTACGATGCGCGCACACCGACACCTAAAACGACACCATGAAGTTGTTACGATGCGCGCACACCGACACCTAAAACGACACCATGAAGTTGTTACGATGCGCGCACACCGACACCTAAAACGACACCATGAAGTTGTTACGATGCGCGCACACCGACACCTAAAACGACACCATGAAGTTGTTACGATGCGCGCACACCGACACCTAAAACGACACCATGAAGTTGTTACGATGCGCGCACACCGACACCTAAAACGACACCATGAAGTTGTTACGATGCGCGCACACCGACACCTAAAACGACACCATGAAGTTGTTACGATGCGCGCACACCGACACCTAAAACGACACCATGAAGTTGTTACGATGCGCGCACACCGACACCTAAAACGACACCATGAAGTTGTTACGATGCGCGCACACCGACACCTAAAACGACACCATGAAGTTGTTACGATGCGCGCACACCGACACCTAAAACGACACCATGAAGTTGTTACGATGCGCGCACACCGACACCTAAAACGACACCATGAAGTTGTTACGATGCGCGCACACCGACACCTAAAACGACACCATGAAGTTGTTACGATGCGCGCACACCGACACCTAAAACGACACCATGAAGTTGTTACGATGCGCGCACACCGACACCTAAAACGACACCATGAAGTTGTTACGATGCGCGCACACCGACACCTAAAACGACACCATGAAGTTGTTACGATGCGCGCACACCGACACCTAAAACGACACCATGAAGTTGTTACGATGCGCGCACACCGACACCTAAAACGACACCATGAAGTTGTTACGATGCGCGCACACCGACACCTAAAACGACACCATGAAGTTGTTACGATGCGCGCACACCGACACCTAAAACGACACCATGAAGTTGTTACGATGCGCGCACACCGACACCTAAAACGACACCATGAAGTTGTTACGATGCGCGCACACCGACACCTAAAACGACACCATGAAGTTCTTCTTTTAACTATCTTCCCGTAAGTCTGGAAGTCTTCTGCTAAATAAGTATGGGCCTCTCCTCCAGGGAAAATTTGACTTAAGCGTTACGTACGTCTTGTTATTTCTACGTGGTAAAGGTTGCCACTATATAGTTGTAACACAAATGGGTCGGCTCGACCGGGGAAAAACCAAGCTCTCACAGAATACCAGCGTAAAATAATAGCTTAATGCTGCTGTGTTTCGTATGGTGAGTGTAGAGAACCGGAGACCCTTTTAACTGGAAACTAGGCATTCTATCTTAGTCCTCAGGGGTGACAACGCATCTTCATTTTGATTCTTAATCGAGGATAGATGTAGATGTCTATGGGTCACAGCATCCACTTACTATCAGGTGTGTGTGGGCCTAAGTATCCACTTATCATTATGTGGACTGTATGCTTGTTTGTCATTCTTGTTGTATAAAAAACATACGAAACCCAACAGTATTCTGTAAGAGTGCGGTCCTTACGCGGTCGAATTAACCCATTCCTACTACAGCAATAATATAGCTCCAGCGTTGCTCTACTACTTACCGCTGTAACACGGTATATTTTCTCGCATAATTCAATGTTGCATACCGCTTTACCCGATCATATGTTTCAAAAGTATCATACACAGGCGCGTATAGATAGATTGTATATTTAATAGACAAAAGGAGCGGCTTGAAACGATCCAGGTGTGATGATTCAGTGGTTATAAAATTCTTTATGACTCGCGAGCGCCGGGCTGCCGGTAAATCACAATGATGTATTCATTAGTACGTAGTCTACCAGCGTCGGTGGGCTATCTGTCTTCGACCGCTTTTATTGGGCTCTAAACGTATCATTTGGTGTTAATATAGGCGATGTTAATACCGCATCATTCCCTAACAACGTTCCACCAGATCAGATGTTGGAATGAACTTAATTAAGGTTTAGAAATATGAGACGAATTTGAACAACACATTGCAAAGTCGTTAGTGAAGTTTAAATGAAGTATCTAAAAGAAATTTATTACCGATGGTGATGTCACCATCTGTGTCTGCACCATCACCATGTCATGAAGGCTGGTTAAGCATAGCCACTCTTTTTAATTATACCGTAGGGAGAAGGCAGGCTTGTATAATAATAATTGTTTTTAGTTTTTTTTTTCATAAATATTGTGCCGTGTGGTCTGGTTTTATACCGTCACCACATGACACAATCTAATAGCCCAATTCTATCTCGAGGGTTTCGCAAGAGGCGACAATGGCATAAGCCAGAAAAAACGGCGTAAATACGAAATATCATATACCCAATATCAATTACCCAATATCAAATCAAAATGTTGGAATCGTAGAAGATTCCTATGCTACAAATATACACTAACGCAGAATCACTCATTCGTCATAACCTATAATACATAATTAATACATACATTTTAATATCCATACAATAAAATTGTAGGTAGATTAAAATGTAGAGTCGGAGATAAAGGATCAATAACAACACAAAATATTTGTGATTTATTCCCAATTATCGCTCCAGTTTGAATCCATAACCTCTTTGCGTAAATGTATCACAAATATATTTTTAATTAAAAATTAAAAAAAATTAAATTGACAAACTTCTTAAATTTCCGCGAATACTACAAATTGAATAAAAACATAAAAACTAATTTACGATTTACGAATGTTATCGCGTTTAATTTTATCTTTATTTTATAAAATAATTTAAATTCTAGCTTACTTTATATAATAAATAATGATTAAACATACTTTGCTTTAAACAATAGTAAAATACATCATATTTTGTAAAATAAATCAAAATTAAACGCAATAAATTCCATAAAATTAGTTTTATTGAAATGAAATATAATTTCCCGCTGGAAATTAAAAATTAAAAGTCCCGCTGGGTTTCTTGCTAGTTCTTCCCAGGACAGAGGTATTTTCCGAACCAGTGTTAAATAAAAAATGACTTTCAATAAGTATTATGTAATAATATATAATACTGTATACTTATAATTCTTTTTAAAATACACTACATAAGTATGTGTCTTCATTATATGAAATATCTTCCATCTTCTTAATTTACTCAATCTGGTTCAATATAAAAACAACAATGTGAGAGCGCGGAGAGCAAATATGCGAGATATGCTACGAGTTATTGCCAAATTATAAACACCCATGACGACGGCTTATCTCACCGGTTAGTGTTCTTGCTTAACTAGAGATTCCAGGATTCTAATCTAATCCACTCAAATTCAATGGTTAATGTATTGCTGTAATCCCTTATCAGGGGCATATTTAGAGCTCTCTTTAAGTGCCTCGGTGATCTAGTGGTCGTAAAAACGACTGCTGATAATGAGGTACCGGATCCGAATTCCGAGTTGGGCCAAAAAGTCAGTCATTCAGTTTTTATGTCTAGATATTCTCAGTAGCAGTCCGGAGACATGAAGTTGGGAGTGTTTGTCCCCTGTCTTTCGGAAAACTCGTGGTCGTCGTCGTAAAACCGTTGGTCCTGCGCCTGATATCTTTCGGATTTTATTTCGGAGAGAAATCTCCTCACTCTATAGAATAATAGAGAGTGCACCTATGCTTTCCCATACACTCGGACACTATAATTCTGTATAGCGCATACGCGCAGTCCCTTAATCTTTTGGTCTGGAAGACATTATTATTATGTAGGACTTTGAATGGAGTCCTTAAGTACTCGCGCATGCTTTTTCAGAGGCATGTAGGACTCTTTACTGAGCTACTTTTCAGTCCAGGATACCGTCTGGGTAGATAACATCCACTTACCTGTTTCGCCGACAAGTAGCAGTGCGTGTACTGCTGTATTACGGTCTGAAGGGTATAGAGAGTCTATATAATTAAACGTTGGCATTCCATCCTAATCCTCAGAGGTGACAACATATCTATAGCCTTATTTGTTTGACGTGGGCTGCAGTAACCACTTACCATCAGGTGGACTGTAAGTTCGTGGTCAATCCAACGTCATATTTTCACAAAGCACTCTTGGCTGTCGTTGTCTACACTGCATGCTAACTTAGTAAGAACTAAGTTAGCATGCAGTGTTGTATTTGAGACGATGACGATGGTGAAGTGTCGAAATTTCCGTCAGGTTGCCATCATCATCATCAGATCATTATCATTGGCTGTGTGCTAATCGCTTTCACGCAATTAAAAGGCTCTTTTGTTTTCAATTTCAATTGTATTAACAAAAAAGAAAAAAGAAAAGAAATAAATAAACCCAACCCAGGCATGTACAGGCAACTGCTCCTCTATTCTTAATATAATAGCCCAATAAATAAAATTTACGTAGACTTCTATAATGTTATTTGTCTATATTGCAACGTATTGAAAGCTTCTAGGCGCCGATCGTAGATTTATCTGCCATATTTCTTGCGAAAGTAAACATAAACAAGACTGACATGGAAATACGTTGTTACCATCCCAAACTGAGACTGACGGGGCCAAGAATAGCTCCTTGAGACACTATTTAAAAACTCATCATTTTTGAATGAATTGCCGCAATATAAAAAGATATCGTTTGTTTCAAATAATTTAAAAGCATTTAGACGTAAATGCGTTCACAAAATTATTTTAGCGTTAATTTATTAAACGATTACAGTTTATTTATTCGATAATATAATTATAGGTTAAAATATATTAGCTCTTGCCAGTGATGACATATGGATCTGAGACGTGGTCATTCACTGCTGGCCGCATAAGGAAGCTCAAGGTTGCTTAGGGAGCTATGGAAAGAGCTATGCTCGGAGTTTCTCTGTATGATAGACTTAGAAATGAGGATATCCGCAGTAGAACCAGAGTAACCGATATAGCGCAACGGATAAGTAAGCTGAAGTGGCAATGGGAAGACCATGTAACTCGAGGAACCGATTACCCATGGGGAAGAAAGGTTTTCAAGTGGCTACCTCGTACCGGCAAGCAAAGTGTAGGGTGGCTCTGTACTACATGGAGTGACGTCGGCAAGAGATGCAGGAAGTCGATGCAGGTCGCTCGGGACCGAGCTTTGTAGCAACCCTTTGGTGAGACCTATGTTCAGTAGTTGACTTGTAATGGGATGTAATGATTTTGATCATCTATTCATATGTTATATCGCTTTTTACATATACCAACTTTATGACTATATCATTCTAGTGGACGTAAACTAGATTACCGATCATGAGGTCCCGGGTTCGAATCCCGGGTTGGACCAAAATTAGTTATCGGGTTTTTCTGTCAAGAACTTCTTAGTAGCAGCCCGGAGTCAGGAAATTAGATCGCGATGTCTCACTCCCGTGCCTTGAAAAGCACGTAAAGCCGTTGTTCCGCGCCTGATCTCTCTCCGGTCGTGTCGGATGACCATCCTATTATGAGAGTAAGGAAATAGAGAGTGCAGCTGTGCTTTAATTTTGTTGATGCACTCTGGCACTATAATCTTGTCCTGCTCAGATGGCTAGTCTCCGTTGAGACTGGCTGCTTTGACCGACATTATTACTATACGAACTTTAAAAATAAAATTGTTAATTGCCAGTAATAGTTTTCACGTTATAAATAATTCATGTAAAACACTTTGTTTCAACCTTTTAGTTCCTACCCTACCGCAACCTTCACCTAGCAGACAGCAATCCACTCCATCGTTTAAAATTTTAGAGAATTTTACTGAAAAATATGAGAATCTTTTAAAATAGTGTAGGCGCCAAGTGATTCGAGTATACAAATGTGTATAAATAGCAGGAACTATGTAATCGTACGCGAGAATCATCCGTCAACGACCGCCTATATATTGTTACGTTGTCAGTATAAACATTCAGAGTTTGAAGGTTCGCGCTTTCTTATTGCTATAATTAATATTAATGATTGGTTACCGAGTCGTAAACTGGTGAAATATTAATGAAAAACATATAAAACCTTTATTTTTCCGATTTTGATAAACACTTGTACTAGTTTCAAAATATTGAATTTTTAATTTTTATTTTTATTTTAAAAAGCTACCCTTACACTAGGATTTTCTCCTGTATTGTGGAGGAGTTTACAAACATAAATTGTACAAGGATAAACATCCAGACCCGGAAAAATTATTTTTAGGCCATACAAATAAATGTTTCGTGCAGGATTCGAACCTGCGGCCTCCAGCGCTGCAACTCTTTGCTTAGCAAATTAGCCACTGCGCCACGGAGCCCTCAAATATATTATATCACACTTACCGATCAATTTCGCCTTACGACATCATCAGGATATATCCAAATCACAAAAATGAAGCTGGAGTTTCACCAAGTGACAACAATCGCAAGTATAAATTATTTAACATAAAAAACTATGACCTCTTAGTATACTTGATATCGAGTTAGTAATTTGAATTTATTTATAAAAACTTAACTGACAAACAAACATACAGTTCACATGATTATAAGTGGTTACTGCAATCCATGGACACCTGCAGCCAGATTCAAACAAAGAACGACGGATGCAAGCGCAGTGCGCATTAAGTTGCCGCGGCGCTGAGGGCCGCGGGTTCGAATCTAGCACGGAACTAATATTTATAAGGCCTATAAATAATAGTTCCGGCTTTAGATATTTGTCCTTGTGCAATTAATGTACGTAAACTGCTCCTCTCTAAAAAATCATTTCAGACCGGAACACAGTACTGGAAGCACCGCTGTTTGGCCGACTCCTAGACAGAAAAGGACTACCTACCACCTATAAACAGATTAAAGATGTCTGAAAATTATGCCACTGTGGTACACTCATACATTGCTCCTTAAATCTAGTTATATTTAATTATACCAGTCTCGAGCACATACCCAAAATAGACAGCCTTTCGGTGTTCTATAACCGTTACCGTTACCATAGATTGTCTCATAGGCGGGATATTTGCCACAGTTGCCATGGTTGTCAAGCGGGTTGGCAACCGCAGTTTATTTTTATTTTTAGTCGTTATTAGGAAGACGCTGCTGCCCACCTCCTGATTTGTTTCCCTCTGTCGCCTCTTACTACACCCATGGGATTATATGGGGTAGGTAGTGGATGTTCTTACACCGCCACTTCACGGTTTTCTATAAGATACATTTCAAAACATTTACGCAGGAATTTAATGACAATTCCTGCATCTTTTTTCCACTATTGGACAACCAGACGCTTGTACAGTCTCCATTCATTTATTTTCGACATACAGCATTCGAACACAACGATTTGTCATTTGTAATGTAGCAACGGAGTTAAATAATTTGCCGACATCTGTCTTTCCATCCGATTACGATGTGTGTGTCTTCAATGCAATAATGAATAGGCTTTTGTTAAGTTATGTCAGTGCGCTTTACCATCTTCAGTTAGTGGGAGATGCTTTCCAAACTAGGTAAGACACATCATTTGATTTTATTGCGCGGATCTTAGCTAATAAATTTTTAACATCTTTAATACGATTAATTATCTTCAGTTACATCACCAATTGCTATCAGGTAGGATAGTAGCTACGCACTGGCTTATAATAGTTAAAAAAACTTTTTAAGTAAACAGCGTCAATCAAGGTCTTCCTTCGAGTTATAAAAAGTAATATTTGAGCTGAGTAGACGCCATTTTAGTTTGTGTTATGCTAATTTATATTTATATTTGGAAATAAATAAAATACATTATTGTTATAAGTACATATTATGTCTGTACAAAAAAGAACATGTAAATATTTCAGACGTGGTAGAGCCACGCTGCAGCTATATTGTGGTTGTAGCACGAATGGGTCGGTTCGACCGTGGAAGGACCAGGCACTCACAGAATAGCAGCTTAATAGCTTAATATGGTATGTTTCGTATGGTATGTAGTGTAGAGAACCGGAAACCCTTGTTACTAGAAATGAGGCATTCCCTCTAAGTCCTCAAGGGTGACAACGAATCTGCATTTTTATTCTTAACTGAAGCTAGATGTAGATGTCTATGGGCCACCGCATCCACTTGCCATTAGTTGGACTGTGTGCTCGTTTGTCACCCTTATCCTATATAAAAAATGTATAAAATAAAAGAAGATACGAAGAAGACAGGGTAGAAC
The DNA here is from genome assembly GCA_029286625.1 of Parnassius orleans. Classification (NCBI taxonomy): domain Eukaryota; kingdom Metazoa; phylum Arthropoda; class Insecta; order Lepidoptera; family Papilionidae; genus Parnassius; species Parnassius orleans. Next base: position 380,892 of record JAGSMP010000198.1, read on the forward strand.
TCTAATCTCCCACGCGTTCTCGCAATATAAATTACTAACTTGATTAGTTATTCTACGAGTCAGTAGGTTCTATTTTACTATTTCTATTTTTTTAATACGTTACCTCCACACTAGGAATTTCTCCTATAGTGAGGGCAGTTTACATATATAAATTTCACAAGGACAAACGTACAGACCCGGAACAATTATTTGTAGTGATACAATTACTTGCTCCGTGCTGGATTCTAATCGCAGCCCTTAGCGCTGTAACCCATTGCTAAGCCAATGCGCCACGAAACCATCTGTGATTCTGTCCGACCGTCGTGGTAATCTTTCTGGTTCAGGCAAAGGTCATGTTGCTGAGTTGCTACCCTGTGTCAGATCTAGATGAGCAGTTTTACTGTTGATTTGCATACTTAATCTAGCTTGGTGTTATATCATTACGTCCATCAATTTATACCAAATTACAGCATTACGGTATCTTCGAATTGTAACTGCTCTGTATTGAATGTATGCGGTTCAATCTTTTATTGCTGATAGCCATTAATTGGGTAAGCAAGAAAGCAAGTTGAACATCAGCTCTTACACTATTATTATTGTTAAAATATTTCAAACTTCAGAAGTAAGATAATTTCTAATAATATACTTATTTAATGGAGAATTCATAAACCACAATAGAGTGAATTTGGGTCAGGGTACAGTGTCAGTGAAGTAGAGACGACATAAATTATGTATCGAAAAGCTAAACCGGTTGTTGCGAGCGACCAGTATAAGTATTCGAAGTAATACATACATACGTAACCACTCACGCCTGTCACCTAAAAGGATAGGCAGAGACTACTGACTTCCATTTGGCATGATCCTGGACACACCACTCGCGCCTTACCTACGCATACATGCTTGTTGGTTAAGGGTACTCATAATTTGACCCATCTTCAATTCATCGTCAAAAATTTTTTCTTTATCACTTTTCCCCATTCATTCTATCTACATGACCGAATCAGCGAACCATTTCTTTCTTAATCCTGGTCACAACATCGTCTTGCAGACCACACTTTTCTATATCATAGAAAAAATTCACAAAAATTCGATGTCAAAGTCAATAAAATTTAAGGTGGTTTTGGCTTGTTTTAAGCTCTTAAGAAAGTCAAAATCTAACACCGATTCAAATAGCTAGACTCGTATAGCAAAGAACCACCAAAAATTCTGGGGTCATTCTTTTTTAATAATGATAAATCCAATATAGGATTTATACATTTATGATACAAAGATGATGCGTACCGGGCCAGGAGGCATGCTTTATTGCTGAGCTGGAGCCGTCTATTACCGTTACCGAGCAAAACCTGGCAGACCGAGTTCGGTACATCATGCGCTCAAAAACATTTGATGACGCCGAACTCGAACGGCTACGACGTGAGGCTGTTCCCCCATCGGATGAAAATGCTAAAGCTAAGGGTGCGGCGCCACAAGTTGCAGAGCCACCCGTACACGTGAATGCGTCTGAATCTTCCAGTTGTGGTTGATTCAGACGATGATGGAGTAGTTGCCCATGAACTAGAGCAAATTAGGAACACATTGGAACAATGTTCACACCACTACTTATTTGAAATTAAACACTGCACATAAATTTTCGTCATATTTTATTTGTTAAACGCCACTTTGTTTTTTTTTATATTTGTCATAAAATTTAAAATCAAAACCCTTTCTACTTGTGGCCCCAACTGTTTTTCGTCATAGAAAACTAAATTTAATCGTCTAAACATTCCCGCGCCCAGAGACTAATAGTCCTTAAAAGTTACTAGGCAAATAACAAGTTAAAATAACATTAAAGGAGGTATTTACTATTTCAATCATAATATACAATTCTACCATATGAAGACTAATTTAAATCTGTGGGAAGTGGACAGTTTTGTGATAGGTGTTTTGAAAATATTATTTTTAAATCGCAATATAACAATTCTAGTTAAACCATCCTTTCCTGGATGCTTATCTAAAATACGACCTAATAGCCACTCTCCTGGAGGAAGCTTTTCATCCTTAACTAAAACGACGGTACCAATTTCTGGTTCCTCACTTTGATTTGACCATTTGTAACGATGTTGAAGAGTTGTAAGATAGTCTGAACTCCAACGAGTCCACAAATTTTGTAACATCCACTGAAGTAGTTGCCATCGATTTAGATAAGATAATTTAACATTTACAAGGTTTTCCTCTGGGACAGTGATAGGTGCTTCGCCAATTAAAAAATGTGCGGATGTAATAGAAGAAGCGTCATTAACTGAACTACTTACAGGAGTTAATGGTCGCGAACTAACACAAGACTCTACTTGAGCCAAGAACGTGGCATACTCTTCAAAAGTTAAAAGTGTCTGTACAATTACACGTTTTAAGTGGCCTTCAACGGACTTTACACCAGCTTCCCATAATCCGCCAAAGTGTGGAGAACCTGGTGGGATAATTCATTCGTCATAAAGTAATTAGCTAAAAACTGAGCGATTTCTCCTAATACAGTTGACTTTCTGTTTTTAAACATAGAATCAAGTTCTTAAAAGGCACCAAATTTGTTTTTTGCACAGTCGCTCCACAAATCACTGCAATGTACACGATGGTAAGTATAAGGCGGCGGAGGATAAGTCACTCACTAATTCGAGGTGGATAGCCTTCGTGACTGTGCAAAAAAACAGACAAATGTAGGCTTTACAAGTTTTTTTAGATCTGCCACGGTACAATTTTAAAGTAACTGGGCCAGCGTAATCCACTCCACTACAGCGGAAAGGTTTAACTGGAGTAACACGCGCAGAAGGTAAACGACCCATCAATTGGCTGATTGGTACAGAGGAATATTTAAAGCACGTGAGACATTGTCGAATCAGTTTTTTAATCAAATTCTTTGCGCCGATTATCCAATACTTGTTACGGACAATATTTAGTGTAAGTTGAGGACCTCCGTGTCATGCTTAAAGATGTGAATCTCTAATAATTCAATTTGTTGAAATGACATTGACTCTTAAAATATTATTTTTATCAATAAATAGTGATAAAGATGCTAATTTACTTGCTTTAAGTAACTTACTTCCTTTTCTTTTACAAAATAGAGGGCTTGTGAGATACGAATACATACTTTTGGAACTTTTCTTAATTTCTGAACAGTCAATTACTGAGTAAACGACAATTCTCAATAAATCTTAACATATAAACTGTAACACGAATAAGCTTTTGTAATTTTGAATATTTGTTAATACGAGGAAGACTTTCCACACCTTGAGGTTTTTATATCAGTACGTTCCGAATTTATGTTATTATTAGTTTGCACTGTTAATTTTATTTCAAGATTAGTGTCTGGTATATAAACTTGTGGAGTGGAGATACTTTCTCTTTGACGTAGAAACTTTGGTCCGTGCCACCACAAATCTAAATCTTTAAAAAAAAACTTGGTCTAATGCCTTGCAAAGCGCAATCAGCTGGGTTATCTCCCGACTCGATGTGGTGCCACCAATCTCTACTTATTACATTTATTATCTCAGTTGTTCTATTTGCAACAAAAGTTTTCCATACATTAGGATCCTTTCTAAGCCAAGACAGAACAATAGTGGAATCGGTCCAAGCAATTATAGATTCATCATTAACTTTGATACTTACTTTTAAATATTTGATCAGCTTGGCTAATAGAACTGCTCAACAAAATTCCAACCGTAGCAAAGAAACTTGTCTCACGGGTGCAAATTTAGTTTTTGGAGTGATAATTGAGACACAGGACTCCGTATCTAAAAGCAGATTCTATTCATCAGACTTGACAATCGGAACTACAATGATAGAAATAACTTTTAAATATTAATAATAATAATGTCCTCCAGACCGAATATCGTTCACGGCGGCAAGTTTTAACGCAAACTAGCCATCTGCGCAGGACAGGGTTATAGTGCCCAAGTTGCGCAAGCACAGATGCAATCTCTATTCTCTCACTCTCCTAATCCGATGGGACGGCAATTCGACATGAACTGAGAGAGATTGGACGCAGGACCAGCAGCTTTACGTCTTACGAGAATTTCTTGCAAAATAAACTCGATAATTGATTTGGCACGACCCGGGATACAAATCCGCGACCGCATTATCAGCAGTCGCGCTTAAGATCACTAGATGAAACGATGCAGTCGAGGCAGACAAGTTGAAATTTTTAATGATACGAAGTTACTTGATTACTGTTTATAATATACAGGGTTATTATGCAATAACCGGCCAAATTTGCAGAGAACGTACAGAATAAGTAATATAGGCAAATGGTGAAGAAAAGTTAAAAAAATCTCAAACTTTCTGTCCTTTTATTTTTAAGTTTTAAATTCGTGGTAATGCATTATTTTAACTGATTTAACTCGTACGCACACATTCGTAAGGGTCGATCGGTAGGCAAAAACGTTGTTGCCCATAAATCACATTCAATTTGGGATAATTTCAAATAAAAGTAGAAGCCTTATTTAATCGTATTTTCAAAACTGCTATAACGGTATATCACTATTTATATGTTTGAACTTATGTTTAAAATTTAGCTACTCTTTGAAAAATAACCCTGTATATTTCTTCCTTAAAACACAGTCTACAAATATCTCATTATTGGCCACAGACATTCTCGCATTTCTGAGAGGTGTTTAGAGCTGCCCTATTGCGCGTTGGCGGATTTTTATAGAATAAGTGTGACAAACGAGCACTCTCAATACATTTATGAAAATGTAATGTATGTACACAAAAATAAAAGTAGTTATACAAAAATAAAAATATATATAAAATAGTGATATTCATTCTGTAAATACTAGGAACAAACACAACCTAGTAGTACCAGTTACTCGACTCCACCGAGTCAGTAATTCATTCTTTGGGCGATGTATACGCTTTTACAACAAAATCCCAGAAACTATACAAAATTCGACCTGCTCAAAATTCAAAACTTTATTAAACATAGTTTGTATAAAAGGGTTATTATAATATTAAGGAATTTATGGATGATAATAACCCTGAGAATGAGTGTTCGCTACCAAGCTATTTCTAATTTGTTTTGTGTGGTTAATTGTGTAACATACATGATTGTAAGCTGTTATTTAAAAAAAGTCCCGCTGGGTTTCTTGCTGGTTCTTCCCAGGACAGAGGTTTTTTTTGAACCAGTGGTAATTAAACAAAGAGACTTTCAATAAGTATTATTTATAATCTATATTGAATAAAAAGTTTATGTTTCTGTTTCTGTTACTATCCACCTAAAGGTAAATGGATGCCGAGACACTTATACGCACTAATTTCTATATCACATCGGCTCGGCAGTGGAAAAACCACGCTCTCACAGAATACCAGCGTAAAATAGCAGTTTAATGCTGCTTTGTTTCGTATTGTGAGTGTAGAGAACCGGAGACCCTTTTACTGGAAACGACGCATTTCATCTTAGTCCTCAGGATTGACAATACATACTGCATTTTGATTCTTAATTGAGGATAGATATAAATGTCTATGGGCCAAAGCATACAGTCGCCATCAGGTGGACTGTTTGCTCAATTGTCACCCTTATTCTATACAAAGAGAAGAAAGAGATCTCTTCGAAACAAACCAGTTACATTGTATACGATTACATATATCCAACAAATTACTTAGTACGTGCCCTGGAAACATCCATCCAGGCAGAAACTCGTTCGTGTATTGTTTATTTCGCACTTCGATATAACTACGTATTTTTGCTGTTTTCTTTGAATCGCTGCCAACTCTCCTTTAAGCTTCGGAGAGTGCCACGATTCGGGTTCCTTAAATCACTAAACCTAAATGTAGGTCATGATACCCCGATACATATATCACCGTCCCTTTCTAACATGCAACTTGGTGACAACGGTGCTCTTCTTGAAATGTTTTCGACCAGAAATGTCAGGTAATTAAACGTATAATGGATTTCTTATTGCTAGTAAATGTCCACTTTAAAACGCGAATGACGTACAAGTTTACGTTTTTATGTATAATAAAGTTCACAATTTTAATGTTTTTAGATTAATTTTGAAATACACGCTGTCTGAGAGGATTTATGCAGAGAGAGCTGGTTGGTCGTCGTAGATCAGGGCTAGCAATAAATTTCATATTAAAGCAGTAATTTGATCTTTATTTCTGGTGATGACACATTTATTAAAGGCAATATTTAATGGTATCAGGTAATAGGACTCATTTTCTGTCGAGGAGTCCGTTCCATAGAGTAGGTTCCTACGTGGTAGAGCCAAGCTGCAGCTATATTTATAATATAGTTGTAGCACGAATGGGTCGGCTCGACTGGGGAAGGACCACGCTCTCACAGAATACCAGCGTAAAATAGCAGGTTAATGCTGCTATGTTTCGTATGTTGAGTGTAGAGAACCGGAGACCCTTTTTACTGGAAAAGAGGCATTCCATCTTAGTCCTCAAGACTGACAACACATCTGCATTTTAATTCACAAACGAGGATAGATGTAGATGTCTATGGGCCACAGCAACCACTTACCATCAGGTGGACTGTGTGCTCCTTTGTCTCCCTATTTCTATAAAAAAAAAATATTCTTACCTATTTCTACCGCCAAACAGCAGTACACTGCTGCGGTCTGAAAGGTATAGACAGCTGTATAATTACAGGATGTGAGGCATTCCATGTCCTCAGGGGTGACAACGCATCCGTAGCCTTCTTTGTAGTTGAAAGTAGTTCGTTTGTCATTTCGGTTCGGTTGATTAAAAAAAATTGCTGATCAAATGTTAACATGAACCTATCCAATTGCAGAGAGATGTAAGACAGGGTGACGTTATATCCCCGAAACTCTTCACCGCTGCATTGGAAGACGTTTTCAAGCTACTAGAAAAGATACGGTATTAACATCAATGGCGAGTAGATTACTCATCTTCGATTTACCGACGATATAGTCCTTATGGCAGAATTGCTAGTGGATCTAAACACTATGCTCAATGACCTCTATAGTGCTTCCCATCGGATAGGTCTTAGGATATTTTTTTATAGAATAAGGGTGACAAACGCGCACACAGTGCAACTGATGTTAAGTGGATGCTGTGGTCCATAGAAATCTACATTTATCCTCGATTAAGAATCAAAATGCAGATGCGTTGTCACCCCTGAGTACTAAGAAGGAATGCCTCGTTACCAGTAAAAAGGGTCTCCGGTTCTCTTCACTCACCATACGAAACACAGCAGTATTTAGCTGCTATTTTACGCTGGTATTCTGTGAGAGCGTTGTCCTATCCCGGTGGAGCCGACCCATTCGTGCTACAACCATAATAAAGCTGCAGCGTGGCTCTACCACATTTAAACATGGACAAAACAAAGATCATGTGTAACGTCCATGTCACACATATGCTCGTTAGTTGTTGGGAGCACTAAGCTCGAAGTTGTTGATGAGTATGTTTACCTGGGATAAATAGTCCGACTAGGTAAGTCCAACTTCGACCGAGAGGTCAATCGACGGATTCAACTCGGCTGGGCAGCGTTCGGGAGATTACGACACATCTTCTCGTCAGGTATACTCCTTCACAAGTGCTCCTAACAACTACCGGCATAGGTGTGACTTGGACATTACACATGATCTTTGTTTTCTCCATGTTCATCTTAAGACCTATCCGTTGGGAGACACTATTGAGGTCATTGAGCATAGTGCTTAGGTCCTCCAGCGATTCTGCCATAAAGACCATATCGTCGGCAAATCGAAGGCGAGGGTTGTACTCGCCATTGATGTTAATACCGCATCCTTTCCAGTCCAGTAGCTTGAAAACGCGTTATATATATTAACTACTTTTTAAGTTTTCTTTTTTTTTACAGTTTTCTTGCCCTTATGGTCACGGGAGAACTGAGGTATTTGGCGTCCAGATATCATAGTTAACCCGAGGCATCTTTAGCTTTTAATAATTCAATTTGGTCCGATCTACGCAGATTGAGCTTACTGTATCTTGCCTTGCAGTAGTATGCTTGGGTTTGGATTTTATTTAATTAAAATCAAGATCTCAAGCAGTTGGTAGCACACGGTCACCTTTTCCATGTAAATTTGGATATTATTTCTAATTTTAATAGTCCTTCGAATCTCCTTGGTAGAAATCGGTGTTCTTTCGCGAGGATTTGAGGTATTTCAAAATTGATTTAGTGGCGGGGGTCGTCTATATGGTCACAGACTGCTGACTTCCCGGAGAATTAGGTTTTCACGTCACAAAGGATAAATACCAGGTATCCATGAAAAGCTCCGGTTTGAATATTTTTGACCCAAGATTCAGGATATTCAAAAGGGCAGTAACACAACTTGCACTTATACGCACTCATTTCTATATCACATACGTTTTAAATATATGTATATATTACGTAGTATATACGTGGTAGAGCCACGCTGCAGCTATATATTACAGTTGTAGCGATTGGGTCGGCTCGACAGGGGAAAAATGCTCTCACAGAATACCAGCGTAAAATAGCAGTTTAATGCTGCTGTGTTTCGTTAGGTGAGTGTAGAGAACCGGAGATCCTTTTTACTGGAAATGAGGCATTCCATCTTAGTCCTCACGGGTGACAACGCATCTGCATTTTGATTTTTACCACAATATTTAATTACCATCAGATGGATAATGTATCCGTTTGTCAACGTAATCTAATATATAAAAAATAATGTTTGTTTGTTCGTATTTTATGCGCTGTCATACCGTTCATCAGATTGCGGTAAAACTTTGTCAACTTATTGCTTGCGGTTGTGCGAAGGTTATAGGCATAGTACAATTAACTTTCAGTAAGTGGCGCGCGTATCCTACCTACAAATTTATTTGAAAGTCATATATCATTCAATTATAATATAAACCTTCCAAATTTAAAACGATATTTGCACTATTATTTCTTCTGCGGCAGCCTTGCGCCGGGTACCAGCTAGTTTTATATAGTGTATAAAAATTCTTAAAGTTTCATTTCGGATATTTGCTGATATCAAAAACCTGCAATATAATTTTCCTCTGGCACGAACTAAACTGAAACTTCAATTCATTTTACAATCGACTTACAGTAGGTGGCGCGCGTATCCTACCTACAAATTGAACTGTTAAATAAGTGTTTTGTTTTTAATGCAATTCATTGTTATCTATTTTGTTGTCCTTATAATAAATAAATAAATAAATATTATCTCTTGTACAGACTCAACAGGCAGCGTGTTTGGCGTACCGCTAACGCAATGCGTGGAGATGGAGAAGGCGCTGCGACGGCAACAGCACGGGGGCTCCCGGGTGTCACTCGCCTCACTCAGTGCCTTGGAGAAAGGGGACGACGTGAGTTGAAATAATATTATAGTGATTAACATAAATAGATGAAGAAATAAAAATGCTATAAAAGCTTTCCGTATAGTTTTATCACTGATATTTATTATTCATAGAGAATAATATAATATTTGATTTTTTTTATAATTACTTAAAGGTGTCAAAAATTTATTTGCTCACTTCCGCGCAATAGAATAAAATTATGTGTCTCACCAAATTTGAAGAGCAAGTCCCGCCCTCCCTCAATTGCGTGCACTATCTCCGTCACCACCACTCCCAACACCACTACAATAGGAAAGACACACCATTTACGATAATACAACACGTGTTTCGCCTCTACACGAGGCATCCTTAGGTGAAGTAGACTCTGCGGTAGCTGACAGCTAAGCTAAGTGAAACTTGAAAGCTTCTTTCACACATTTTATTTTAATGCGCGGAACTGAGCAAATTAATTTTTGAAGCCTTTAATATAATGGATTTCCGCAAAGTAGTGTCTGATTCTATTAATTACTTACTTATTTTTTTATATACACGGTTTTATTTAATTTTTAGTATGCTGTATTAGTAGTTATTTTAATACTCTCCTTTAGTGAGCACATAGGACGGTATCGCACCAGCACCAGCATTTAATATCTCCTAAAGTATCTGGAATTCAAGATTCTAAAAGTACTTTTCAGCCATAACTGTATACTTGTTGTGTAATATAATGCAAAGAAAATTAATAGTCTAAGAAATCTACCGATTAGCATTGAGTGAAAGATTGATTACAAAACTTTTAGAAATATTTCAACATGCTATTTTATTAACGCTTCAATACGGAGAAATGTTCTGGGTTTGCTTGTTTGAAAAATTAGTTTTAAGTGTCTGTCAGCGGATGAAATAGTTCCGCATGATTTATAATTCTAGACTTAGTTCTTAGTGGACTTGAGTTTGAATGTAAGATCTTAGATATGAAACTAAGAAATAATATTGTAGTTACAGACTATCAGAAATAAATTATAATTTTTTGTTGTTATGAGGAAGATGCTGCTGAACATCTCCTGGTTTCCCTCTGCCACCTCTTACGACACCCACAGGACGATATGGGGTATATATTCTAACACCGCCACTACGCAGTAGGCTGCCACAGAATACCCGCGTGAAATAGCAGCATAATTCTACTATGTTTGGTATGAGTGTAAAGAACCGGAAAACTTTTTTTACTGATAACTAGTTATTGTATCTTAGTTGTGCGTTTTGATATAATGTACATATCTATTTTTCAAAGTGAAAATCAATTTTTTATGGGACGAAGTTCTCTATCGCACGGTACGAATTTGACGGATGGGGGCTAGGTGAGAAAAAGTGTAAGATTTTTCCGTCATATCATGTCTATAGTGCGAGCGAGATGGAATTATCCCCTTCTCCCTCGCACTTTTTCTTATCTTGCCATGAAAGAAATATTATTTTAAATGACGCTTCATTTTAAGAGACGCTAGTAATTCATTTATTTGTATTTGTTAATCAATAATATAATACATTTATCTATAATAATATACTACGAAAGGAACTACGTTCCAACCGATTGTTCCACGACACTCACGTATGTTTTTTATTAAATTTAGACTTGTTTATAGCTCATATGAACGGCAAAATTTAGACTTACATGACGTCGTTTAACTAGACCTTCTCAAAGCAGAACCGGCAAGAAACTCTGGGGTCTCAATATTTTTGCCGCAATTTCATTTACAATCACAACTTATAATAAAATAACACAATATCAAAGATCTATAAATATTTTTAAAATTTCCGTTTTAAAAGTAGCCTGGGGACATGCAAGTTCAGGGTAAAAGTAGTATTTTAATAGGCTTCTTTAACATATTTTCTATAACAAATTAAAAGGTGGTAAAGCTATGCTGCAGCTATATCATGGATGTAGCACTCAACCTCGTATGGTGAGTGAGGAGAACCGGAGACCTTTTTACTGGAAACGAGGCATTCCATCTCAGTCGTCAGGAGTGACAACGCATCTGCGTTTTGATTTTTAATTCATAGATAGATGTAGATGTTTATGGGCCACAGTATTTAATTACCATCAGGTAGACAATGTGCCCGTTTGTCAACGTAATCTAATATATAAAAATTAATGTTTGTTTGTTCGTATTTTATGCGCTGTCATACCGTTCATCAGATTGCGGTAAAACTTTGTCAACTTATTGCTTGCGGTTGTGCGAAGGTTATAGGCATAGTACAATTAACTTTCAGTAGGTGGCGCGCGTATCCTACCTACAAATTTATTTGAAAGTCATATATCATTCAATTACAATGTATTTATAATCATTCCTAATTTAACAATATAAACCTTCCAAATTTAAAACGATATTTGCACTATTATTTCTTCTGCGGCAGCATTGCGCCGGGTACCAGCTAGTTCTATATAAAAATCGATATTTTTTTTCAATTTCGTATCCGATTAGACAATGCATGTACTTGACATTATGTGGACAGTGTGCTCGTTTGTCATCCTTACTTGTATAAAAAATTCTTAAAGTTTCGTTTGTGATATTTGCTGATATCAAAAAGCTGCAATATAATTTTCCTCTGGCACGAACTAAACTGAAACTTCAAAATAGTTTGTGCGTTTGGAGCCAAGACACGTAACGTGACAGATTGAGACGGCAGTTCCACACACCCAAACGCAATCACCGATTGAACCTACATTCTAAGACATTAACCTTCCATATAATAACATAGTAGAGTCACAGTAGTCTTAAGGCGACACATCGAAAACCGTTGAAGCGGGCTATCGCCGGAATGACCCGAGTGAAACATAATTTCTATAAAAATTTCAAACACGCCGTCATAAGGTCTAAAATTGCGTAGCGCCCGCTACGATAAAGACCGCTTAGAAATCGCTTAGAATCTTAAAATATTTTTAAAAAGTATTGATTTAAGTAATCAAAATAATGAGCGAGTAAATTACAAATATTGATGTTATGAATGTATTTGAGTGATTCCCAAGCATATAGATTAAGTAATTTCGTTGTAATTTCAACTATAGTGATTTTTTAGAGGTGTTTTCACAAATAATTATGATCGAGTCAAAATTATACAATCGTGTTTTTGAACAAGCATAATTCAAAATAAAGACATGAATTTATCTGTATCAAAATTCCAGTTTCGTTAGTCGTATCATACTCCTATACTATTCGATGAAAGGAGGTGCATTTTTTTCGCCTTAATTTAGTGACGACCTGGTAATACTTACAGGAAGTCGTGCTTTATAACATTACTTGGAAGAGGTATACCTTCAGCAGTGGACTTGTGAACGGCTGTATTTATGATGATGACGATGTCTATGCTAGTTGCATATTTCATAGACTAGTTCTTTCTTAATAGAAGCAGGCGTTACTTTGTGGAAATCCATTATAATGAAATTGTTATAACTTAATTTGCTTAATACCGCGTAAAGAAATCTACTGGGCGGGACACATCATTTTATTTCTTTACGCGGAATTAAGCAAATTAAGTTATAACAACTTCATTATTTCTTTCTTTCTTTGGTAATTGACTCTTACGGTTATAATTTAGCCAGTGGTGTCAAGTAACAAGTAACAATTTGTTAAAAAACTTCATAACAATATGTTGACGCGTCACATTGCAAAGTATTTGGGAGATTGCGACGGCAGATCCGCTCTTCCCTCGAGCCCAGAAACAGTCGATGACGATAGTATCTTAAGACGCCTAACCTATATTATCTTAAGGTTCACGTCACCATCACAGCACTTGTTTCATCGTTTCCACCAATAGTACACATGCGCAGACATTTAACATACAAAATCGAACCACTTTTATGTATAAAAATTAATTCAAAACATTATTCAAACAATAATATTGGAACAATAATCCACCAGTGTTTAGAATCATTAACTAACACAAAGAGCATATAATAATTACGTTTAGACTCATCTGAAACAAAAATAATAGCGAAAGTCAAAGACAACACAAACACAGAAACAATAAAGAGGCCAAAGTAAACATTTTGAGGAGTCAATAGCGGCTGAGTGTGCCGGAGCAGACGGTACTGCAGACGGTGGAAGTGTAGGCGTCGATCCCGTGCAAACATATCGGTAATATGACAAGCACCAATCGGCTGCAGAAATGCCAGTCAATAAATCTCTGTAATGACAGCGCAGACACAGTCTGTTTGATTTACGTCGCTCTTAATCGACAGAAGCGAATTGGGAATAACGATATTGCAGTTTATTGTTTCAGTGTTGCAAGTGCTTAAACTGTTTTCAATTTGATTTTATATATTTGCACGAATAATTCAGATTAAATAAAACAGATTTTATGTATTTCTTCGCTTTTATTTATTTATATCAATTATTTATTTATTTTATTTGGCTGACCAACAGTGAAAACACTAAAATTAATAAAATGCATTAGTAATAATACTAAGTAAATGCCTGACCATTTACAGGTTAGCACAGCATGTACCAATATAAAGTTACTTATAGAATAATATACAACAAAACAAAATCAACAATTTAACAATAATACAGTAAAAATATTTCATTCATCATTATTGATATCAATGTCGAATTATGGTTTAATAGACCTCAGAAATTATATTCTTTAACCGAGTAGTGGCGAACTAAGAATATCCACTAACCCATATCATGGCAAGTGTTGTAAGAGGCAACATAAGAAAACTAAACCAGAAAATGGTCAGCAGAATCTTCCTAATAATAGCTGAATAAATATAAAAACTGCGATTGCTAACCCGCTTGCTAAATGTAGCAACTATAACAATTATTTCCTATTCCCCTGTGAGGTAATTTATAAAGAAGGTTGTTCAGCAGTAAACTTTTAATAGGCTGTAATGGCATTTCCATTGGGTGTACTCTTTACGTTATTGGTCAACAAAATTACTAGTTGGTATTATAAATTTAATATTAATGTATATAGTATAGTATTGTTTACTTTATTAGGAATAAAATTACCAGTATAATACTCGTAATATTGTATTAGTTAAATTAGGTGACAGCGCTTAGCTAGGTGTCAAAAATATAATTTTCGCAGTGTTGACTCATAAACAAATAAACTTTGAAAGTAAAACATTATCTGAATACAAAGTTTCATCCAAATTGTTAGAGTCGTTTCAGATAAACCAATTACATACATCATATACATACCTATATATTTTTCATTAAAATAAATATAATATACAATCATTTCTCACTTAATGAATGAGATTATCATTTGACGTGTAACTGCCTCTCAAAAGAGAAAAAGGTAGTAGTCTATTGGGGCAAGGTCTAGAGAATATGGTGTATGAGGAAGGATCTCTAGTTTTAGCTCTTCTAATTTTGCTAACATCTCTGTCAATGTGGTGTGATTTTGTACGCGAGGCCGCTACCTATGTGTCACTAAGTTCGTGAACTAACCATTTGTCAAGCTTCTCTGTTTTATTGATTTATTTAGTTATTTATTTATTCTTTATCGAACTTTACTCAATGTACAGAAACAAAAGGCGGACTCAATTCTAATAGCATTCTATGCCAGTCAACCTATTTAATATTGTTACACACATGTATCAAAAGCAGACGCTAGCTCAGCTGTAGTTTGAGACGGATCCGCCTTCAGTTTATCATTAGCAACCTTCTTATACGTGTGGTCAGAAGGTTCATGTGCGTGGATAAAATTTCCCGAACGAAAGCGATTCAACCATATCAACCAACGCATATCGTTTGATCCTAAGAGATATTAAAAATAACACATTTTTTTAATTATATGGTTATAAATATAGAGATATTGCAGAAAAACAAATCCCAGAAACTAAAGTATTACTAATATTAAAAAAGAAATAACATTGAATAACATGCCTAAAATATAAATGTTATTTAAATTTAGAATTCCAACAATAAATCAAAGTTATTTTTATCGCGTTTAATTTAAACTAATCCGTAAAATTGTTTAATTTAATGTGTAATATTCACGTAAATATAAGAAATCATTATTCGAATTCCAAGTCAAAGCTTTTTGAGTTCAAAGTGGCTAGTTCAACAAAACGTCAATTTCATGCGTAAAGACCTAATTGTTTGCTTTGTAACAGTGTCAAAATATTATTGCATCGTAAACAACAGGCTAGCACCCGATAGGTCAAACATGACGTGATGCAACGTCACAACACCGTCACGGGTGTCTGGTTACCTCCACGGCCTTCCATCGGCTTGCTTTCATTAAGGCCACGATAATTTTATCGCATGACGCGACTCGCGAGCACCCATCCTAAAATTCGACCGACCTGAAATAGCTCAGTGTACGCTTGCTAAGAATTGCCCGCTATAGCCGTATTGGATAATACCTCCTATGAGATAATCTATAAGCCTCCCCAGCTTATGTTTTTTTATAGGCTGTAATGTACATGGAAAAATTACCAGTTAATATTATAATGTTAGTATTATAATGTACATAATATAGTAGATATCGTTTACTTATTAGAACCATACAGCCTAATATTCGACCGACCTAAAATGGCTCAGTGTAATCTTGCTAAGAATTGCCCGTTATAGCCGTATACCGTAGAGGTTACCACTCTTCGCCTCTTACACACCTCTGATGGTGAAAAACTTTTTTTTTAATATTAAATTGTACGCAGCTAAGTAGCCGTGGTAGCTTAGAGGCTAAGCGCTCGCTAGGTTCGATACCCGCCGGCGCCGACAATACTGTTAATTGGAATTTAAATTTCTGATTAACAAGTGGTAGCACCACTCGACGGTGAAGGAAATCATCGTGAGGAAGCCTGCATGTCTGGGGAATAAAAAAAAATTCGAGGACATGTAAGGTCGCCGGCGGACTAATTACTACATTTAAAACTCTTTCAGAAATGCGAAAAGGCATGTACCCACCACTGAGAGAAATAAAAGATGTGACTTTACTTTTTACTTTTATATAGTAAATTTGCTTATTCACCGGGACCAATTTAATTCTTCAATACGCAATAGCTAAGCACCGATCTGGGAAGCTATAATATGGAAATTGTTTTAAAAAAATTAAGTTTTTTAATGTAGGATCTTATTTATTCTTTTCTTTCTTTGTGATATTCTATAAGGGTTAATTTATTTGACCTAACTAAACCGTCAAAATATAAAAAATGACCGTCTAAATTTTTAAATTAAAAGATTCATGCTCTATTTTTACCCTTGGGGTGGAACTTTTTCTTTTTTCCTTTCCACAAATTTTTATGCAAGGATTGTAAAATATTATGATATTTTCTGTTAAAATCGAAAAAGATACAACTCTGTTGAATCACAGTCTTGTGAAGCAGAGTCCATAATAGTTGATAGTCGTTGAATATTTGATATATTTACTGCCAAATACTTTACTAAAAATAATTATTAATAAAGTAAAACAAAATGTAATAATCAAGCGTTAATTTGCGGAATTTAATATAAGGTACGTGAGGGTATAATGGTCACCTTAAGCTTTGCGGCCCTATAAAACCAAAACACAGAGTGGACAGAGGCAAAAACACAAAGTCGTATACTGTAACTAATATATTAAGAAAAAAAATTGCAAACAAGCTTTGGCAATAATTAGGAACACTTCGAAATATCAACTTAAAAAACTAAGTACACTACACAATACTAAAATCGACTAAAATATTAACCATTATATCAACTGTCATAATGACGTCGATAATGCAGGGCCCTTTTGACCCTTTATAATTTGATTGACTAATGAAGAGCTATCGCTACAAGGCTGTAGTTTTTGAGATATAAGAAAGTGACCATATTAACCGGATGACCATATTACCCTCACGTACTATATTATTTTTTCTTTAAATTAATTAGCTTTATCAGCTTGAAAAGCAATCATACTATATTCTATTACTAGTTTTTGAATAAAACTATAAAGTTAGGATTTTATAACGTTTTTTTTTTATTGATTGCAGCCTATCAAAGTCCACTGCTGTAGGCCCCCCATAGATTGCCTCATAAGGGGAAAATTTGCCATAGTTGCTACCCTTGGCAGGCTGCTGCATATCTCTTGGTTTGTTTCCCTCTGTCGCCTCTTACGGCACCCACTGGTCGATATTTGATAGTGTAGTTCACATAACTTTAATATTTTTTTCTAAATAACCTTCCCTTTGAAGGCTAATTTTTAGTTCCTTTTACCTAATACCTAAAGTATTCATTTTACAATTTGGTATCGTATAAAATTTATTCGAAGACGATATTATCCTCCTTTTCCAGATATAAGATATACTCACAGTAGACATGTGTCAATTGTGAATGATTTGTCCATTTGACCCGGAACACATCAAAGTATTGATGATTACAATTACATTTTTTAAAAGTTCTGGATCAAACGATTGACATTAACTACTACCAAAGAGTATAATAATGTCCGACGACCGCCATTATCGAGCGGGTCTCACCGATCACAGAGTACTGAAACTCGAAATGATCCATTTGAATGATCGACCCGAATGACCCGATTCGTAAAACGAATCAATACTTGAATGATCAGGTAACTTGAAATGACATGATCCTTATAACTTATAATGGATCCTTAAAACCTCAAAACTTGTAGATGTATTAAAATTTGGAATTCTAAACATTGTACCCATTATAGCAATGTAAAATAATTTAGTTGCTTAAATCTTATCCGGAATTGGAAAATTTTCGCTTTTTAATTTCAATAAGAAAGATTTATGAGCGGTTATAAAATTTCACTGTCCGTGTACATAGAAATCACTTTAACGAGTGCACTGAAATATTAAGAAATTTGTTTCGTATTTATTCATAAAATTCAACATTATAACAGTGATTTGTACTTATTGAGGCACACTGCAATTTTTAATAGTTGCGATACGAATGGGTCTGCTCGTCCGGGGTAGGGTCAGCGTACCAACCTAAGAATTTCTCCTGTATCGTGGGGGCAGTTTACCGTTACCGTTACTGTTACAGCGTATTAAAGTCGACTGTTGAACATGGCGTCCCCCACAGATTGCCTCATAGGGGGGATATTTGCCATAGATGCTACGCTTGGCAAGTGGGTTGGCAACCGCTGTTTTTTATTTTTAGTCGTTATTATGAAGACGGTGCTGCCCTTCTCCTGATTTCTTTCGACGTCCATACCCGGAAAAATTATTTGAAGGCCTTACAAATACTTGTTCCGTGCGGGATTTGAACTCGCGGTCCTCAGCGCTGCAACTCATTGCTAAGCCACTACGCCACGGAGCCGTCTACAAGCAGAATAATGATGCTGTGTTTCGTATGGTGAGTGTAAATAACCGGAGACCTTTTTACTGGTAACAAGCCATTCCATCTTAGTTCTGAGGAATGGCAACGCATCTGAATTTTGATTCTTAATCGAGGTTAGATTCAGATGCCTATGGGCCGCAGCATTCACCTACCATCAGCTTGTTTGTTTCCTCGTTTGTCACTCTTATTCTATAAAAAAAACGAAAAAGGCAATATATTTTTATGTATGGATGTATTTTACAACAGTGATAACACTTTCCGTGCATATTAACACATCTTACTATGCCCGAGATGGGTTATTAATAACAATTTACATACGTACGTCACTATTATTGATGAAGAACCTAAGTGCTAGTGAGAGGTTAGTTAGATATAATTTTTAAGCGAATTAGAGAGCAGTTAGTAAATCTTTCACCCCATTTTGTTCCGTAGGTGTCATAAGAGGCAACTTTAGGAAATCCCAGAAGGATCTCATGGCATCCAATAGATGGTGGTATGACCATCTCGTTTACGCCAGGCGTAAAATAACCAGGCCAACAACGGGCAGCAGCGCCAAAGGTGCAAAATATCTTGTACTGTAATCGCCTAGCTGCCGGCCAAACGTGACGAAGTGAACCTTCCTTACAATGAGAAAGACCCTGTCCAGCTGATGCATTTTTGAAAGGCTTGTGCCCAGCCGTGGACTTAAAAGGTTGATAAACGTAGTGATGAACAATGGACTCTATGATCCAACTCTTCGATTTCTCCTAAGTATGGTTGTATAAATTTGAAACACTATTATTCCAGAGTGAGTCCTGTGATTCCGGAGAGTGGGGCTGGTCTGGCCTTGACGAATCAGGAGGCGGCGGGCCCAAGGTTCCAGGTTTGGTTTCCGCTTGCCTCTCACATTTGCGGCGCCACGGGCTGCACACACTTGGCTTGTTCAGGGTCTCTGCTTCGAAGAAGAGAGTTCGACAGGTACGTGAAAATTACTAATTATATTCATGCATTCATTCATTTAGATATGCAGGAAGATGGATGCAGGTGGCTCACGACCGTGCTTTGTGGTATTCCTTGGTAGAGGCCTATGTTTAGCAGTGGACTTGTAAAGTGTTCTAATGACGATGATGATGATGATTCATTCATGTCAGCCTATCAAAATTCCACTGATGAACATAGATCTGTTCCATAAATTGCCTCATTTGCTATAGTGGCTACGTTTGGTGGTGTTGGTAGGTTGGCAATCGCAGTTTTTTTTTTATTATTTGGATTTTTATCAGAAAGATGCCCATCTTGTGTTTAATTTATCTCTGTCACCTCTTACGAAATCCACGGGAGATCCACCACGGATATAAGGAAGTGGATTATCTTACGCCTCCACTAGACGGCAAGTATTTCATAGTTATAGTGAAATTGTTGTAACTACTCCTAACGCCATCTATTGATCAAAGGAAGTAACTGTTGAACATGGCATAATAAGTATTAAAACTATTAGATTAAAGTAATTGCTACCTGTTAGAAACATCAGCCAACTTCAGAGTAGAAGAGTCGAGTTAATAATAACTTCTAAAAATACTATCTTTCATTAACAGAAAAACATATTAACCTTCGCAATGACTAAGCGGTTTAGATGCAGAGCTACGAATCACGGATTTGATTCCATGATGTAGAGGATATAATGTCTAGTTTCGTGAAACTTAACTTAATAGACTAATCCAGCGATTCTCAACCTTTTTGTCTGGCTACCCTAAATGCAGCTGTACTTAAATCTTGTAAACCTGTATTTAGTGGTTCAATTTTGTACTACTATTGAGTTATACAACATATTTATCATTAATCACCATAATAACCTTGTCAGTCGTCGAATCTACTAGTTACTTTCAAATTAATTTGGGTCCTCTTCACGACCCCCTGGAATAGCTGTTACCGTCGAAGGATAAGAACCACTAGGCAATGCCTATGTCTTTAATGGAGTGATTGATGAGTATTTTTTATAAAACCATGTATGTGTTTGTGGCTACTGCAGTCCATGGACACCTGCAGCCAACTTTAAACAAAGAAGGCTACAGATGGGTTGTCACCTCTCTGGGCTAAAGATGGAGTGCCTCACAGCCTGTAATTATACTGGCTCTCTACACCCGTCTTTTAGACAGGAGCGAACCCAAATTCATTTCTCTCATTCGTCAATGATCAGGATTTTTTTATAGAATAAGGGTGACAAACGAGCACACAATCCACCTGATGGGAAGTGAATGCTGTGGCCCATAGCCATCTACATTCTATCCTCGATTAAGAATCAATGCAGATGCGTTATCACTCTTGAAGACTAAGATGGAATATCTCATTTCCATTAAAAAGGGTCTCCGATTCTCAACATCTACAAAACCCAGCAGCATTAAGCTGCTATTTCAAGCTGGTATTCTGTGAGAGCGCAGTCCCTCCCTGTTCGTACCGACCCATTCGTGCATCAACCATAATAAAGCTGCAGCGTGGCTTTATCTAATAAAATGATACGTGCAAATAAGGTTTACATTTGTAGAAAAAAATGTTACGTAGGTCTTGTCGCATGCATTTGGAGATCTGTCACTTCATTTGTCTGTATACTCTCTTATCTGCTGAAGACTGCAGCTTCTTTGTCTTTTGTATGTGGACTATGAGAAAGCCTTTGATTTCTTCGAAATTTGTGCGGTACTACAGACCCTTCAGCGATGCCAAGTTGACTGTCGGTATATCGAGGTGCTGAAGTTTTTGTACAGTAGGGCTACGATGGCTTTACGAGTACGAAACAAGAGTGCAGAAAGGTGTAAGATATATCCCCGAAACTCTTCATTGTTGCATTGAAAGACTTTTTCAAGGTTATGAACTGGAAAGGATTTGGTATTAACATCAATGGCGAGTACATCACTCACCTTCTTTTTACCGACGAGGTATTCCATATAGCAGAATCCCTGGAGGATCTCAGCACTATGCTCGATGATCCCCATAGTGTCTCCTAACGGATAGATTTTAAAATGAAAGGTCAGTCGACGGATCCCACTTGGCTTAGCAGCGTTCAGGAAATTATGATATATGTTATCGTCACGTATACCTCAAAACTTAAAAACAAGTTTTTTTTTTATAGGATAGGGTGACAAACGAGCACACAGTCCACCTGATGGTAAGTGGTTGCTGTGAACCATAGACATCTACATCTATCCTCAATAAAGTGTCAAAATGCAGATGCGTTGTCACCCGCAAGGACTAAGATGGAATGCCTCTTTTCCAGTAAAAGGGTCTCCGGTTCTCTACACTCACCATACGAAACACAGCAGCGTTAAGCTGCTATTTTACGCTGGTATTCTGTGAGAGCGTGGTCCTTCCCGGCCGAGCCGACCCATTCGTGCTACAACTATACTACTAATATAGCTGCAGCATGGCTCTACCACGTATACGTAGATTTTACAACTAGTGCGTGATGCCAATGATGACATATAACAAAGCTCAAGGTTACTCAGCGAGCTACGGGGAGGGCTATGATTGAAGTTACTCTGCACGATAAGATTCCTAATGAGAACATACGCAGCAGAACCAGAGTAACCGACATATCGTAACGGATTATTAAGCTGAAATGGCAATAGACCGACCATATAAAAATGTTGGGAGTTTATTAAAACTCCTAAAATTTTAATAAACTCCCAAAACCATCAAAGAGACTGATAATATGGACAAATTCAAGAATATACTATTCTATCAACGAATATTTTAATGATAAAATGAATGGGTTTCAGTAGGTACCTACAATTAATGTCCGATTTATTTATTATATTTTATTTGTTATATTTTTATCATTGTGTTACTAAAAATTATGTAATGGCTAATAAAACAATAATTTATGCATTTTTCGTAGACATACTAATGATTATTGAGATTGTAATGTTATTAAATATTAATATTAGTAATGCAAGATGAGGATGTTAATCAAATATTTGTATGCCTTCTAAGGTGAAACAGAGTGTTACTAATTATACCTTTTCCACCAAGCTTGTAACTTTTTACCTATGTTTTACAAATACATTCTTTGAATTTTGAATATATTTAGCTTACGTTAACATACATATATATACTCGAAAAACATTATATACTCCTTCAGGTGCAGTCGGGTAAAAAGATCTTGATGTTATCTGATATAGGAACTGTCCTAAAAATAAAATCTTCCTACAGACATTGGAAAAAATCTAAAGTCCAAAAAAGTTGTGGATATTCACTAAATCTTACTTTCACCTCATTGTCTTTGAAGCTCGAAGGATCTAGTTATCTTTTCGAAGGACCAAAAATGTTCGGTATTTAACAAATGTCCAATAATTTAATTATGTGAAAACAGGTTATTAAAAATGAAAAAATATAAGATTAAAATATGTTATGATAAGTTAAATTTTATTTCTGACAAATGTAATACATATTATATAATGTTTTGTTGATTGCTTCATTGCTCTAGTTGTCCTAAGCGCAACTAATGGTCATGGGATCGTTGGTTTTAATCCCGAATCGGGTGAAATTCAATTCGAAAATCATTTATTGGGTTTTTCTGTCAAGAAATTTTCAATAGCAATCAGAAAGTTGGCCCTGCGCCTGATCTCTTTCCGCTCGTGTAGGATTTCCGTCCCATCAGAATATGAGAGTGAGGGAATAGAGAGTGTACCTGTGCTTGCACATACACGCAGGCATTACAATCATGTTCTGCGCAGATGGCTAGGCTCCATTGAAACTGACTGCCGTGATAAAATTCGGTCTGAATGACATTATTATTATGTTATGTTATGTCTAGCAAGACCAGTATCACTGCGACCTATAAGTTCTATTGAGATCGCTGCTAGCGATGGCTATAGTTCCGTGCTAAGCCTTATGTCTTCAATTAATTAAAGGAGTTGCTTAGCTGTGAGCAATTTCACTTCTTTTGGGGTAAGTTCATAGTTTCCCAGATGAGTGTTATGTTTGTGCGTTAAGGGTCTCAATCAGTTAGGATGTGCAGAGGTGTTTCTTCCGTTAAGGAACAGAATCGGCACATCCTTGAGTTGCTTAGTCCCAGGATGGTAATGTTAATGAGTTTACGTCCGTCGTGATTTAGGTGAAAATTTGAACACTTTTTAAAATTTTCGAATTATAGCGATTAATGTGCGTAAAATGTACAGCCAGCAGAAACCTGCGTTTGGACTGTATACCCATGTACAACCATAAATCGATTTCAAACTGCTCCTAATGATGTGAAGCGATAACGATTACAAAATCGAATCCGACTTGCAGTACACACATAACGTAAAGCACGTGTGGCAATTTCGATATAACAAAAACGTTATTTCCATCAGCAAAACGCCAAGTTTAAACGTCTACATTGTAGCGGCAGCAAAATCGAAAACACTAACGCAGAGTTGCTATGACAGAAAATACAACTGTAAATCTGCACAAATCTCAAGTTTACGGAGCTGACATCGATACAGTCGGCGGGGATAAAACATTGACCGACGGAATTAGATGTTTTGCCGATCGTATTGGCCGTTGCAACTAAGCACACTGTTGACCCAGATAGCGCGTTGGATTTATAACAACATACTCTAGACGAGTTCAGAGATGGGCATTGATCGGTCCGTGGTAATATTTCTTTTATAGAATAAGGGTGATAAACGAGCACAAAGCCCAGCCGGTAAGTGGCTGCTGTGGCTCATGGACAGCTACATCTACCCTGGATTAAGAATCAAAATGCAGATGCGTTGTCATCCCTGAGGACTATGATTGAATGCCCCGTTTCCAGTAAAAAGAATCTCCGGTTCTCAATACTCGTCATAAGAAACAGAGCAGAATTAAGCTGCTAGTGAGAGCGTGGTACTTCTCCGGTCGAGCCAACCTATTCCTGCTATAGCTATAATATAGCTTCAACGTGGCTCTCTCAACGTAAAATATGGTGCAAATAGAAATTTAGATAGAGCTGTGTTCAGTGTTGTTATAAATAGCCGCACGAATAACTGAAATAACGTCCGCTATCACGCTCTCGGATTCTTCGTTTCAATTTGCATCATCTTCCTCGACGTGCATTTATTGCAATTTATTTTTATTATACTGAAATTATAAAGATACAATCAATGTGCAAATAAATAAAACAGAAGCATTTTTCTATGTTTCAAATGTTTGCACTTCACGATTGTTGGTCAGAACAGATAGATAAATAGATAGATAATTATTTATTGTACACCAAATCAATACATAAACGAAAGAAAAAGAAAAAAAATAGTGACACATTGGGCGGTCTTATCGCTAAAAGCGATTTCTTCCAGACAACCTTTGGATGCATAGGATTAGGAAAATTGTGTGGTTTGGTGATGCATAAACAATATTTATAAAGATTTGCATATAATATATAGAAATAAATAACAAATAAAGACATAAAATACGAATGTATATTATGTCTTTATTTGTTATATGTATATAATTCAAAGGTTAAGATAGTGATTGTGTACAAGCTTCTGAAAAACAGATGAAGATTGCGTGCGCCTCACTGACAGAGGTAGGGCATTCCATAGTCGGACTGCGTGGATAGTAAACGACCTGTCCAAAAATTTGGTATTATGGGCAGGCATTTTTAATGTAAAATTTTCTGATGATCTCAAAACAGTCGAATGGGAATAGTGAGGGAATTCAAAGCGATCCTTAAGATAAGAAGGATAGGATGGATTAAAGAGAACATAATAAAGAAGTGACAGAATATGAGCATTCTGGCGAAGACGAATAGGAAGCCACTTGAGCTTATTACGAAAACAAGAAACATGAGATCATATTTAGAATCATATACAAAAATTTTGAAGACACTCAAGTTTCTCTGTAGGACTCTTCCTACCCTTAAACCCGCCTAAAAATAAGAGAAAATCTATGCCTAGCGGTGGGACGTATATAGGCTACTACAATACTTTGATTACCTACATAATGGCAGTATCGAATTTCACGTCTCACCATCCGTCTCTTTACTTTCAGCTTCGAGAAGAATGGGAGAGAGCGCAAGAAGCAGCCTTAGACTCCGCGGTATGTCCGCACGACGTGGCCACATTACTTAAGGAATTTTTAAGAGATCTCCCTGACCCATTACTCTGTAGAGATTTATATCCTGCGTTTTTACAGACACAAAGTAAGTGTATATTTTTATATATGTATACATACGTATGTGATTTTATATATTATTTTGATTATTTTTTTTATTTTTTATATGATAGGGTGACAAACGAGCACACAGTCCACCTGATGGTAAGTGGTTGCTGTGACCCATAGACATCTACATCTATCTTCAATAAAGAATCAAAATGCAGATGCGTTGTCACCCGTGAGGACTAAGATGGAATGCCTCTTTTCCAGTAAAAGGGTCTCCGGTTCTCTACACTCACCATACGAAGCACAGCAGCATTAAGCTGCTATTTTACGCTGGTATTCTGTGAGGCGTGGTCCTTCCCCGGTCGAGCCAACCCATTCGTACTACAGCTATACTACTAATATAGCTGCAGCATGGCTCTACCACGTAAACTTTAATTTAAAGCATATTGCATGCTATATATATTCAATGTGCTTTTATTGTTATCTACATTTTAGAAATCTTATATTCGATCTTTACATGCAACGCTCACTTCATGTTTAGGTATAATATCATGGAATCGTAATAAAACCAGGGGGAGCCAGGAGACCCATAGCACAGGGTAACTTAGTTTGGACTCCTGTCTCCCACAACAACTAAAAATTCATAAACTATTTATGAAAGAAATGTAACTATTAAAAATGTGGGAGAAATAAATGTTTATTTCTATTATTATTTATTATCGCCTATATTATTACAACGTTTTTATTAACTTGCTTTCGTGTATGTCTATTCGGGTCGAATTCAGTAATTGACTTTAAACTTAACTTCCCGATGAGCTAGAGACTTGACATTATGTACATAGCTCAGAATCGGATGACAATGTAAGAATATAAAAAATATTCTTATATTTTTTCTTTATAATCTTATATTATAAAAACGAAGTATATTAAAAAAATTACATCTCAATTTTTTTAAATTTCACTTTTAATTTCATAAGTTTGTCGTATTATAGTGATGTAAGAGAAATCGATACTCGTAGGTGTTGTAGGAGTCTATTTGGTAAACAGCCAGAAAAATTTAATGGCATCGTACATATGACGGAATTACCGTTTCAAAATTGCCGTACTAAATTCTGAGACTTTAATCGGGTACAAATGTCATAGATGTCTATTAGGTGATGTGGATACCAATCTGTCTACAAAGCTTGGTGTTACCTTAGTCTTTAGATTACCACTTTCTCTTAAATCTTTTTTATTACTGTTAGTAAATTCATGCATTGTTTTTTTAAGATTACTAGTAACACCATTATCATTACTCATATGAACATAATGTCTCGAAGGACCATTACGTTTGAACCGATAAATCAAAGATGAACAGTATAATATAGGTATAATAATAATAAATTTTATTAACACAAAGTAATGTTTACATTATTTATCGTTAAGACATTTGAACAAATGATATGAGTTATAACTTATCTATACAATTTTATGCACAAGCGTCTAAACTAGGCCGAGCCTGAATCTTAGACACTAGTCTGATGACACCATTATTTGCAGTTATAAAAGTATATGGCATATTATAATTCACTTAATCTATTACGTTACAAATTCGCAAATACATTAGGTACCACTTTTTTGCGTTTACCGTCACACTAACTTATTATGCGTATGAAAGGTTAGACTACTATTAATTATAGGAACTTTATTAATTTCTTAATTTAAAATTAAAAAAAATATAAATGATTATTGGTATGACGATGCAAAGAACTATTTTTTTTTTGGTGATAGGTTACAATAAAGTATTGCAAAGGTATATGATATATAACTTTCAATTCTACAGGTATTTAACAAAAGTTATGCAATTTACAGTGAACAGACATAGACATATTATATAATTATTTAATTCATGGTGTTTGAAAAGTCTTTTTTTATTTTCGTTTTAAATTACATTTATTTATTTATTTAGGCTTAGGCTTACCAACTAAACACATGCAAAACATTATTAATAAACATTTTAACTTAATTAAATATAGTTTTATTAGTATTTAGCTATACAAGTGAAATAATCTTTAGTTATTATAACTAAAGTAGTTTTAGTAGATATGTATTATTTTGATCTAATATTATTTTAAAGTGACCAAGAAATTTTCAGTTTCTTCTGTATTTAGAGTTTTTAACCAAGATGATAGTAGTTTTTTACATTGATATTTGTTAAGCGGGTAAATTTGTAGAATTTTATTTATTTTATTGTAAAGCATAGGACCTAAATAGCATTGAAATTTAGTTATAAAATATGTTTTAAAATGGCCGGTAAAGCCTTACCTTTTCAGCGATTGGTTGTTAATTCGTGATAATATGTAAGTTTTTCATGTTGGAATATAACAGCGTCTTTAATATATAATTGTCTAACTGTCAATACGTCACATTCTGAATAAAGTTTGCCTGTGGAATAGCTAAATGGTTTAAATGTCATTACTTTGAGTAATATACGCTGCGCTCTTTCTAATTTTATGAGATGAGTTTTACGAGCTCCACCCCATGAGGTAATACAGTAAGACAAGATAGACTGTGCCAATGATAAGTAAACAGTCTTCAGTAAAGAATAGTCTGTCACGTGTCTTAGTTTTTGAATATATATACCAAGCTTCTTGTTTTCCCTGCTAACTGATTAATATGAGGGCACCATGTCAGATTCTCATCCAACACTACGCCTAAGTATTTTACTGTGTCATTTCGGTCTAAAGATGTGCAATTGCATTGAATTGAGCTTTTGTTTTTGCAGGTGTGTGTATTGATTTTAAATGTATTTTCAGTAGTAAGCGCTCGTTTATTATTTGCAAACAACATTAATTTTGTTTTAGAGATATTCAGAGTAAGTAGGTTTTGATTGTGCTATTGTAACGTTGCTTGCATTCCTAATTCAGCATGAGTCTTAACTTCATCCCAACTTTTTCCATAGAAGATTAGTGCAGTGTCATCAGCGTAAGTATAAATTTTGCAACTATCTAATTTAAGGTTACATAAATCGTTAAATAAATTTAAATAAAAGTTGGTCCGAGTACACTACCCTGAGGTACACCATAGTTAATAGGAGCATTATTACTAAAATAGCCGTCAATAGTTACCCTCTGGATCTTGTTTTTTAAGTAGTCCTCGAATAAAGCAAATGCCATCCCTCTGATACCGACTTTTTCCATTTTATTCAACAAAATTGGAACAGATACTGTGTCGAAGGCCTTTGCCAAATCTAAGAACACTCCAATACTTTACTATCTATTTGACGAACTACAAATTCGGTAAGATCAGAAACTGCATCAGCTGTTGAACTACCGGCTCTAAAACCACACTGATTGTTGGATAAGATATTATTTTTTTCTAAATACTATATACTGGGTATTTGTGAAGGCGTCCGCGCAGTTATGGCCCTAGTCAGCTGATTTAAATTACACTACTGATTTTATTTTTAAGTATTTTCATGTTTTTTAAATGAAATAATCGTTTCATTTAGCTGTACTAACATGATGGAGCGTGAATAAAGCTAATAAAACGTTGTTAAAAGATGATTTTTTCCTTGGGATCGATTTTCTTAGTTTTAGGATCGTTAGTACTATCGTCTGTCTTCATTTTCGGGAGCGTTTCACAAACACCCGGTATAATATATATAGTCTTTTGTTCAAAATATTTTCAAAGATTTTGGATAGGGAGGGGAGTACTGAAATATTGGGATATTCACTAAATAGGTACAATAAGTTAGAATTTACATTAATTATATTAAATGATCGTTCGCTATTGTGTTTGAGGTTGCCGTGGGTGCACGGCCTATGCCAATAACGCTCCCCACAGTTTCAAAAAGAAATATTAACCTTTATATTTTTCTATAAATTTAACTCCCCTCCATGAAATCTGTCAAAATTTCATCTCATTCCTAAGTGGCGCCGCCCTGGTGGCAGAAAATGTTGTATATACCTTCATTACCTCCCACTCTGGAAGCAAATTTAAAGACGTCAAAACCCGTGTGCAGAGGTGCGCAACCGGCGGCTGCAGTGGGAGGCGCTGCGGCTGCTGGTGCAGCTGCTGCCGGCGGCGCACCGCGACACGCTGAGCGCGCTGCTCGCCTTCCTGGCGCAGCTCGCCGCGCACGCGAACGACGACGCGTGCCCCGGGAACAAGATGGACGCCGCCAACCTCGCCACCGTCTTCGCGCCTAACATCCTGCACCGCAACAAGCCCAACGAGGCCGCCAGGTGACTACACCCCAACTATATACAAATAATATTACAAATTATCTATCGTCCTTGTTCGTACTAACAAAACAACTGGTACCATCTATTGATGACGAGTGAGCTAAGCGTGAAAGAAATCAAAATTTTTATTTAATTTAATATTGTAATTTAATTAATTTATTATACGAATATTGTAACGTTTGAATATATTTTTATTTGAATTTTGGAGTATTTAAAAAAAATAGAATAAAGATGACAAACGAGCACACAGTCCACCAGATGGTTATTGGATGCTGTTGCCCATATACATCTACATCTATCCTCGATTAAAAATGCAGATGCGTTGTCATCCCTGAATACTAAGGTAGAAATATTCTTTTTCTGTAAATGTGGTCTCCGGTTCTCTATTCTCACCATACGAAATACAGTAGTATTAAGCTGCTATTTTATGCTGGTATTCTGTGAAAGCGTGATCCTTCCCTGGTTGAGCCGATCCATTTGTGCTACAACTATCACATACCTATCATATATACACGTATATTTGAGAATCTACCGTGTGTATATTTATTTGGTCCTTCGAGCCGGATTTGAAGTTCTAATTTAATTCAACTTACGGTTGCACGAGAAAGCTTGCTAATACGCACTTGTAAGCCTCGAGTCTAACAGTATTTCAACTCAAAATTTTCAAGTAAAAGTAATAGCCTATAGACGTCTCACTGCTGGACATACCAAAAACGTGTTAACGGACTTCATATGTCCTCAAAATTTAAGTCATAAATTATTAATTATTGGTTACAGTGCGGAGCAGTTATCAGAGCGCGCGGACGTGATCAACGTGGTGCGGCAGCTGGTGGAGCGGCAGGGGGAGCTGTGGGCGCTGCCCGCCGAGCTGCTGCACGAGGCCTACATACACCTCGCGCACAGCGCGCCCGCCCTGCTGGACTCGCTGCTGCGCGCCCGCGCCGAGTCAGTACACGCACCCACCCCCCCGTTAAATGCGCAAGAATATAAGCTACGATTAATTAGATCCGCTGCTATTAATTACATCTACAATTAGACGACGATTCCTCGACTTTTGACTTCTAAAAAGAGAGGAGAGGCTCATAAATATCAGTGGGTAGATTATGTTGATGAGAATGTAGAGTTTACTGGAAGCGTTAGTTTGGATAACATTATCGTGTTGGCTATGTTCATAAAAAAATTACATTACATAATATCGTCGCGTGGGTGGTGTACAAGGTGACAGAGGACAATAAACCAGGAGATGGGCAGCAGCGTCTTCCTAATAAAAACAAAAAAATAAAAACTGCCAAGCATGGCAGTTTTATTATCTATAGTAGAATTAACTAGTCAGTCTATGAATTTGATAGACTGACTAGTTAATTCTACTATTGTTTAAATAAAAAATAAAATTGCAAATAACAATTTATTTAAATTTATTTTACATTTTTATGTTCTAGTTTTCTATAGTAAAGTTATTTTTATATGTTTGAATGTTGATTCTGATATCGCACTTAACGGCACAGGGTTTATGTTACATGTTGTATAATTGTAAGTGTTTGGTTGCAGGAGCGCGGCGGCGGAGAGCGGGATGGGTTGTGGTGCGGGCTCGGGAACTGGTGCGGGCGCGGGCGGCGGCGCGGGCGGGAGGCGGGCGGCGGGGCGGGCGGCGGGGCGGAGGGTGCAGCGCGGCGCGTGTGGTCGCGCGAGCAGTTCCTGCACGGCGCCGCCGCCACCGCCGCCGCAGAGCACAGGTGAGCACGGGACTCCTGTTGGTACTGGCGTGCGCGGGGGCGGGCGGAGGGCGGGTGGCGGGGTGGGCGGCGGGGCGGAGGGTGCAGCGCGGCGCGTGTGGTCGCGCGAGCAGTTCCTGCAGCGCCGCCGCCACCGCCGCCGCAGAGCACAGGTGAGCACGGGACCCTGTTGGTACTGGCGTGCGCGGGGGCGGGCGGAGGGCGGGTGGCAGGGTGGGCGGCGGGGCGGAGGGTGCAGCGCGGCGCGTGTGGTCGCGCGAGCAGTTCCTGACGGCGCCGCCGCCACCGCCGCCGCAGAGCACAGGTGAGCACGGGACCCTGTTGGTACTGGCGTGCGCGGGGGCGGGCGGAGGGCGGGTGGCGGGGTGGGCGGCGGGGCGGAGGGTGCAGCGCGGCGCGTGTGGTCGCGCGAGCAGTTCCTGCGGCGCCGCCGCCACCGCCGCCGCAGAGCACAGGTGAGCACGGGACTCCTGTTGGTACTGGCGTGCGGGGGGCGGGCGGAGGGCGGGTGGCGGGGTGGGCGGCGGGGCGGAGGGTGCAGCGCGGCGCGGTGGTCGCGCGAGCAGTTCCTGCACGGCGCCGCCGCCACCGCCGCCGCAGAGCACAGGTGAGCACGGGACCCTGTTGGTACTGGCGTGCGCGGGGGCGGGCGGAGGGCGGGTGGCGGGGCGGGGGGCGGGGCGGAGGGTGCAGCGCGGCGCGTGTGGTCGCGCGAGCAGTTCCTGCACGGCGCCGCCGCCACCGCCGCCGCAGAGCACAGGTGAGCACGCGACTCCTGTTGGTATTGGTGTAGGCACATC
Organism: Parnassius orleans; assembly: GCA_029286625.1. NCBI lineage: Eukaryota > Metazoa > Arthropoda > Insecta > Lepidoptera > Papilionidae > Parnassius > Parnassius orleans. The sequence goes on from JAGSMP010000198.1 coordinate 413,246, forward strand.
AATTAATAAAAATATAACAATCTGTAAACAAAAAGCATTGCTAACACAATCACTTCTATGTATACTACTACACGGACTCCGCGACCAAACACTTCTATGTATACTACTACACGGACTCCGCGACCAAACACTTCTATGTATACTACTACACGACTCCGCGACCAAACAATTCAATGTATACTACTACACGGACTCCGCGACCAAACACTTCTATGTATACTACTAAACGGACTCTGCGACGTTAATAAATTGCATTCTATTACGTGGTAGAGCCATGCTGCAGCTATATAATGTTTGTAGCAACATACCAGTGTAAAATAGCACCTTAATACCGCTGTATTTCATATGGTGAGTGTAGAGAACCGGAGACCCTTTTTACTAGAATCCAGGCATTCCATCTTAGTCCTCGGGGGCGACAACGCATTTCGATTCTTCATCATTACAGCCCTTCACAAGTCCACTGCTGAACATAGGTCTCCCCCACGGAATGCCACAAAGCACGGTCCCGAGCCTCCTGCATCCATTAACTTCCTGCATGTCTTACCAGGTCGTCACTCCATCTAGTGGGGACGCCTACACTTCGCCTGCCGGTACGAGGCTGTCACTCGAGAACCTTTCTTCCCATCGGTTGTCGGTTCTTCGAGCTATATGGCCGGCCCATTGCCACTTCAGCCTACTAATACTTTGGGCTATGTCGGTTACTCTGGTTCTACTGCGGATATCCTCATTTCTAAGTTTATCACGCAAAGAAACCCTGAGCATAGCCTCTCCATAGCTCGATGAGCGACCTTAAGCTTCCCATACGGCCAGCAGTGAAGGACCACGTCTCATATCCATGTGTCATCACTAGCAACACGCACTGGTTGTACAATCTAGTTTTGAGGTTTTGAGGTATGCCTGACGAGAAGATGACGGACTCTGACTTAATACACTGTGCACTACCGTTACCGTTACGTCTCCCCCATAAATTGCCTCTTAGGGGAGATATTTGCCATAGTTGCCACGCTTCGCAAGCGGGTTGACAATCGAAGTTTTTTTTTTTATTGTTAATAATAATCTTCGTAACCGATTTCAAGCTCAAAGGAGACTAGCCATCTGCGCAGGACAGGATTATAGTGCTCGAGTGTATGCGCAAACACAGGTGCACTGCTGCACTGCAATTATTCCCCTCAGTAAAGACCTTCTTATTCCATTTCTTTGCCTTTAACTTTTGTTAAAAGTTAAGGCACCTTTTCTACCAAATATCCGCCTGAGTTTCCACTCTCTTACATATTTTACGGCCAAACAGCAGTGTAATATGGCGTTTCGATTTGAAGAGTCAATTACAGTCCATAACACATTTCATCTTAATCCCCAACGGCAGCCATGCATAATATGTGAGGTGATTGGAGCTGTCCATGGGCTACAGTAGCCACTTACCTTCAGGTGGACTATTACCACGTTTATCAGTCTATTATTGTAAAAAAAATCATCACGTAAAGGAAATGTCTCCCAATCAATCCACACAAGTAAATCAATTTAACTTCTGGCTTTTCTTATTCGTTTCTCTAATAAAAAAATTCAGTTGAAATCAAATCACAATCAATTTGTTCCAGCGAGAAGTCGTATTCGAGAAGCCGAAGATCAAGAGATGCAACGTCTGACACTTCCTCAGGATCACTGTCTTCCGCTATGACTATCATCACCAGGTCAGTTTCAATCAAAATAGTATAATATAATTTGAAGTTGGTTGTAGGCATGCATAAACTGCAGTACCCACTTCCTATCAGATGGCCTGAACGCTTTTTCATTTGTTCCTTTGTTTGGAGTTTATTGGAGCTTGCTCCTTAAGAATCGATTTTTAAATGAAGCTAGCGATACACAAATTAGATGAGGAACGAAATCGAGTGTTAACAAAAAGTAAAGTTGTTATGTTTTGTTGTCTCTCCAGCAAACATTCACGCATCTTATACTGAACGCATGTAAAGATAATGGTTAAAAAGTTATTAGTTAAAAGAATTAAGTGATAAATTTAAGCGTTAAAATATTAGTTTCTTTTATTCAAAAACCAAGATACTAAGTTGATATTACTATGTATATGTGGTTTAAGATATTTATTTTTCAAAAGAATTATAATTCACTTATGAAAAATGTTTACAAAGCCTAATTCTAACGAGTGTCGTGCCGTTTGAAACAAACAAAGTCGTAAAAAAATAATATAACACAATTTTTTTTTTTAGCAAAGTAATCGTAAAAAGTTATAAGTACCTAGTAATACAATAGAATAGAATAGAATAGAATAATTTTTATTCAATATTGATTACAAGTAATTCTTATTGAAAGTCATTCTTTTACTTTACCACTATATATAAAAATAGAACACATAGGTTAAATTTATGTGTTAGTTTCAACGAGTTGAATGATTACTTTTCTTCTACATAAACCAATAACATCACCCTATACGAAAAATAATTCGTTATCTCGCTAAGAATAAATTAAAAAATAACATTAAATTGTGAATACATAGATTAATAAAAATGGTCCTACTACTTCTTAATGAGTAAACTCCAGTCGCCCGTCGGAGCTGACATGCACCATCTATATGAAAAAAATCATTTGCCGCATGTATGAAAGATTACTTGAGAACGGCTGGACCGACTTTGATGAAGTTTTTTTGTGTTTGGACAATTGGACACGGTATGCGGCGCTACGGACTAGTAAGCTAAAGTGGCAATATAGCTTGAAGAATCGACAACCGCTCGGGGAGGAGGGTTCCCGAGTGGCAGCCTCGTATCGGTAGATAAAGTATAGGACGGCCTCCCACTAGATGGAGTGACGATCTGGTAAGACATGCAGGAAGTCGATGGATGCACGTGGCTCAGGGCCGTCACTTGTAGCATATCTTGCGGGAGGCCTACGTTCAGCAGTGGTCTTGTGAAGGGCTTTAATGTTGAGTAGAGCCATGCTGCAACTATATTAATAGTATAGTTGTAGCACGAATGGGTCGGTTCGACCGGGGAAGGACCACGCTCTCACAGAATACCAGCGTAAAATAGCAGCTCAATGCTGCTGTGTTTCGTATGGTGAGTGTGGAAAACCGGGGACCCTTTTTACTGGAAAAGAGGCATTCTATCTTAATCCTCACGGCTGACAACGCATCTGCATTTTCATTCGTAATTGAGGATAGATGTAGATGTCTATGGGCCACAGCAACCACTTACCATCAGGTGGACTGTGTGCTCGTTTGTCACCCTTATTCTATAAAAAAAATGAAGGTGGCACTGTTGTCGAGATCCAGAAATCACCCGTGCAAGGCCGGGGCGAACCGCTAGTTTTTCTCAATGGCTGTGGGGAACAATGATAGGGTAAGAGCTGTTAATTCTTACCCTTGAGATTTTGGTAAATTTACTAGGTGGAATTACAGAAAAGGAGTTCCACGTTTTTTGCGTCCGTCTGCCGCCAATTTTTTTTTATAGGATAACGGTAACAAACGAGCACACAGTCCACCTGATAGTAAGTGGCTGCTGTGGCCCATAGACATCTACATCTATCCTCAATTACGCAGATGCGTTGTCACTCGTGAGGACTAAGATGGATTGCCTCGTTTCCAGTAAAAAGGGTGTCCGGTTCTCTACCCTCTATTACGCTGGCTATTTTACGCCGGTATTCTGTGAGAGCGTGGTCCTTCCCCGGTCGAGCCGACCCATTCGTGCTACAACTATATCAGTAATATAGCTGCAGCATGACTCTACGTAAAAATAATGAATTAAAAAATACTTTGAACTGGTGTATTACGGTCTAAATGGTATAGAGCATTTAGAATTACAGGCTGTGAGGCATCATGATCATAATCTATCAGCTGAACTGTATGTTAATTTTCTATGTTTACTGTTGGCAGAGTGCGGAGTAGCGAGGAGTGCGCGAGCAGCGGCGTGGTGTGCTCGGGGAGCGCGGCGCGCACCGACTCGGCGGCCGACTCCAACGACTCCGCCAGCGACTACAACGAGGTAACCGGTTTATTTTAGTCTCCTGAAAAACTTGGACCGAAACATAACTTTTAGGGGGAGGGAGGTTTTTTTTTATAGAATAGGGTGACAAACGAGCACACAGTCCACCTGATGGTAAGTGGATAATGTGGCCCATAGACATCTATATTTATCCTCAATTAAGAATCAAAAAACAGATGCGTTGTCACCCTTGAGGACTAAGATGGAATGCCTCTTTTCCAGTAAAAAGGGTCTCCGGTTCTCTACACTCACCATGCGAAACACAGTGGTATTCTGTGAGAGCGTGGTCCTACCCCGGTCGAGCCGACCCATTCGTGCTACAACCGTAATATAGCTGCAGCGTGGCTCTACCACGTATAGAAAAAGGTGGTGAATGCTCTTAGCATACGTATGTGGGACTCACTATAAAAACCTAAGTGCCTACCCACTAAACACCACCTGGGACTGGCTTTGGCCTGGAGGGCCTTTCTGCCGTATCGGAAACGACCCCCTTGGGGAAAGGGGGCGCAGGCGGCGACCACAAAAGAGTTTTGAACTACTTGGTTCGTTTAGGATGCTAGGTTTAGCATGAGCAAAAATAGGGGCCGCGTTTGTCATAACTGGTCGTATACAGACCTTATATAGGGTTCGCTTGTTGCGGAGAGACATTTTACTGTGTCGGCCCAGCATGCTGTTGAGCCTACCCAGGTAAAAGCGCGCGGTGCGAGTTACTTTCTTAACATGGGGCTTGAAAGTGAGCCTCGTGTCAGGGTGAAACCTAAGTATTTGGCGGTCTTATGCCAGGGGACAGGGGTTCCTAATAATCGGATTAGCGGAATGGTAGTGGGGGGGCGTCGTTTATGTTCGAAGCAAACGGCGGAGCTCTTCTCCGGGTTCACATCGATACGCCATTTTTGGAACCAAGCTTCTAAGTCACTAACTGACTGTTGGATCTTGTTCCGGATAGATAGTAGTGAGGTATAATAGAGGGCTGTCATCAGCAAAGAGGGAGAGCTGAACACCATTCCACGGGATGGGAATGTCGTTGGTGAACAGTATATATAAAAGAGGGGCGAGGTAATCGACTCCAAGTTATATATGTTACAGTCAAAACTCACAACCGGTCGTAACCACTATTGTCTGCGAAAATCAGAGAAAAGTTTTGACTGATTTTTGTAGTCAAAAGTGGTTTTGATTCAATTCTTTCAATATTATATTTTAATTAATTTTGGTGAACGATTATATCATTATAATGTAAGCGGCTTTGGAGTGGTCCAAGTGCCACCCCAGCCGCACTTTAACCTACTGTCACTGATGCTGACTGACTGACTAATTACTGCTAGATTGGTGTAATGTTTTATTACCTAACAATTTGATTAACATTCTTGGTCAAAATCACTATAAAATATTTTGCAGTTAAAAGTGCTTTTCACCAACGTCCTCAGTCAAAACTACTTTTGACTGCAAAAATCAGTTTAAAGTGGTATTGACCAAAGTCGCTAGTCAAAACTATTTTTACCTGATTTTTGCAGTCAAAAGTGGTATTGACCGGTTATGTGTTAACTGTAACATATACACTACGTACAGAACACTTGCCGATGATTACCCCTCCCACTTTCCGACCCGAGTTAAGAATAGAATAGAATAAAATATAGAATAGAACAGAGGTTCCCAAAGTTTGCTCTGCGATGCAGTAGGGCGCTGTGGGGAATATATAGGGGTGCCGCTCCTGATAGAAACTCTTTTGGGACAATAGTTTTAAAACTTGCTTGTTCCGATTCGGTGGAGTTCAATAACACTCAAAAATGAATGTCCTGGGAAGAACTAGTGAGAAACTCAGCGGGATTGTTTAAATATTAATTTACAACATATGTTATACAAAAATATATGAAAACGTTAAGAATTAGCATGGTAGCGATTAACTCATTCCCAGGTGTTATTACAAATCGTGTACTCTTTAGTAGTATAATAAACATTATTATACAAAATTTGATTCCGTGTAGTGGCGGTGTAAGAATATCCACTACCCCATATTTTCTCGTGGGGTCCGTAAGAGGCGTCAGAGTGAAATTGAAACAGGAGATGGGCAGCAGCATCTTCCTGATAACAACTCTAAATAATAAAAAACTGCGGTTGCCAACCCGCCTGCCAAGCGTGGTAACTATGGCAAAAACCTCCCTATGAGGCAACCTATGGGAGATTCCTATGTTTAGCAGTAGACTTTTATAGGCTGTAATAAAAATGGATGGATGGCAACAATTTTGCTTGTCTGCTCACAAAGCTAGCCAAATTGTCTGACTACAATCAAAAACGATGACGTCTGCTAATTTTACGTGGTAGAGCCATGCTGCAGCTATATTATATGGTTGAAGCACGAATGGGTCGCCTCGATCGGGGTAGGACCACGCTCGCTGCTGCTTTGTTTCGTATGGTGAGTGTAGAGAACTGGAGACCCTTTGGTACTGGAAACAAGGCACTCTATTTTAGTCCTCAGTGGTGGCAACGCATTTGCATTTTGATTCTTAATCGAGGATAGATGTAGATGTCTATGGGTCACAGCATCCACTTATCATCAGGTGAACTGTGTGCTCGTTTGTCACCTTTATTCTATAAAGAAATACAGATAGATTTGACGCGTTTTTTTATGTGTGGATACGGGACAATTTCGCAGACGGGTGGCGCGTCGGAAGACGAGTGCGTGATCACCGCGTCGCTGCACATCCCGCTGGCGCGGGCGCGGCGGCGCTCGGCGTCGGGCTCGTCGTCGTCCGCCAAGCGCGACTCGGCCGTCGGCTCGTCCTCGGCCTCGGCTTCGGCGTCGGCCTCGGCGTCGGGCGCGTCCTCGCCGCCCGCCTCGCCTCCACCGCGCGCTGATATCGACCGTCTCGGAGCGCTCGCACGGTAAGGGAACATTCTCTATCATCATACTTATAAACAACCTGTGATAACGTTCAAAACATTTTTTCTTATTTTAAAAAACTTTACTTTCACACTAAGATTTTCTTATGTATTGAAGGAGCAGTTTACGTACACAAATTTTGCAAGGACAACATCCAGCCTCGAAACAATTATTTGTAGGCCATAAAAGTTGTTCCGTGCGGGATTCGAATCCGCGTCCCTAAGCGCTGCTAATCATTGCTAAGCCACTGCGCCATGGAGCTAGCATTTAGTAAATCATAGCACGAAAATTACGTCGACTGACCATGTTTACCTTAGACGAATTTCCCGACGTGAATTACCGGAATGGCGATTAAGAAGAATTTATTACACTGTTTTGTTTCACAGCGAGCGCAATACGTCAGACGCGCGTGCCGTTGTAGTCCGGCAACACGACGAGAGCGCGAGCCGCAGCCGCCTTAACGCGCGTCGCGAAGTGACGCGCGGTAACGCGCGAAGCGACTCGCGAAGCAACGCGCGATGCGACTCGCGAAGCAACGCGCGAAGCGACTCGCGAAGCAGCGCGCGAAGCAACGCGCGAAGCAATCCGTATCGCAAGCCGCACCGAGGAGCGCCGCGAGACCACGCTGTACAAGCGCGGCGAGCTCATCTCCAGCGCACGATCTCCGCCCGCGTGACGCAGACTCCGCTTAAATGTTTTTATACATAAACCTATTTATCGTACATATTATGTATTTTTTATTATTCTTGTAATACAGTATTTTAAGTGTATTTGTTATATCGTTTCTCAAAAAAAACATCGTAAATGCCAATTTTTATGGTTGTAACGATCTCAACTACGTTCAATTTACATTTAATTGGACATACAATTACTTGGACGTCTAGCCAGTTAAGCTGCAGCATCCAATGGAATACTTAAATAATGATTAGTCGAATATTAACCTTACTTTTAACTAAAGAAATAAACATGTTTTAGCCATTATTAGGTACACAGCGACAGTGATCATGGTGTTTATGAAAGTTTAACTTATACTATCTCTAGTATATACTATATCTATGATTTTAGGCAATTTTAAATCATAGATATAGTATATACTATATTGGCGATAGAGTGGACTAGAACAAAATCAATATGTGCATGTGTGGGAGAGTAATAGTGCTGCGCTATGTACTGCCTTTTTTTTACATGGGGAAATGCCTACGCATACCCGCCTCGCGAGGGCAAGGACGGGTTATGTCGGACTCGCGCCGACTAAAACCCCATGGTGTTCCACCTTCGCCGCATATTGGCAGGGCCACGGGAACGCTTTTGCACACATCCGCGGCCCCACCAGCGCTGGCCGCCCCATGGCAGCCCTTCCTCAGGAGAGGATTACTCCTCCCATCTCCTTCTCAGTCAAGGCGCATCAGAACACAAGGCACGCCGCCCTCCACTGCCTCCAACTCTACCTGCGTAACGGGCCCCCCCGAGTCCGATACGCGGAGGCCATGGGGCCAGGAAAATCGTACGCTCGGTAGCACCCGCTTTCCCGACCCCAGCGGCGGATCTGGTCATTGGCTCCGCCGCCAAGCAAGTTTCGGCCGCGGAGGGTAGGGAGAGCGGCGCCTCGCAACACCGACACTCCTCTGCCCCGCGGCCCCGCCACCGCCGCATCAACGTGCGGCCCCGCCAGAGTCGTGGAGGATAAGGCGAGTGGCGCTTCGACACACATCGGCCACCCGGGCCGACCCTACACCACGGGCCAGCCAAGGGTTCCTCTTTGTTCACCGCAGGTGACAAGCCACGGTTACTAAGCCCCACCGCCACGACAAGGCGGGAACCCGTTCGGGGGCATGGAACTGCCTGTCTCAACTTCAATTATCGATACCGATTGCAGTATATTCGTGTCTTCTGTATTTCTGGTGAGGTGAGTTATAATGTTTTCTTACATTTACGCGAAGACTACACATTAAATGAAACTAAATTTTACGGATTCTATCGCGTTTAATTTAACCTTTTAATTCCCGACGTTTCGGGTGTTTCACAGCACCCATGGTCACGGGGGGGACTGAGGTGTTTGACGTCCCAATGTCATAGTTAGCCCGGCTACCTTCAGTTATTTTATATTAATTTTTGGTTCGACCTACGCAGAATGAGCTTACAGTATCTTAAAGTCTAGCAGTGGTATACTTGGGTTTGGATTTAATTTTATTAATTATAGAATCCCAAGCCAATGGCAGCACCCATCCATCTTCTCTATTGAAGGTGAGTTATACTTAGTTACTACACACGTAGTCATATTTAATTACGTCTATTAAACACTAATTTTCACTTTCGAACCCGAGATGTTGCAAATACAAGCTGGACTTGTTTTGTTCACGAATGACGCCAGACAGATACAGGCTGATAGCGTGTACGTGAATGGTCTCGACTATCTTTCTCGCTCTAACATACTCGTACATTATGCTCTTTCTCTTTTGTGTTGGCAATCTATTCTAACGTCAGTTTATAATAAGTCTATGCCTAAAGTTAAATTTCATTGGGTAACATGATAATTCCATTAAAACTATCACAGCACATTTGAATGGGTAAAATTACATCAGCCGCTATTGACGCCATCTTGTAAAATGACTGTTAAAGACTCATTCAGAAAATAGAACTCAATTAATATGTTTTCGCGTCTCTTTCAGCCGTATCAGAAGTGACTTTCGGTCAACCCAAACGTTAAAATATTTTATATATGTTAGTCCTTGTAGCTACTCGTAACACGGCTAAAAGGCTAGGCATTTAGTTGATTGCCGGCGTTTAGTGGATGGAATGCCTAGCCGTCTAAATAATGGTGACGGCTGAGTAAAACATCAGGCTATGGTTTACATTTAATAAAACAGTAAACATTAAATTGTGAGCCGTGGTAAGGGAATAAAAATTAATTCACCATAAAATTAAATTTATTCCTATCTGGTAGACGTGGTAGCACAAAGGAGGTGCTCTCGCTTTATAATGACATATACGATTAGTTAAAAAATCACCCTGTCTGATTCAAAGGGGGCACAAAGGTTTACTACAAAAAATTAAAACATCATCGGCCTATCGGTCCTATTGAATATATGTAAATTATTGTGTATTAATTATATACATACCTGTTTCTTTCTATTGTCATTTAGAAATGATAGAGAGAGAGAGAGAGAGGGAGTAACTTTAAATATTTCTTTAATTGATGTCGATATTAAATGAGTAAGGCTGTAATTAATAAAAAATATTATTTTTAAATGTTTAAACTACAATTTGCCTTACATTCTGCAAATTTTTAAAATCTAGCAATCGGTATCCTAAGGGACTGTAATTACACAGCGTATGCGTTTTTTTAAAATTATTATCTAAGCTTAGGACAACAGAGGTAACACGCCACCGCGGTCGCAGCAGCGGCCTGAAGCGACATTCGCTGTGGTGTCTGTGCTACGATTGGACGTCAGTAAACATGAATAACCGTGACGAAGTCTTATTATATTCAGCATTAAGCGTCTCCCACACAAAAGCGTCTTGCGGTGGCGGCTAACCGCGAGCCGCGGTTCCGGCCGCCGCAACAACACACCATCGCAGTGGCGGCCTGAAGCTTCATTTCGGACGTCAGTCAACATGGCTAACCGTGACGATGTCTTTTTATTCTTATTATATTCAGCAATATTATCCCATATTTTGTTTTTAATCCTAATGCTTTTGTAATCAAGGTGTAGTATCATAGTACTGGATAATTTTGCACTGTTTCCATTAAAATCTCTGTATTTGTTTATACTGATTGAAATTGCCCCATTGCGCTACACACGCGACAGCGGCAGGGCAGATCTAGGAGCAAGGAAGGTCTTGCGCCCTGCCGCCTGCCGCAGGGCCGACTTAGAAAATTGCCCTGCTTGCATACACACATCACAATCAAGGAGGCAATTAAGGTCATCCCACTCCTACACCCTAGATTGCCCTGCGGCAGGCAAGTGAGTAGCCGGCTTTACATTGCAAGCGAATACAACTGGCCGCCACCGCAAGATAGCGCTTTAGTGTCTGCCACACAGAAGCGGCTTGCGGTGGCGGTCGCGGTAACGGCCATTTGTATTCGCTTGCAATGTAAGTGAGTCTGCAAACACATGCGGCCATGTCGCGGTCGCATGCCCCGACCCTCCGTCTGTTAGCGAACGTGCGGCCTCTATCGGTAGCCGGTGGCCGCAGCGCAGTCAGTTGCAAATTTTACATCAGACCGCGTGTACCGCGTGCAAAATGACGCTAAATACAGAGATTTTAATAGAAACAGTGCAAAATTATTTATTTAAACTTTATTGAACCTTACACATTAAGTAAAGGAACAAAAGGCGGACTTAATGCTAAAAGCATTCTCTGCCAGTCAGTCAACCTTAAGGCAGTGATATAACTACGAAGGCAGTTACAAAGAAATATACATACACACATTCATATACATATTATACATACATAAACACACATACTTACATATATACATATATTAATATACACAAGTATATAAATTTATATATTATAAGAAAATATAATACAATACATAAAGATACGTAATATACTAATTATGACGGAACATTAGCAACTGCTACTGTAAAGCAATTATAGAAAATGATCTCGAATGTTTTTCTTAAATGTTTGTTTGCAGGTAGGTTGTCTTCATTTTCAGGCAGATCATTCCATAGGCGCGCAGCTTGAACAGCAAACGATGAAGATATGAAACTCGGAACGGTGAAGAGGTATAAAGAGAGCAAGTCTCCGATGAACGAAGCTGTCAGTCATGAGTGTCCCGCAGAAACTGAAACTTATGTTTCAGATAATTTGGATAGTGGTTATCGAATAAAATAGAAAAACTGTGTTAAGTATCCTAATTTGTCTTTGCTGACGAATTGGAAGCCATTTAAGCTGAGTGCGAAATGAGGATACATGATCAAACTTGCGAAGACGAAAATAAAACGGATATAGTTATTGACGAGACGATCTAGCTTATCAAAGAAAACCTCATTGAGATCAGGAAAACATACATCAGCATAGTCAATAATAGGCAAAATAAGAGATTGCACCAGAGTTATCTTTACCTTGACCGGAAGAAAGTTCCTGAGACGGTTCAAAACACTGAGCTTAGCAAAAACAGAACCACTGATATTCTGAATTTGGGTGGACCAACTTAAGGTTGTGTCAAAGTAGATACCCAGATTTTTAACGCTGTCAAAATACGATATGATAGAATTATCAAATGTGACAGGTGGAACGCAATGGACGTCAAGCTTACACAGTTGTTGAACACTACCAATTATTATAGCTTGGCATTTATTGGGGTTCACAGCCATACCAAACTTACAAGACCAACTGTGGAGATTTGTTAAATCCATATTCAGTCTGGCAATAGCGTCACACAAAGAGTTGACGTCTGCTTGAACATATAGTTGCAGGTCATCAGCGTAAAGATGGTAAAAGCAGCTAAGTTGAGAAGAGAAAGTTAATAAAATGGAGAACAGAGTGGAGATAATATTCCACCATGTGGTACGCCCATGGAGTTTTGACACCAGTCAGATATGCACGACCATTAATGACAGCTTGCCGACGGCCACAAGGTAGGAAGAAAACCAGTCTACAGCAGTAGATGAAAATTTGAGATTTTGAAGCATGGGAAGGTGGATATCATGGTCAACCATGTTAAACGCATTTGTAAAATCAATCAATACAAGTACTGTGACATTTCAATTCTCCATGACGTCCCAAATGTCCTCCGTGACTTTGAGAAGTGCAGTGGTCGTGCTTTGTTTAGGCCGAAAGCCAGCTTGAAACTGAGATAGCAAGTTATTTCTACAAATAAAGGCAGACAATTGTTGGTGAACTATAGATTCAAGAAGTTTTGATAGAAAGGGTAAGATAGAAATAGGTCTATAGTTGTTGAGTTGAGTGGGGTTTGAAATTTTGGGAAGAGGGATAATATAAGCTTTACGCCAAGAAGCAGGAAAGACCCCAGACAACAGAGAAGAATTGATTATGTGAGTTATGACTGAGAGGTAAATATTATCCAGTACTTTATGATACTTTACACTTTGATTACAAAAGCATTAGGATTAAAAACAAAATATGAGATATAATAAGAATTGCTGAATATAATAAGAATAAAAGACATCGTCACGGTTAGCCATGTTGACTGACGTCCGATCGTAGCACAGACACCACAGCAAATGGAGTCATGCCGCCACTGCGATCGCGGTGGTGTGTTGTTGCAGCGGCTGGAGCCGCGGCTCGCGGTTAGCCGCCACCGCAAGCCGCTTGTGTGAGAGACGACTAATCTTGACCACTAAATATTATTACTCGAAGGCCTACCGCGCCGAATATTTTGTCATGTAAGTTTCCCCGTTTGATTAAATTTACTTTTTTTGACAGTGTAGTAGCGGTGTAAGAATATTATCCCCATATCATCCCGTGGGTGCCGTAAGAGCTGACAGAGGGAAACAAAAAGCGTGGCAACTATGGCAAATATCTCCCCTATGAGGCAATCTATGCCTATAGCCTATGTTCAGCAGTGGACTTAAACGTAGACTTGTAACAGTAACGGTAACGGTAACATTTTTGCGGGTTAATTTTTTTTATTTATTCTCTGAAACTATGAACATAACCATATCATGAAACCTAAAAGCACTCTCACGGTATCGGATAGCGCTTTTTACATATTGTATATAGTCCTTCTCATCTCAATGGTGCAGAACGTCTTGTACTGTGATCAGCATCACGTCTGCCAAGCCCTACAACGGAAGAGGCCCATGACAAGCAGTGAACTTGATTAAGAAGAAGATTTTGTGCGTGATAGAGCCATAATGCAGCTTTATTGTGGTTTTAGAACGAATGCCGGAATGTAGGACCACCCTCTCACAGAACAACAGCATAAAATAGCAACTTACTGCTGCTGTGTTTCATATAGTGAGTGTAGGGAACTGGAGACCCGTTTTACTGGATACAAGGCAATCCATGTTAGTCCTCAGGGGTGACAACGCATATCGAGGATAAATCACTTACCATCGGGTGGACTGTGTGCTCGTTTGTCACGCTTATTCTATAAAAAGAAGAAGTCCTCCTCATCGTTTTCAACGACAGCGTCCAGGGTCATCCGCGCTTGAACATATTTACAGTGGACAAGCGGTTGCGAGGAAAGGTCCACTTCACTTGGTCCTACCTCTGTGACCCAATGGACCAGTAAATCGGTACGAGCTTTAAATAAATAAAAAAACTAGATTAAACCAGTATTTGTACAATACACAAATAACTCCTCTTTGATTTTTTTTATACATCACCTAATTCTTTCAAAAAAAATTTGAGATTAGTTCTTAGGTATTTATTAAATCAATTAGTTGGAAACAAGTGAGCTAGTCACGAATCCTGGGTCCTAGCCTAGTATCAAAGGCTTAAATCTGAACTGACAAATGATTTTAAAGTCCACCTGAAGCTACTAATGCAGCCGACTAACATCTATTCAATAAAGAAGGCGTTGTCACCTCTGAGGACTAAAATGGAACGCCTCACAGCCTGGAATTGTACTGGCTCTCTATACCCTTCAGACCGGAACAGAGCAGTGTACGCACACTGTTTCGCGGCATAAATAGGTAGTAGGCAGTACTCCTAGGCTGAGCTAGTGCTTCTGAGTGCTTGTTTTCCTGGCCCCATGGCCTTCGCGCATCGGACACGGGGGCGTCAGTTGCTCAGGTGAAATTGGAGGCCGCAGAGGAGGGCGCGCCATATGTTCTGGTGCGCCATACCTGAGAAGGAGATAGGGGGAGTAGTCTTCTTCCGAGGAGAGGCCGCCGTTGATGGGGTCGCGGATGTGTACGAAAACAATCCCGTGGCCCTGCCAATATGCGGCGAAGGTGTTTTAGTCGGTGCGAGTCCGACATACCCCGTCCTTGCCCTCGCGAGGTGATTATGTGTAGGCATATCCCCAAGGGTATTACTCCTAGACAAAAAAGTTGTCCTACCACTTAGTGAAATACGTTCGAGACGTTTGTCTACAGTTACGATTGTGAACCCGTCTGCTAAGTGAAGCGATTTCGTAAATCTTCACTGTTAATGACAATCAAACTGCTGTATCCACCTTACATACTCTTAGGTGGACTGTGAGTTCGTATGTGACTTCAATTTTATGGAACGTTTACATTATCTGACGAACAACTGTAAGCCAAACTAGCAAGCCAACAACTAAACTAGCTCAAAACTAACAAGCAGAATAAGTTCTGCAGCCTATGCTGTAAAAAAGATTAGAGGTATCACTATTGTCGAGACAGCTTGATTAGTTTATTTCAGCTATTTCCATAGCATAATGTCTTATGGGATTTTGCTGTGGAAATGCAACTGATTCAGAAACTATTTTTGTTTTACAGAAGAGGGCCATTAGAGCAATTTACAACCTAAAACCGAGAGAGTCTCTTAGAGATAAATTTAAAGAAATAAATATATTAACTTTGGCCTCTCAGTATATTTACGAAAATTTAATGTATGTTCACAAAAACAAAGGTAGTTTTAGTAAAAAAGTGATATACATTCTGTAAACACGGAACAAACACAAGCTAGTGATACCAGTTTCTGACTCACATAGTCAGTAATTCATTCTTGGGCAATGTATACGCTATTACAACAAGGTCCCGGAAAGTGTACAGGCTCTCTCTATTACCAAGTTTAAATGTTTTGTTAAGCTGAAACTGTATAAAAAGGGTTATTATAGTATAAATGAATACATGGTTGATAATAACCCCTGGGAATGAGGTGGTCGCTTCCAAGCAGTTTCTTAAATAAATTTTGTACTTAAATAGTTTATACAACCATTAATGTAAAATTTACTTTTAAAAAAAAAGTCCCGTTGGGTTTCTTGCTGGTTCTTCCCAGGACAGAGGTTTTTCTTTCGAACCAGTGGTAAAGTAAAAAATGACTTTCAATAAGAATTACACATGTAATCTATATTGAATAAAAAAATTTTTCGTCGTTGAATAACTCGCAGAGTTATTCGTGGACGAATACGACGCGTTTACATATTCGTCGGTATTCATTCAACGTAGATTTTATTTAAACATGGATGACGTGCGTCTCGTTGCTACGACATTCCGTCTACTTGACTTTTATAGACTCACTAATATTTTAAATAAGTGGTAAAATTAAACATTTTGCACAACCGACTTCAATATAAATTATTAAGGATAACTCAAAAACTACTGATTAGACCTTGATCAACCACACAACCGGGACCACATGAGAAGCACCAGATTTCAAATAAAAAAGAATCATTAAAATCGGTTCACCTACAAAAAACTTATGAGGTAATACACATAAAAAAAATACAGTCGAATTGAGTACCTCCTCCTTTTTGAAGTCGATAGAAAAAAGAAGAAAAGACAGCAGTACTAGAAATAGTATAAAGTAGAATATATAAAAGTAGTTGCGCTCCTATGAAATTCTTAATTTTAGCTGAACATAAAACATATTTATATTTTATTATAATACTAGATCTGCCCCGGCTTCGCACGGGTGATTTCTGGATCTCGACAATAACGCCCCCTACCGGGTCCAATTGTGATTCGTTTAGATCAACCAAGAACCGGAAATTTCATCAAAATCTGTCGAGTCGTTTTTGAGTTTTAGCGAGACTAATGGACAGCAATTGATTTTTATATGTAAAGATTCTGTCAAAGAGAGGTATTAAAAAATTATAACGGTAAATTATCCGAGTAAATTATAATGATAGTTCACGGGTCAACTGAATAATGACGAATATGTAAACTCTGATACGAATACACACAAATAAACCTTTGATTCGCGATAAAAAACCGACGTCGAGTGGAGAACAGGCGAGCACTCGGGCCGAGTAGCGAGCACACCCGAACAAGGCGTTTACACGTTTGTACTCGTGCCTATTCGTCTGTGCTCGACGAGTACCTAAACGTTCCAATACAGAAAAATAAGCATAGCTTATTAGTGCTCAAACACTACAAACTATACAACGGTTCAAAATAAACCAAACATATTTTTGAATAAAACTAGTTTTTACGGATTTTATCGCGTATATTAACTTATTTTATATCGATCCAAGAATCGGAACAAAAATTAATAATTTTAATCTGGAGGTAGCCGTGGTTAACTTTGACATTGGGACGTCAACCTCAGCCCCCGTGACTAGGGGTGAGTAAAGTGCTCGAAACGTGGGAATATAAAATAAGTTAATATACACGATAAAATCCGTAAAAACTAGTTTTATTCAAACGTGTAGTGTTCGCGTAAATATAAGAAACCAAACATATTTATTTTGTTAAAAAACTTGTTATATTATATTTTTTAAATTTTGTAATTACAATTTTTATTAGCTGGGTCATCTTCGGTGCAATTTATCACGCATAATGATAGCTCCGAGTTTTGAGACGCCATCTTGATATTCTGTCTTGCCAAGTGGTGGAACGACTGAGGTTGTTTCTATAGTAAATTTAAAAAAAAATCACATTAAAACTGATGTTAATAAATTTAATTAGAAATTGATTTTATCCATGACGTAGCTAAACAATCTAGGAGTTCGTCTAGGTAGGTATCACCCTCTTAACTAATAATGCCAAAAAGTTTTTGCATATAGCTGTGTTTCGGTCTGAAACGTATAGAGAGGCAGTACATATACAGGCTCTAGAGACTTTCTATCTTAATCCTCAAAAGTGACACCATCTGTAGCCTTTTTTGTTTGAAGATGGCTTGGTTCATGGTTGGATTTTGTTTGGATCATGTGCTGCAATAGTCACTTACCATCAGGTGGACTGTAAGCTCGTTTGCCACTTTCATTTTATTTAAAAAAATCTATGTAGAATTAAAAAAAAAGAACAAAACAAGTGCATGAGAATATTTTCAGTAGCGCAGTAAATTGAAGTGGGAATGGGCCGGTTGAAACTCGACGACCCGATGGGGAAGAAAGACTCAAATGGCAGCCTGGTTCCGGTTAGCGAAGTGTAGGGCGGCCCCCCACTAGATGGAGTGATGACCTGGTAAGATAGGCAGGAAGTCGATAGATGCTGGTGGCTTAGGATCATGTAGATCTATCTTCAGCGGAGGACTTGTGAAGCTTTGTAATGATATATTTTTATAGGATAAGGGTGACAAACGAGCACACAGTTGATCTGATGATAAGTGGATGCTGTGGCCCGTAGACATTTACATTTATTCTCGATTAAGAATCAAAATGCAGATGCGTTGTCACACCCCTGAGGACTAAGATAGAATGCCTCGTCTCCAGTTAAAAGGGTCTCGGGTTCTCTACATTCACCATACGAAGCACAGCAAGCATTAAGCTGCTATTTTACGCTGGTATTCTGGGAGAGCGTGGTCCTACCCCGGTCGAGCCGACCCATTCGTGCCACAACTATCATATAGCCTCTACCAAGTAAAATATAATGACACTGATGATGCATTTTGCTTACGAAAACGAAACTAAAACTAAGTCGCTGTAGTTGCAGTGTTTCACCAACTGTCTATAGGCCGACCATTTAACTCGAAGAAACGATAACTGACGGGGGGGAAAGGTTCTTGAGTCGTATCCCTGCATATTTGTTATTTTATGAATATGTGGTAGGTATGTGCAATTTATGTATGTAAAACGCCACTATGTATGAGAAATTTTCCATTCTAAGAGTAATTAATGGTTATGTTGGGCCGGACTGAAAACCAGTGCTATTTCTGAGACCGGTCCTTTCCGCAGTTTCATGCTGCATCATAGGATTATTTTAAGTGTATTTTCTTAAATTTATGTCTTTTGAAAGTGGAAACTTCTTTAGGTTTGTTGTGATTTGAAACTCGATGAAACAAAAAAGCGACACTAAAAAGAGAGTTTTTACGTGGTAGAGCCACGCTGCAGCTATATTATGGTTGTAACACGAATGGGTCGGCTCGACAGGGTTAGGACCACGCTCTCACAGAATACCAGCGTAAAATAGCAGCTTAATGCTGCTGTGTTTCGTTTGGTGAGTGCAGAGAACCGGAGACCCTTTTTTACTGGAAACGAGGCATTCCATCGTAGTCCTCAGGGGTGACAACACATTTGCATTTTGATACTTAATCGAAGATAAATGTAGATGTCTAAGGGCCACTGCACCCACTTACCATCGGGTGGACTGTGTGCTCGTTTGTCACCCCATACTATAAAAAACAAGACAAACTTATACATCTATAGGATTTAGCCAGCGAGAGAATGAGATGGAATACAGTATACAGTGTTTCCTATTATCTTGTACGAGCAAGTACATGATATTTCAACAGTTTAGAAAATAATGCAGGGGTTTTTGTGAGTTGTGACCCTCTACATATAATTGATATGTAGTATATTAATGTAGGTTGTATCTTCTACGTTACGGGATGTGGTAATTAAAACTGTGTCCGTTTCCGTAGAGAGCGTTTATTGTACTGAAAATACTTATGAATAAAAATGTAATTATAGTGAACGTGTCGCGCGCAGGCGCGATATCAGCATTATTTTCTAAACTGTTGAAATATCATGTACTTGCTCGTACATCTTGCCAATTTTATAAACAAGAAGAAAGTTTAAGGCGATGAACCCCTATTGAGTTTACGGGCAGCCGTTGCGATCACCGCATCCACACTATCGATGTCCGAGACCCCATGCTCCGATGAATGTCCTTGGGTTGGCTGCTCGACATTGTTGGGGTCTGGCTTGTCGCGAAGATTCACGCTGCAGCCTTGACATCTTCTTTTCAGCCGGAATGTCCCCCATGCAATGAAGGCTACAATAATAAATCCGACTACGGTGTACAACACATAGTTGTGTGTGTCATGTGTGAGTGATTGTACACTCAGTGTTTGTTGCTGTTCCTTGACCTTATCAATGTTGTTTTTCAGCTCTTGTAAGGCGTCTTTATGATCTTCAGGTCCAAATGTATGATTAAAGTCTGTCAGTATGTGGTTCAGGCTTGATTCACGCATGTACATTCTTTCTTCACTGCCTGTTAGTTTCAACTCGCTGTGATAGTCGTTGCGAGCATGAATGATGAAGCTTTCTCCCTTGAGCATACACCCAAGTCCGAGTAACATAATCCCCGTGCCGTGTAAGTGCTGTGACGTCACTCCAGCTGGGCAGAAAATGCGCATCGTGCAGTCTTCGCAACAGGAGAACAGCCACGCGCCACGATTGTGTAATCGCACCCACCTGTCGTTGCAATCCAATACTCTTGTGCGGCATGTTGATAAGTCGCCATTGTTTAATATCTGCGCTTCACATAATGTATCGGCTACCTTAATGTTGTAAATAGGTTGATTGATAGCACATAACATTTTGTTTTCTTGCAGATTTAAGCATGATGATACATCTCGGTTTTCTAAGGGTATTATCATGTCCTTTTAGGTTTACAAGGTATTCAGATGTGAGTACTATAGTTTTCTCTGTGTGTCCAGTTATTTGCGGAATAGAATGATGCGGTTAAGTTCATATTGTTCGTTGTTTATTAGCGGTAGCTTCACTTCGATATTATGTATGCACTTGTTAAGCGCATGCACTCGCGCCAGCTTGTATAGGCTTGCAGCAATGCGTGTGTTCACACAGGTAGCGATAACTCGCTTGGTAAATGACCGGAGATGATGTTGAGCTGATCTTCAAATTGGTTGGGCTTGATGAGATGGGTGTCAACTCTCCCGTCCTTCACGTCAGTTACTAGGTCTAGGAGTTGCTGTTGTATTTGTCGTATGTTTGAAATGATCAAGTTCACGGCCAGAGCGGTAGCTGTTATGTACATAGCATTGTCATGGCTGATTTGTATGCGTTTTCCGTTTCAGCGAGATGATTGTCGATGATACGAAATTGTGTTCATTACTTCCTCGTTTCTTTTAGAAGATTATATTCACTTTCGATGATCGATGTGTGATTTTTAGAGATTCAATAGATGATTTTCGTTTGACTGGATTATGTTGATATCCTTCACGTACTGATTGGCAAATCTCTCATCCAGAGTACCAAAAGGAGTTTGCTAGGTATCCTATTCCATTCACTAGTCCTCTTTTTCTTCGAGACGGTCCATGTTCTGATCGTAAGATATCGTTATAGTGTTGAATTTCGTTAAGTTCGTGTTGAAACTGGGATGAAATTGTAAGATAGGCTGCTTCATTCTTGCATAATGTGTTCAAATGGTTGACATAGTTTTGTATGTTGTCCAAACTCCGCCAATATGTCGTCATGTTGTAGTATACAACCATTTTCCACTTATCTTGAATAATCTGCATCAGACACCTTGTCAAAATAAACGACTCTTGAACTGCTAAGCTTGTTATGTTGATCATTTGTTGCGTAGTAGGTCCAACACATCGAAAATATAAGTAGTAACGTAAAAAAGTTGTTGAAGTGTTTTTGCCGTTGTTGTTTCTTCGTTTTCTTTGTGTATTTATTGCAGGCTTCGTAGTGTCAACGTCAGAAGATGCAGTTGTATAAGATGACGGATCCAACGGAAGGCGTGACAATTTTGTAATCGGTCGCTTCATATTACTTGTTTTGGTTTTCAGTGTGACGACTCGTACCCGGCCGTCCGCACCTGGGTGAGTCTCCAACACCCGTCCCAGGATCCATTTGGCAGGAGGAATGTTGTCTCTCTCTGACGATAACGACGTCCCCAACTTCTAAGTTTTAGTAGGAAAGTGCCATTTGCTTCGAGTTTGTAGAGTTTGAAGATAGTCAGTAGACCACCTTCTCCAGAAGTCCTTGTACATTTTCTCCGTAAGTTGCCATCTTGTAGAGAAGGTCATGTCATTCTCAGCGGATAGTGATTCTAGAGAAGGCTCGCTGATTAGGAAGTGAGCTGGTGTCAAGCAGTCAAGGTCTTCGATATTCTTGACAACGCCACCAGGGGGCGAGTTGAGACATCCTTCAATCTGCGCCAACAGTGTAGAAAATTCCTCGAACGTAAGTTTTGATCCCCAAGTACTCGTTTGAGGTGATGTTTCAGGCTTTTACTGCAGCTTCGTAGAGTCCACCAGCAGTAGGCCAGGAAGGAGCGTTAAAATGCCATTCAATGCCCCACTCTGACATGTTAGTTATGACGTCATTGTTTATGTAGCATTGTAATGCCTCCTTCGTTGTTTTTCCAATGCTCTTGCTGCGCCCACGAAGTTGGTGCCGTTGTCGCTGTAGATGTGACGAGGCTTTCCTCGGCGGGCACACATTCTTTCAAGGCGTTCAGAAAAGCCACTGTGCTGAGATCGGAGACAAGTTCGAGGTGAAGAGCTTTTGTGCACAGACACAAATACAGCTACGTAGGCCTTCATTGTCTTTATTCCTCTGCCTTGTTAGCCTTTACCCACATGCCCAGTGAAATCTACACCGGTGTGTGTGAAAGGCCGGGATGGTGTGACGCGTGGAGGAGGTAAATCACCCGTTGGTTGTTGTTGATAGTTTTGAAGCGATGACACGTGATGCACCGTATAAGTCTTTTTTCACTGCTCTCAAACCGCTGATAATCCAATATCTGTTGCGTAGATATGATAGAGTTAGTCTGGCTCCCCATGCAGGGTCCTCTTGTGCGCTTGGTCGATCAGTAACCCGTTAACCTGTCATTGTAAG
The DNA here is from genome assembly GCA_029286625.1 of Parnassius orleans. Taxonomy (NCBI): domain Eukaryota; kingdom Metazoa; phylum Arthropoda; class Insecta; order Lepidoptera; family Papilionidae; genus Parnassius; species Parnassius orleans. The sequence continues at coordinate 435,693 of JAGSMP010000198.1, forward strand.
TAAGATAATTGGATGTTTTTGTTCTTGACTTGTTGGCATTTTCCAGACGTCCTACACGTAAGATTTCGTGTTTGTCCAGGAATGGATTTAAGTTTAAAATGCTGCTTGTTATTCGCACTTTATGATGTTTATTGAGTTGTGCAATGTCGTCGGCGAAATGATTAGTTTGTATAGCCTTGATAAGTGCATTATGTGCGTTCTGCAGGTCACTCGTTGCTAAGTACGATGACCGCATGGCATTGTTGACGTCACGCATTGTTTATGAACCGAAGTATCCAACTTAGGATTCGAGTTACGCGTGCCATACAGCTGTGTTTGTTTAAAAGTTCTCCGATTAATGGCATCGACCTTTGTGACACGCAAACTTGTTTGACCTTTTTCTTCAACAGTTGTGTGGAATTGGTCTTGAAGTGGGAGATCGTTGTCTTTAGCCAAATAGGTCCCCACCATAAATGATGATTCGCCAGTTGTAGGAGTTAGCCTCTGCTGGCACAATCTGCTGGGTTATATTCAGACTTGACGTGCCTCCAGCATCCTGATGGCATGATGACAGTGATCTGTGTTACGCGATTAGCCACAAATGTGGTCCATCTTGAAGGCCCTTGTAACCAACCCATCACGATCATAGAATCTGTCCAACCATGTATTGTTACACTCTGTGAGTTTATTGACTCTATGACCTTTTCATAAGTCGAGACAGTAGTAGGGCACCGCATAGTTCGCCGTGGTAAAGACGGGGTTTTCTTAATGGTGCGAGCTTAGTTTTTCCTGCCACCAGCGTGATAATTTGTTGCCTTCTTCACTAATAGATTTACAGTAGATAACGCAGCCGTAGGCTTTCTCGGAGGCGTCACTGAATCCGTAACCTCGATGGGTTGTTTAGTGTTACCAATCCAGCGTTGTAAAGCGATGGTATTGATAGTGGGCAATTCTTGTTGAAAGGTTGTCCACTTTGTTGTATGTCTTCCGGAAGAGGTTCATCCCATTTGTTGAAGCGTGCTTTTGAAATATGAGTTTTGCCTTCATTGTTACGGAGACAGCCAACCAAGTGGTCATATAATTTTGATAGGTCAGAGAGCAATGTCCGCTTGTTGTGACGTCACGTGTGTTACTAAGTGGCGCCTTGAATGTAAACTGATCAGTGTGTGATTCCAGGTTGCCGAGTGTTTTGTTACCTCGCGTCCTTGAAGTCAAACATATTCTGGCTTATGAGATGTTCAGGTAAAGTTTGAAGCAATCTGGGGTGGTTATTAGCCCATTTGCGAAGATTGAACCCACCGCCTTTTAACAGGTCAATCAATTGGTTTTGAGTCTTGTGTTTAACATGTCGTTGCTGCCACCAAGTAGGTCATCACATACAGCTGGTGAGTAAGGATCTCTGCCGCGAGAGGATAGCGGTGTCCATCGTCCATTACGAGTTGTATTATGGTGCGCATTGCAAAAATGGTGCAGCTTTGGTACCATATGTTACAGTGCACAGTTGGTATTCTTTGATGAGATCTGTAGCAGAGTCACGCCATACAATTTTTGCAGGTGTTGATCTTCATCGTGTATCAGTACTTGACGGTAAAACTTCTCAATGTCTGCAGTGTAGACGTATTGAAAGGCTCGCCAACGTAGAATCATAGATTGTAGGTCTTGTTGGAGGTTAGCCCGCACCCATGAGATCGTTCAAGCTTTGTCCTGTACTTGTCTTGGCAGAGGCATTAAAGACTACGCGCAATTTTGTAGTTGTTGAGTCCAGCTTTTGTACGCCGTGATGAGGTAAGAAGTAGCTTGGCTTATGGTGTTCAGTGCATGGCGTCATGTGGCTGAGTTGTAGATATTCGTCAATAAACTTTGTACGTAGAAAATGTTTCCTGTTTGGCCAATCGTTTTTCTAACTGCCGAAATTGTGCGATTGCCTGTGGCTTAGAAGTGCCCAAGGTTTGTTCGTAGTTTATTTTCATTGGAAGTCTGACTGCATATCGTCCGTCTTCTTTTCTTGTTGTTGTGGTTGAATAAATAGATTCACAGTATTCTTCCTCTGATGTTAGATTGTGATTGGTTTCGGTTATCTCCATCTCCCAAAATCGAGATACATCGTCAAGATTAATGAGCACGTGGCAGTTGAAGGTTTTGATATTGCCCAGCAGTACCCAGCCCACTTTTGTCTGTTGAGCCATGGGTGCGTGTGTGGGTCCTCGTAGCATACCACCTATTACTATGTCAGCATACACCAGTGCGTCTAACAGAACGTCCACTGGTCTCGAGATGTTGAAGTCGGATCCGCCAGTTGTATGTTCTGAATATGTGGCCAGTCTTGTTTTCGAAGGTGTAATTAGGCAGGTTGTTGAGCATGTTGGCCATTACCATGGCTTCGATTGTAAATGAATGGCCTGTACAAAGACTCACAGTCTAACCGTACGGTTCCGTTATATATGATGCTGACGTCCCTATGCCTGAGACTGTGGCGTTTGATTTTGTCTTTGCAGTCCCAGCCGTTGCGCAGCATCTTCAGTTATTAGATTTATCTGTGATCCTTGGTCGAGAAGGCATCGCAATTGAACAGTCGATCCATCAGCTGCCATCACCTTTAATTGAACGGTCGCTAGTAGGACTTCGTTATAATTTCCAGACACGTGGTTTGCCTTTTGCTGTGACGTATGTGGCTTGTTGCTAGGTATAACGTTATTTGAGACCGCGATTTCAACTTTGCGGTAAATATCGTGCACGTTGTGTGGTGTGCTTCTTGCACACGCGGCATCTTTGTTGAGTTGCATTTATTGTCGTTGTGTAAGTACAGGCAATTGCGACAAATATGTAGTTGCGAAATTGACCTCATTTTGTCTTCCGGTGACATGTCTTGAAACGACTTGCAGTAGAGTAAAATATGATTGTTTTTTACACAGCGGGCAATTTTTTCTGTGCTTGTATGATATGCTCGAAGAAAACTACGCCTGTTGGTGTTGTTAAAGTCCTTAAATTGAGCTGTTGCCTCCTTGTTGGTCGAATTGTTTGACTTGTTAGGTGTCTGTCTCTTCTTTGAACAGGTTCAAGCGCAGTAAACTTGTTTTCCAAGAAGTTTATCAGCTCATCCAAGGAAGGTAGCTCTCGGAGCCTTTCTGATCTCCATGTAGGCTGCATACGTGTCGGAGTCCATTTGCCAGTGAGAATGTGCACCAGGATCGGATCCCAAGTCGTTGTGTCGATGCCCAGATTGTGAATAGCATGTATGGTCTCGACACTTGTGTCATGTAGCTTCTTCAGCTCGTATGCATTCTGTGTTTGCAACGCCGGTTGTCCCATAAGGGTTTGTATATGTTTTGTAAACAAAAGTTGTCGGTTGTTGTACCTATGGGTGAGTATCTCCCAACAGGTGTCGTAATTATCAGCTGATACTGTAAGATGCTGTACGATGCGCTCCGCCTCGCCTTTAAGTTTGCCCTTGAGGTGCTGCATCTTTTGCGTTTTGTCAACATGACATTGTTGTGGATGGCTTCACAGTATAGGTCCATGAATGTAGGCCACTGGGTATAATTACCAGAAAAGAAGGAATCTCAATTGTAGGCACTTGCTGATGCTGTTGAGATACTGAGTTGTTTACGATTCAAATCCTTTTGTAGTTTCGTACAGGGTTCGTGTACAGAAAACTCTTCTTCGTAGCCTACATCACCGCCAGAAGTCAGGTTATCGATTTGCCAGTGGAGCTCGTCGATCAGTTTCCAGCGAGACTGCAGCGAATTCAGTTTGTCACAAATTTCCCACTTTTCTGTCAACTCTTTGGTGTTGATGTTTTAATCACCCTAGAGAGCGCCCGAAATTAGTGCGTTGTTGGCTAATGAACTCATCAGACCTTGATGGTACTCAGTTTCCGCAGTTTTCACCTCGTAGTTCGTCAGCATGTCACGAATCGCTTCGTACCGCTTCTTTGTGGTGGTGTAGGTATCATTGATGAAATAGTCGTCATCCAAGTCACTGTCTGTTTTTAGAACACCATGATTCATGTTGAACACCTCCCATTGAGCATTCAAAGCATCCAACCTTTTCTGTATGTATGTTCCTGACTTGCGTGAATCAGAATCCTTTTGAAGTTAGCCTCAATTTTAAGGATAGATTCAATGATTGTTCTCTGTTGTTGAAGTAGGTTCTCCATGGTTTAAGGACGATGTTGTAAATAGTTGGTTTCAGATACGTGTGACTGCGACTCTTACCGTAGTATGCACCTCAATCAAGCTGGTGAGACCCGCTTGTGGGAGGCCAGCAACCAAAGTGACACTACAGATAGAATCACGAATTACACTTTTTTTTTTACAAATACACTTTACTGTTGAACTATTGTAGACGTAATATGCAAGTCTTAGTTCACGTCGAAAGCTCGAAGGACCAAAATGAAGGGGTTTTGTGAGTTGTGACCCTCTACATATAATTGATATGTAGTATATTAATGTAGGTTGTATCTTCTACGTTACGGGATGTAGTAATTAAAACTGTGTCCGTTTCCGTAGAGAGCGTTTATTGTACTGAAAATACTTATGAATAAAAATGTAATTATAGTGAACGTGTCGCGCGCAGGCGCGATATCAGCATTATTTTCTAAACTGTTGAAATATCATGTACTTGCTCGTACAATCTATTATAATATACTTTAGTTACCATAAGCGACTCGTGTCATTTGTTAAAATAGAAAACTTGGAGTCTGTAATGTAATATAATATGTAGAATAAAATGTAAAATGATTTAATAAATAAAACCTACAATTATCCTACTTGATACCCTGCATTCATCTCATTCTCTCGAAGTTTAGTTTTCTGAACGTTTCACTTCTGCCGCGTGTGACCTGCACATATTATGTATGTTGTTTTTTCATTTTGTGCTGCGTGCTTAAACAGGCATTTCTTTCTTTCTTTCTTTTCAAACAAAACATTACAAAGCGCGATCAAATTACGTACCGCATTTGGGTCTCGGATCACTAACAGTACCGGAGGACTGCTTGGATATGGTCCGGGGCGTGGTCATTCGGGTACGCGGCGCCACGCGGCACGGGTCGCCGGGTAACCGCATGGGCTGCGCGCACGGACCCACGCCGCTGTTGTCCGCCGCCCGCTGCAGACCCTCAAACTTTGCACCGGGACCTATTCATTTCAACATAAAACAACATAAACACTACGCCGGTCACCCAAAGGCGTAGGCAGAGACTACGGACTTCCATTTGGCACGATCCTGACATAACACTCTCTATGAATTTTATTTTTATATTATCATATTGAAACCATAAAAATACATATAAAATTAGAAGAAGAAGGCCAATTACATTATTATGCGTTCATGGCGAATATAACGCTTCATTTATAGTATGGATGTAATCCAAATGAATCTAGTTACGGAGAAACTAAACGTTGTAAAAAGGGAGCAACATCAAACAGCTCCTTTTTGTTTCAAAAGTGCTATTTGTGTTATTTTAATAATTAATATATTATGTCCTCCAGACCGAATTTCGGTCACGGCGGCCAGCCTCAACGGAGACTAGCCATCTGCGCAGGACAGGATTATAGTGCCCAAGTGTATGCGCAAGCACAGGTGCACTCTCTATAACTTCACTCTCATAGTCCGATGGGACGGTAAACCGACATGACCGGAGAGATCAGGCGCAGGACTAACGGGTTTACGTGCTTTCCCAGACACGGGGGTGAGCCACCACCAACTTCCTGACTCCGGGCAGCAACTAAAAATTTTTTGACGGAAAATCTCAATCACTGATATTTTTTTGGTCCGACCCGGGATTCGAACCCGGACCTCATGAACAACAGTGGCGTTTACAACCATTAGACCAACGAGGCAGTCAATTAAAATATATGGAAATACTTTATGAAACGAAATAGGGAGTTACACCATAGTTAACTAAAGCATGTTCAATGATGAAAATTAATGGATACGATGAAGCTGACGACGGCGATACCACGACTTTAATATTATAATTTAAAAAAATCTTTATTGATCAACTAAAACTTTACAGAATACATTACAAATAATTTGTCAAGTCAAACCCGAATAACCGGCCAAGTGCGAGTCGGACACGCGCATGAAGGGTTCTGTACCATCGTAAAACACGTTTATTTTTAATTAATTTAAATTTTTATTATTTGTTGTTATAGTGGCAACAGAAATACACAGTCTATGAAAAATTCAACTATCTACCTATTACGGATCATGAGATACAGCCCGCTGACAGACAGACGGACGGACAGCGGGGGCTCAGTAATAGGGTCCCGTTGGTTCCCTTCGAGTACGGAACCCCAAAAACAACAACCAACAAATAATTTTTATGGCCTCAAATGATTGCTTCGTGTCTAAGTATATGTCCATTTCTAATTTATGTGTCTAAAACGACTCCACATTCAGGAGAAATTCCTATTAAGAAAATAAAACAATACATAATACGCTTAAAACACACACACAAAACCCAATAAAAATAAAAAATGAGTGTAAGCACCACTCTCGCAAAAGTCAACTTGATACGTAGTCTTGTTCCTGTCCCTGTCAATTCGCTGCTTCAGTTCTGGCGACGCTTCATTCTGCAGAATGCTGTACAACATTGGATATTTCGATTGCAACTGAAAGAACATAAAAACTTTACTTATTATCATTTTCTTAAAGCAAAGTTTTTTATTTACTTAGATTCTCAGCCAGTAGCCTGCAGTTAATGGTGCATATTCCCCAAGTTAATGGACACTATCCCTCTCACATTTGCGAGAAGTGTCGAGAAGTGTCACTCCTAACACTATCCACTTAATAACACGACTCCGATTGTAGGGATTACTCACACCACGGTTGTTAAAATAACATCAGGTTTTCGCCTATATTTTTTTATTTATAGGATAAGTGTGTCAAACGAACACACAGTCCACCTGATGGTAAGTGGTTGCTGTGGCCCATAGACATCTACATCTATCCTCGATTACGAATGAAAATGCAGATGCGTTGTCACCCGTGAGGACTAAGATGGAATGCCTCATTTCTAGTAAAAAGGGTCACTGGTTCTCTACACTCACCATACGAAACACAGCAGCGTTAAGCTGCTATTTTTCGCTGGTATTCTGTGAAAGCGTGGTCCTTGCCCGAGCGAGCCGACCCATTCGTGCTACAACTATACTACTAATATAGCTGCAGCATGACTCTACCACGTTAACTGATAATTATCTGTCCTAGTTAGTACATACAGTACATAGTCCTCCCTTCCCTTCTGGACATAGTCCTCCCTTATAGATTCCGCTCGCTCATAGATATTTCCCATAATTGCCACGCTTGGCAGACGGGTTGGCAGCCGTAGTTTTTTTATTATCCTAAGTTGTTATCAGGAAGATGCACCTCTTACAATACCAACGAGACGTTATGGGGTAGAGGATGTGGCGGCGCTGTCGTCGCGCCACAAGCGAAATACATCGAAGTCTAAATCGCGCTATCAAAGTTCCGAAGCAAAAACAGTATATATACAATAGCTCCGAACTATCACCTTGCCCGATGGGAGATCTCCCTTTCTCCTTCCACCCGCCACAAGGATATTCTTACACCGCCACTTCTTACACAGCTTTATGTGTTTAAAGTTTAATGCAGGTTTTCTTTGGTTGGTCATCTACCATCAAGTAAACTAACTCGTTTGTTCCTCTAACATTATAAAAAAAGGATTGCGAGATGGGTCGAGATTGTAAGTAATGTGCGATATAGATTGACGACGGCTCCGTGACGCAATTGAGTCGCAGCGCTAAGGGCCGCGGGTTTAAATCCCGCACGGAACAAGTATTTGTATGGTCTACAAATAATTGTTCCGGGTCTGGATGTTTGTCCTTGTGTAATTTATGTTTATAAACTGCCCCACGATACAGGAGAAAATCCTAGTGGAGGTTACGTTTTTCTAAATAAAAAAAGAAAGTAAGAAATTAATATTTTGACTAGAGAGCAAATCTGAAACCAGAAACAATTTATTAAAACGCTAAAGCCACAGCGTTGTTAGTTACAGCCTTTATACGTCCCACCGCTGGGCACAGGTCTCCTCTCATTATTGAGAGGGTTATGCAGGATCAAGTTATGGTTGCTTGCGTAGTGTGAAATTAACGGCGCAGACTTGGCCCTTGATCTATCAAGTCAAAAAACAGAGAGAAACAAATTTTATCTATTTTTATAATGAATAAAGATTAGATAGATTCGATCATAACACGAGCTATAAAATATGCTTTTAAGTTGTAGATGTAAGTTGTCAGAAAATAACCACCTTTGAAAGTACCTAATAAACAAAATATCTCACTAGATAGCAACTGTTAGTTTTTGTCTCTTACTCATAACATTGCCATGAGACAATTAATATTATTGCTATGCATAGCAATAATATTAATTAATAATAATTAATAATAAAGTGGATTGTTATTATGCATAATAACAATCCACTTTAAGAAGTAGCAATGCATACGATTCTATTGAAACATACCTTATCTAGAAACGCATTAGGTTGATTGTAGCGTGACGTAGGAGTTTCAGGACTAGCGGCAACTCTGGCTGGATATAGTTTCGGATCTAACAGCGGCCCCATTATCTACAAAAATAAATTCAATGCATAATATGTATATTCAAAACATGTAATTAAAGCAGTAGGCAGCAGCGGTAAAGGTGCGAGACGCACTACGTATAGCTGATGGAATCCTCTTTTGCCCAGAACGTCGGGGTAGGTGTACTACCCTCTAACCTATTTTTGCCGCCAAATTCGTACATACGTTGCTGTGTTCCGGACTGAAATGTGTAGAAAGCCATTAAAAATAAACACAGGCTGTGAGGCATTACATCTCAGTCCACAGGCGTGACCACTGGCTTCAGGAGTTTATGGACTACAGTAGCCACTTACTATCAGGTGGACGGTAAGTCCGTTTGACTCTACAGTTTTATAAAAAAAAAGTCTGACACTGTGATCATTGATACTGCCAAGCGTAATAAAAAACAAATCCTACCCACAAAGGTAGAGGCCCATTTCCGGCTGTGAACTTTTACGGGCCGCTAAAGAACATATAAAAAGGTCATAATATCTGCATATTTTTTAAATTTGGCCCGTGTGGCGTGTGCATATTCGGAATCATTGAAACAAAGTACTTACATACTCTAATATTTCTAGAATTAATATTATTAAAAATGCAAATCTAGAAATTTATAATTATATACAGGGTTATTTTGCAATAACCAGCCAAATTTGCAAAGAAGGTGCAGAATAAGTAAAGGCAAATGGTGAAGAAAAATTAATTTAAAAAATCTTATACATTCTGTCCTTTTTTACAAGCCTTTATTTAACTTGCAATGTTTGTTCGGGTGGAATCTTGCAACTCAATTTTGAAGCAGATATCTTCAACCGATTGAGCTGAAATTTTGTATACACGTTTAGTTTGGATGACAATGTATGGTTAGCTATGTGACGTTATTCTAAATCCAATATGGCGGAACACCCAAGATGGCGGACTAGTTATTTTTAATGCACTCCTACAATATGGGTATCAAATGAAAGGGCTTGCTGAGAATATCTCGAAAAATAAAGTGACGTCACTCTAAATCCAATATGGCGGACTTCTAAAGATGGCGGACTAAGTATTTTATGCTTTCCTACAATATGGGTATCAAGTGAAAGGACGTGCTGAGAATATTAATGCGAGTTAAAAAAATAAGATGGTGATCATAACTCATTAATTTACTTGTTTATTTACAGAGGTCGAGATTTACCTGTAAATCTCGCGACAAGCTTTTGTATCATATAAATTGTGTAATGACGTTATAAGTTGATAGTAAAAGTTTTAAAGGAAAAGTTTATTTTATTCTTTTTAGCGCATTTAAATAAAAACTTGTTTTTAAAAAAGTTTTTTTACTTTTAATATATATCTTTTAAATTGAAAATGCGTGGTAATGCATTATTTTTACTGATCTTACTGCGCACGCACACATTTCTAAGAGTCGATTGGTGAGCAAAAACGATGTTGCCCATAAATCCCATTCAATTTGGGATAGTTTCAAATAAAAGTAGAAGCCTTATTTACTCATATTTTCAAAAATTGCATTAACGGTATATCATTATTTAAATATTTGAATTTAAGTTTAGAATTTGGCTACTCTTTGAAAAATAACCATGTATAGTAAAAATACCGTAGACCTTTTTAATGGCTATAAATATGTATATCAATAGTAGAATCAGGCGTTACTTTGCGGAAATCAATAAATTGGCTAAAATCCGCTTCAAAAATCAAATGATGTTTTAACTACATAGTTTGAAAAACACTTCTCCAAATTACATGCACCATCACTGTATTGTTGCTGCTTCTTCCAGAACAGAGAGGTAAATAAAACAATTGAATTTTAATAAGTACTATGTAATAATCTATACTGATAAAAATTATTCTGTTCTGTTCTTTTCTGTTCTGTAAATTTTAATATATTCTTTTTTTATAGCATAGGATGACAAACGAGCACACAGTCCACCTGATGGTAAGTGGGTACTGTGGCTCATAGACATCTACAATTATCCTCAATTAAGAATAAAAATGCAGATGTGTTGTCACCCCTGAGGACTAATGGAATGCCTCTTTTCCAGCAAGAAGGGTCTCCGGTTCTCTACACTCACCATACGAAACACAGCAGCATTAAGCTGCTATTTTACGCTGGTATTCTGTGAGAGCGTGGTCCTACCCGTCGAGCCGACCCATTCGTGCCACAACTATAATATAGTCGCAGCGTGGCTCTACCACGTAAAAATTCTTTAAATATGCCAGTATATGCTTTTGCGTGGTAGAGCTATGCTGCAACTATATTATGGTTGTAGAAGGAATGGGTCGGCTTGACCGGGGAAAGACCATGCTCTCACAGAATACCAGCGTAAAACAGCAGAAAAATTCTGCTGTGTTTCGTATGGTGGGTATAGAAAACCGGAGACCCTTTTTACTGGAAACGAGGTATTCCATCTTAGTCCTCAGGAGTGACAACGCATCTGCATTTTGATTCTTAACTGAGGATAGATGTAGATTGTAGATGTCTATGGGCCACAGCATCCACTTACCATCAGGTGGACTGGGTGCAGTGGAGTAGCTATGTAACCAAGGGCCCCAGGGCAAAAGTGAGATTGGGGCCCTATTTAAACTAAACTAAGTATTTTAAAGGTGCAAAACTACTTCATCTTCAGTTAGTTATAGCCCATTGCAAGACATAAAGGAAAGCTACTTACTACGAAGTAAGAGTTTTTATAGAATAAGGGTGACAAACGAGCACACAGTCCACCTGATGGTAAGTGGTTGCTGTGGCACATAAACATCTACATCAATCTTCATTTGCGAATTTAAATGCAGATGCGTTGTCAGCCGTGAGGACTAAGATAGAATGCCTCTTTTCACAGCAGCATTAAGCTGCTATTTTACGCTGGTATTCTGTGATATTCCTAATGGTATTCCTAATAATGTTATTATTGTGAAAGTTTGTTTATTACGCTTTCACGAAAGCTAATGGATGGATTTCGATGAAATTTTGCACACGGATAGAACTCGACCTGGGTAAGACATAGGATACTTTATCCCGATAAATGGATCCCGTGGGATAACTTTCAATGTTGGTCCATACTAGGCGAACGAAGTCGCGGGCGAAAGCTAGTAACAAATAAAGGGCCCTTTGAGCTTGGGGCCCTGTGCCCGATTGTCAACTTTATTCTATAAAAAAAAATAACCTGTTTTCTTAGCAAATGTAAAATACAATCATTTTACTTAAGACGGCAGTAATATACCACAAATAGGGCCGATTTTTTTTTTATAAAACTGTAGTACACGATGTTAAAGGGTTTCTACAGTCCATGAACACCCACAATAAACTTTAAACAAATAAAATTACAGAATGCGTTGTCTTTCTGAGAACTAAGATGGAATACCTGTCATACTGTATTATACTGGTTCTCTATACTCTTCCGACCGAAATATAGCAGTACAGCCACTCCTGTTTGGCAGCAGAAAATCAAAAATAATAAAAATAGCCGGAAACTCAGAAACCTCATTCCTGCTCCATCCTCCTTCTTTTCCTGGTGGTAGTTGAGGCATTTCTCCACCTGAGAACTGGGGACATCTGCAGTCGTACGGGCGGGTGTGCTGCATACATGCTTGGTAGAACGCTATCTCTTCACCAGAAAGCTTGGGTATTCTGTGAACATTTTTATTGAAATAAAGATGAAAAGTACAATAACATAGATACTTAACTTTTTCCTCGATAAATAATCAAAATGCAGATACATTGTCCCCCCGGAGAACTAAAATGGAATGCCGCGTTAATAGTAAAAGGGTTTTCGGGTTCCTTACACTCGCCATACGTATGGTTGCGTTTGATGATTGAAGATCACCGGAGATTTTTATGGGTAAAAGGTATTTTATCTTTGTCCTCATGGGTAAGTACATTTTGAATCTGAATCGAGGATCGATGTAAACATCGATATATATGTACTTCGTACTAGATTTGGCATTCGAACATTCACTATATTCAAATGAACTGTACCGTACACCTTTAGTGTCATTTAGTGTGGCTTCAATATTCATAGAGTGTGGAGCTGCGCTAATAATACGAGATTTCAAATTAAAGTTTAAACCTGAACGTAATTAATAATTCAGTAGTCAAATAAGTAAAATTATTTGTTGTTCAAGTGAATAAATAGGTAATAATATTACAATAGAAAAAATAAATTTCTTCATTTATATGCCACGCTATCTACAATCATAGACTAAAACATGCAGATGTTCCATTACAATACCGAATGTAGGTAAAATATGTATATGTATATTATGTGTATGTACTTGTATACAATACCATTTTATTTTATTTTTTATTTTATTTGTTGAGCTGGAATAAACGCATAACAATTCATTTTCTTTTAGTTTCCTACAATGTTTCCTTACAAGTAATTCATAAGGTACAACACCCGCCTCGACTAACGAACGACGAACGAAACCTTATTATTATGTCACAATTACATTTTAATAATATTTTTTGAATATTTTAAAAGAACTATAAAATCTTTGAATGTAAAATCTTTGATAATAAATGTATGTTAAAACATATATACTTATTATCAAAGATAACTATTATTACATTTTATTTATAAATATGTTTGTTTAGATTAAAATAAGCGTATTTTATATTAAATTAGCACATAATATGCAAAATAAATGACAAATAAAAAAATTGAACTCGATATAATTAACCATACAATCTAAATAAACGATTATTATATACTGATCATTCTACCTACGTATACTTAATCTATGATGACAAAAACTGAGCGCGCAGGCGCAACGCGCATATATCAACTCCGCATGCGCGAAAACAGAGTAGTGCACATTTTTGTTTGGAATAGCTTCTAGTACGTAGTACATAGAAGTCAATGCATGTAAATATCTATAAGCGACAGCATCTTTTCAGCATCAGTTGGACTCTATGAGTTAATCACCTTTACTTGTATTATCATACATATACCATTATTATATTGTTTTGCGTTAAATAATGGGTTAGACTTACTATTCCTTCTTTTTGAAGAAATTGTCCAATGTTAGTCTGGGACTTACAGGTCTCATGTTTATGTGAGACTTTTAACAAAAAAATATAGCAACAGTATTACTTGCCTCATCATAATTTTTTATTGTAAAAGCTGATGTAAAAGCTTATTGTAAAAGGCGACTAATGGGAAATTGGGTTTATGATTATGTATGAATTGTGATTGTGTTGTAATTGTTTTAGGCGATGGGGTAGCCACCCATTACTTCTTGCATAATTTTCCACCTATACCTATATTTTTTGCTAAGCGTGATCAGAGTGGCCCGCTGCTCTTTGAACTCTTAGGGTGTTACCAAACCAATGGATCGATCGTCGAACGGATTAGTCGACGTCGATCGATAGTTTCTACTACACCGAAATACTGATGATGAGCCCACAACTACTTCGATTAATTGTCGATCGACGTCGATCGATGATTGAACAACATTTTATCGACTAGTATCCGTCGATCAGCTAAAGCTACCACTCCAATCGATCTACATCGATCAACGTCGATTAATGGCATCGATCAACGATCGATCGATTGGAGCCTACAAGGATTACAAGCGTGACGAATATATGCATGAAGAAATTGTAAGACACGGCAGCTTAATAAAATTATAAAATTTCCAGTTTACTTTATCATTTACACATGCATTACGTTTTCTTTTAATTATTAGTATTTAAGACAGTATTAAAAAAGTCTCCAACAAATGCGTGCACAAAGTACGACCAGTGCGTGTTTTCAGTAATGACTTACGGAACCGAAATGTTGGCCCGTATTAATAAACGTTACTCAACGACGAACTCAAGTGCGTAATCATCCCTCATTACGAAATCAGCGTCTCAAGATCGTTGCTAATTAATAAACACATAAAAACAGTATCTCAAAACGCTGTACTTAGGAATACTGTTCTGTGACTTGCACTCAAGTATACACACTTGAGAGTCGAGTTTCGTTTATTAATCAGTGTGGCACTCAGCTGATATCGTAAACCTAAACCGCATCTTGAGATATGTTTATTAATAAGATCATAACCACAAGATTGTACTCAAGTGCGTGTACTTGAGCTGAGTAACGTTTATTAATACGGGTCGTAGTTCTTCACCTTCACTACTTTGGGATAAGAAAGCTTGAGTTCACTCAGTGATAACCATGGAGAGTATCTCTTACGTGATATAATTCTTAATGAAGGATCAATAAGCTGAAGTGGCAATGGGCGGCCATATAGATCGAAGAATCGACAACCGATAAAGAAACCCGACAAAGAAAGGTTCTCGAGTGGCAACCTCGTACTTGTAAGCGAAGTATTTGGCGACCCCTCACCAATTATGTTGACGACCTGATAAGACAAGCAGGAATTTGATGTAAGCAGATTGGTAAGGACCGTGTTTCGTAGCATTCCTTGAGAGAGGCCTATGTTTAACAGTAGACATATGAGGCTGTATTGATGATAAATCTACAAGAAACAGAAGCTTTGAAGAAAAGAAAGAAAAAACTAAGATACAGAATCGTTTCAATTCGTGGTAGAGCCACGCAGAGCTATATTATGGTTGTAGCACGAATGGGTCGACTCGACCGGGGCAGGACCACACTCTTACAGAATACTAGCGTAAAATAGCAGCTCAATGCTGCTGTGTTTCTCACGGTGAGTTTAGAGAAACGGAGACCATTTTAACTGGAAACAAGGCAGTCCTTAGGTGACAACGCATCTGCATTTTGAATTCAAATCGAGGATAAATGTAGATGTCTATGGGCAACAAGATCCTTTTACCATCAGGTGGACTGTGTGTTCGTTTGTTCCCCTTATCCTATAAAAAAACACTGGAGTGGGACATAGCTAGTATTCCACCTTATTGTTTGTGGTATTACAAGCTCATAAATATCCCCGATGACAAACTTTAAACTGAAAGCTACAGATGTGTTGTCACTTCTTAGGACTTAATGGGATCCTCCAAAAATATTATAAGAATTAATAGATTTAATGGATTAACTTTCATTTTTATTTTAGTATTTTCTTTTATTTTAATAAATAATTTTGTGGGATTATTTTTTTATGGAAGAGGAGGCAAACGAGCATGCGGCTCACCTGATAGTAAATGATCACCGTCGCCCATGAATATCCGCAACACCAGGGTATTTACCGGCCTTTTAGAAAGGAGTAGGCTCTTTTCTTGCAGGTACCTAAGTCGTATCGTATCTTGTATTTCCTTATATTTTACCTACCCATTAAACTGGAACACCACACCACACCATTTTCGTCGACGTAGCTTCGATGACGTATCTTCGATGACGTCGGATAATCTGATAAACTAAACCACTCGGTCTCTAGTAGCACAATTACTTACTCAGCAACACCAACGCCCAACTTCTGCGACCCTGGTATTTTTGGCAAATTGGGCCACAGATAGTCCTTCCTGTACGTGGTAAGGTAGTGATCCATGTTTTTATATATTTTTTTTCGGTAACGGATATTGCTCACATTACGATACTATTAATTTGTTTGGGTTTGCTAATTATTTATAAAAAATTAACTTAAGTTGTGTGTCATTTCATTGATGTTGTATATTGATTTGACAATTTATTGACTTATTTGATTAAATCAAATCTATTTGGCAAAATGTGATGTGAAATTACTAAAAAAAGTAATGATTATTATACTCTTTGGTTATACCTGGGAGCGCATAGCACCATCACTCTCTACCAGTGTCATCCTTTAGAACTAAATGGAATGCCTCATTAGCAGTAAAAAGAGTCACCGGTTCTCTACACCCACCATACGAAACGGCGTTATTCTGTTGTTTTACGCTGATATTCAGTAAGAGCGTGGTCTTACACCGGTCGAGCCGACCTACTCGTGCTGCAGCACTGACCTCTATAAGTATACTAGTACCCTGAACTGGCTATACCCTAGAAAACGTTTGTGCTGATTTGAAGCGCCGCCATTGAGTGTACCGGGAACTAAATTTGAAATAATTTGCAAATGGCCGTTATTTTGCTCAAAACGTCTAAGACAAAGACATTTTAAGTAGTAGTAATAGACCGGACATCAGCGACAAAATGGTCACCTCTTACTTATGTCCTATAGGATATATTTCGGATTTGTGTCATTTAGTCTTAGTAACATCATCAAAAGCTCAAGACGCATTCGTTTCCTAAATTTAATTTTTTTTAAAGAAAATATGCTCGATTGTGCATTAAGGTATTGTAAGTATATGTAGCGAAAACTGAATGTGATGTCGGTTTATTATTGCAAGTAAAATGTATATTTACCCCATAATTTTAAAATTTTATTATTTCTGGTAGATTGTTCTAGAACATTTATCATTATTGTAATAAGCGCCCTCTGTTATCCAATAACGTCACCAAATGAGTTAGTGATTGACAGCGTTTATCGATTGGTGCTATCGATAAAAAATATTATACATGATGCAGATTTAATCATCTACAATATTTAAGGAGGTGAAACAGTAAACGATACTGTACCCATACCAATAAAGAAATAGGGTGGGCCTATGTCGGGGCACACGGCCGTTGGTTTTAACGTGAAACGTCTATTTCAGCCAGTACAACCAGTCAACAAGATAGCCTTCTTTTTAAAATATTAATATAATTCTACAACACCAGGAGAATTGCAGATGTGTTGCCTGCCTTTAAAAAGGAGTAAGCTCGTTTCTTGAAGCTCCCTAAGTAGTATTGGTCCATAAAAATCGCCGATAAACGATTCCTAAGAAAACTCCTAATAAATCGCACGGTAGTGGACCGCCAAGCATCCAAATGATGTAGATGGTAACGTAAGTTTTGTCGCAATGTGTGTTGGTGAAATTTAGTGGCTGGAATTAATCCGAATAATTCGTCAGAGCACTCCCCGTGGTAAATACGATAGAAAATGCAAAGGGATGCAACATCTCTACGCAGCGCCAGTGAATCGAGCCAATCAAAGACAACTCGGTCGTCGACGTTAAGCCGCTCTGCTCTCTATGCGGTCAAGTGGAAGGAGCTCGCACTGGGAAGCGCCGGCCCAGAGATGATAACAGTAATCCATGTAAGGCGGAACCTGCGCTTGTAAAGTTGCAAACGGTGTGCAGGGATGAAATACTGTTCCGCTCCCCTGAGTACGCCAAGCTTTTCAGAAGCCAATTTAGTTTTATCTTCCAAGTGACCATGCTACTGCAGATCATTCGATATGTCGACACCGTAGATTCCACTACTGGTTGCGGCAATAAGGGAAGTGCTCTGAAATTGAGGGGATACGACAAAGGTGTTCTTTTTAGCGGTAAACGCGCAAACTTGTGAATTTGTATAATAATTTATCGTGTAACAACTTTTAAGTTCAATGCTTTCCTAAAATATATTAGATTTAAAGTGTAGCTCTCTTATTGGATTTGATGTTTTGCGATGTGCCTTCGATGCCGACCGACCAATCATTATGCTGTTATTATAGCGTCTAATGGACCTAGATCCAAGATGCCACCAATGTGACTGCTATTTGAATTGATTCTTAGTTATTGGAAATGAAATATTTTATTTCATGATATTTCATTTCATTCATGACTTTATTCATGACTTAAAAAGTCATAGTAAATAGATTTATACAATAAAAATACATGCATATTCCCTATTATTATATCCTAAAGCATTACAAACTTAGTAACCTTCAACAACATTATCGATACTTTGATGTCGAAACGGTAACTTTCCTAAAACGGGTTTTTACCTTCCATTTATTAGCGTCACCTACTGGGGAATAGCTGAAATGTTTACCTAATAAATATTCAGCGTAGTTTTGCTATGTTTAGCTAGAGCTCGAAGTTTTCAGCTCGAAAGAGAAATTTGTTTTTGCGCATTCGCTCTCTGAATTTCTTTAGTGACACAATGGCTGCTCCTTTGTTTTGTACCAAAAGACTTGAAGAAATCTCATCTGGCAGAAGATATCGTAATTCATGTGGATAATGATGACTCTGATGATTCTGATGTAGAATTTTAATGTATATAGTTTTATATTTATTTTAATATGACTTGTTACATTCCAAACATTTGTACTTATAGTTTTTTTAATACATAGATACCTAATTAATAATTTATTTTAAATCATTATTATTCTTATTTTAATAAATACGTTGTTCTATCTATTTTTTTTTTCATTTTATCACTAACCCACATAATGACAAAACTAAATACACTATCGATAACGCTTATCGACAACAATAATGCGCATCACTATGCTCACCCCTAAGGCCCGTGAGTGGGAGAGAGAGCGAAATACTTCGATGATTTATGACCCAAACCGCACGGACAAAATAATTCTAGTATAGGTCCGCAGACGCTCACTTCTGCTATCAGCGCTAAAATCAAATCGCCTCATTATGTCACGGTGTATAGCCAGTCCAGCGTACTTGTATAATAGAGATCAGTGTGCTGCAGTCGTTAGGGTATACCATACGATTTTAAAACTATTAAAACTGAACGCAATCAATACTTTTCTGAGGGCTTAAGTTTTTATGATAATTTTGTATTTAATACTCTTTTCTAAGTCTATAGAATTCGTTATAAAATCGTGCTACTTTCCATAAATATATAATTTTGCTGCGCTATATTATTGTTTGTGAGTATAGTTAACCGGAGACCCTTTTATTAGTAACGAAGCATTCTGTTTTAGTCCTCAGGAGTGATAACGCTAATTCTACATTTTGATCCTTATTAATAGATGATAGATATAGCCTTAAGACGACAGCATTCACTTACAATCAGGTGAACTGTGTGCTCGTTTGTCACCCTTGTACAAAAACAGTTCCTACTTAGAATATATTATAATACATGTTTTATCTCACGGGTGCGGACGAGCCTTACTCTGTGCTTATCAATGGAATTTAAATTTTAACATAACATAAACACTCACGCCTGTCACCCAGAGGGGTAGGCAGAGACTACGGACTTCCATTTGGCACGATCCTGGCACACCTCTCTCGCCTCCTTTACATCCATATATCTACGCATACACGCTCGTCGGTTAAGGGTACTCCTTAAATTTTGTAACATTCTTATTGCACCTATAGATATTGTTGAAATAGGCATAATATTTTGGCAGCTTATTGATTTTCTCTATTACGAGGACTAAATGAATGGTCAACTCGAGATTTTCCCAATGCCTGGACCTTTTTAAACTTCTCGAATGAACCATACATACCCAATGGTGAAACCCGGAACAAAACCCGTTCTATAGTTACGAAGAAAAACGCAGATAGACTAACACAGCGTCGATTTTTGTTATATATGAGGTATAAAGCACGTCTGTATCACGAATGTATCAATTAATACTTATGTCTAAGACACATTTATTTATTGTATGGCATTATATTAAAATTAAAATCAGCTCAAGGTTGCTCAGCGAGCTCTGGAGAGGGCTTTGCTCGGGACCTTTATGCGTCATAAACTTAGAAATGAGGATATCCGCAGCAGGACCAGAGTAACCAACATAGCCCAACGGATTAGTAAGCAGAAGTGGCAATGGGCCGGCCATATAGCTCGAAGAACCGATAACAGATGGGGAAGAAAGGTTCTCGAGCGGCAGCTTAGTACCGGTAAGCGAAGTGTGGGGTGGCCCCCCACTAGATGGAGTGACGATCTGATAAGTCATACTTCCTGCATCCTGTCGATGGATGCAGGAAGTATAACTCTCAAGGCTCAGGACCGTGTTTTGTATTCCTTGGGGGAGGCATATGTTCAGCAGTGGACTTGTGAAAAGCTGTAATGATGAATGATGATGATACATAAATAGAATGGTAGGCTTGGGTATAGAATTTTTATCGATATATTTTGTCACACTGTCCTATCTCTATTATTAGGTCCGGGGACGCTCACTTGTGCTATCAGCGCTAAAATCAAATCACCTCATTATGTCACGGTGTATAGCCAGTCCAGCGTACTTGTATAATAGAGATCAGTGTGCTGCAGTCACTAGGGTATACTATACGACTTTTAAACCTATTAAAACTGAACGCAATCAATACTTTTCTGAGGGTTTAATTTTGTATTTAATACTCTTTTCTAAGTCTATAGAATTCGTTATAAAATCGTGCTACTTTCCATAAATATATAATTTTGCTGCGCTATATTATTGTTTGTGAGTATAGTGAACCGGAGACCCTTCTTATTAGTAACGAAGCATTCCGTTTTAGTCCTCAGCCCGGCTAGCATGGGCAAACACACACAAAAACAAAAATTTTATCCCCCGATTATATCCACTGACAAGAGATAAAATTATTTTGTTATGTCAAACGGGGAAAAGTATATCCCCGTTTGACATATATCCCCCGTCCGTAGCATAGAACCAAATGAAAGATAAAAAATTATGCTTTTTTGACATTTGAAAGGGACAATTTTATCCTAGTTCATTGGACGTGGGTTGAATTTTATATCCATACAAAAAAATCTATCTAAGTCTAAGTCTATCTCCCATTTTATCTACTGTGGATATTATATCCACCGGTGTGCCTATGCTCTAAGGGTGGATAAAACTAAGCGAGGGGATAAACATTTTCTCCTTTCCCCGAGGATAAAATTGTCTCCTGCCCATGATAGCCCTGTAGGAGTGATAACGCTAATTCTACATTTTGATCCTTATTAATAGATGATAGATATAGCCTTAAGACGACAGCATTCACTTACGAACAGGTGAACTGTGTGCTCGTTTGTCACCCTTGTACAAAAACAGTTCCTACTTAGAATATATTATAATACATGTTTTATCTCACGGGTGCGGACGAGCCTTACTCTGTCGCTTATCAAAGGACATATTAATTACTTGCTTACATCACTGCAAACTACTATTATCCGTTTACGTTCCGTTCTGACGGCACTTGATTATAATTTTTAAGCTTACGCATACGAAAACAATGTGCATATGCACCTACACTACAAATAACACCAACCCTTAGTACTGGAAAAGAGACAATCAATCTTAGTCCTTAGGGGTGACAACGCATCTGCATTTTCATTCTTAATCGAGGATAGATGTTGATGTCCATGGACCACAGCACCTACTTAACATCAGACAGACTGTGTGCCCGATTGTTACCCTTATTATATAAAAAAGGCCACACAAATAAAAATTCTATACCAGCGTAAAATAGCAATATAATATGTTATGGAGGAAAACCGTAAAGAAAAATATTTCTCTAAAGTAGTTTTAATAATATATTTTTAGTTGCAAAAAAAAACATCCCATTAGGTAAATAATTTTATGTATAAGTAATATCGAACAGTACAATTAAACAGCATAAAATACAAAATATCGAAAGAAGCTATAAATGTTGATAAACATTCAAATATAATAAGTATAGTAATGCGGGGTGCGCCATCGGCCGTATTTCGGCTCTTCGCGCGGCGGTCCAAACGGGTTCCTCTCCAGCACCACCTTGCCCAGCAGGCCATGGCATACATCATAGCTGGTGTCACCAGTTCTGACACGTAAGATTCGTCGAAGCTCCTCTGTAAATTTACATTAATTAATTACTTTATTTATTGATTTATTCGTTATTGTACACCGAAATACAGAATACGAATAGAGTACAATTTCAGGTATACAGGATTATTTTGCAATAACCGGCCAAAGAATCATGTCATGTCTTGACCTGAAAATTTCCTAACGCGTCTCGTCTCGTAAAGTGATGTAAAATATCTTATAAAATTTAATGTTTTTTGCTTATTTCGTATCGCATAATTGAATTCTCAAATAAAGCCAGGAAAAAAGTAATGTTACTATGTTTATCATTCTCAGTGGCGGCGTAAGGGGGGGGGGGTCCGCCCCGGGTGCCAAGCACCATGGGGTGACAACGACAACTCGCATAGCCAGAGAATACTTACAGAAGAATTACTCCGCACAGACATATCAATAAATATATAGCTACCTAATATAGTATCTACTAAACCTAATATGTATCGCAAATTTATTTTTATTTACTTTCGAACATAATTTAATGTCCTAAATAAATGAGTTCAGCTTAGGTAGCACTTGGTCGAGTAAGTAACGCGATCTAAGAAGGTAGCGCGCGTAGCAACAAACCATCAATCAGTGATTTGTCCGTCGCATATTCCCGTAGTACTGTTGGACTTCATTGGAGCTTCTCAGATTCATTGTAAAATGGGACTACTCTGAGTCTGTTCCGAACAGACATACAAATAGCGCTGTGTCCAAGATTTTTTTAACTATTTGTGTTTTTCGGTAGATTCACGTGAAAGAAGCTTATCAAAACTCAAGTTAATAATATCATACTTAAGGTCCACAACGAATCAAGCGCGACTAACCAATCTTTCCATTTTATCTATCGAAAGTTCAAGAAAGTAAATTTTGATAATGTAATAGAATATTTTATCTTAAATTTACTTATTTCCCGTGGGTGTCGTAAGAGGCGACAGAGGGAAACTGAGGTAGAAGATGGGCAGCAGCGTCTTTCTGATAACAGGTAAATAACGTGGTAACTATGCCACTATACCCGCCCATGGCGAGAGTTACAAAGAGACGGCTCCCAGTTCCTAGCGTCCCCGATATTTCTGGCTACGGTGACCGGCGGGGCAGGGATTGCTAAGAATCTCCGCTGGAGGTTCGGTTGCCACCTAAGCCGACTCGACCTAGCTACATATAACGCACTTACCCTGATTACTGACGAGAAGATCCTGGAGCTGGAAGAAGAGACAGACAAGTTGCGCTGGGGTATTATAGGCTTATCTGAGGTCCGAAGAGAGAGGACACGGTAATCCTCTAATCCGGCAATTTATTCTATTACCGGAAGGCCACTATCTGTCTTTTTTATTATTATTAAGGACAACAAACAGTTGTATAATAAAAATTACAATTCAAATCTTATATAAACAGATTAACTAATTACACAACCAAAACCGTTATCCACAAAAATACCATAGTAATTAAAAAGCTAAAACGCACATATAACACAAAAATAAAACAAGAAGCAAAAAGGCATACCTAGCCGTTAACAGCAAAATCATGAAAGTTACATGTATTACTTGGAAAAAAATTTTTTTGATTAAAGTTATAACATTAGAAAAAAAGAAAAAAAATACAAGTCATTCAATACAAGTCTTAAGGAGGTGTCGGATTTATCGTCCATATGTCTCTCGTTAACAACGTTGTAAAGATTGGGAGTGTGTCGACGAGGGTTGCGTACTTTATACTCAAAATCACCAAACGGTATTTCATTGAAGGTCGTACAGGTTTATGCACCAACCTCGGCACATCCCCATGAGGATGTGCCGAGCATTTCTAGAAACTTAAACGCAAAACTAGACACAAGAGAGAACGATGAGCTGAATGGTAGGTAAATTCGGGATAGGGCAAGGGAACCCAAATGGTCAGCAGCTGGCCGACTTCGTGAAGAGGGACTATTTATGACGAAATATTTCTTTCAGAAGCGGCCTCACAGAAAGTGGACCTGGTCGAGCCCCGACGGTTCGACAAAAAATGAGATTGACTTACGACATTACGACGACTAGACGGTAACTGTTCAGTGACGATTCAGTGATTGAGAGGGTGAAAAATGCCAGCGATTACCGAATGGTGAGAGGCACACTGAACCTAAACAGTAAGCTGGAGAGGTCACGTCCCATGAAGCCAAACGCTCCGTCCCCTCCGTGCCCTAATCCAAATCCCCGAAAACTTTCAGCTTGAGTTACGAAATCGTTTTCAGTGCCTAGAAGACTGCAATACAGTGGGCGATATGAATGACAAGCTCGTGGAAACCGTCCATACGGTCGGAGCTAAGTTTTGTAAGACCCGTCGCAGAATAACACAAAAACTCTCCAATCACACTCTTAATCTCATGAATGTTAGACGGAAAATGAAGCTGTAGTCTTCAGCAGATTTGAAAGCATACAGGCAACTGAACAGACAGATTTCCAAATGCATGCGGCGGGACTTACGCAACTTCAATACAGCTCGTATTTAAGAAGCGCTTGGGCGGAACCAGGGTTCCAAAGTCTTTGCCAGAGATCTGTCTGTCTTGAAAACGGCAAGTCCCCGAGCGAGGATGGAATTACAGCGGAGTTTCTGAAAGAGGGTAAAAAACCAGTACTTGAATTCCTTCAGGAGCTCCTTAATTCCATGTTCAAATATGGAACTATTCCGGAGGCGTGAAGCAGAAGTACAGTGGTCTTGTTCTTCAAGAAAAGCGACATCGTTCTCTTGAAGAACTACAGACCGTTTTCCCTTCTGAGCGGACGCACACATGCGTAAGGGTCGATCGGTAGGCAAAACGTTGTTGCCCATAAATAACATTCAATTTGGGATAATTTCAAGTAAAAGTAGAAGCCTTATTTACCCGTATTATCAAAAACTGCAATAACGGTATATCATTATTTATATACTTGAATTTAAGCTTAAAATTTGGCTACTCTTTGAAAAATAACCCTGTATGTACAACAGGCGATAAGTATTTTCCTGATAACAACTCATATATATAAAATACTGCGATTGCCAACCCGCCTGCCAAGCTTGGCAAATATCCTCCTATGGGGCTATCTATGGGGGAGGCCTATGTTCAGCATTGGACTTTTACAGGTAGCAATGGTCAGTAAGACAGTAAAGGATTTCTTAAATTATTTAAAATTAAAAATTTGTACAACCGACTTCAATATACAGGGTGTCCAGTAAATAGCACGACATACTGCAGGGGTGATAGCTAGGTCACTACCTAATACAACACAATATATGTTCAGCAAAATCTTACGGATTTACAGTTTTACAAAATTTTCCGAAATACCGAAAAATCTCTACCTTGAAACAGATTTTAAGCATCTCGTAAAGAAAAATCCTTTTCTAGTACTTTTTACATCAAATTATTTGTGAATAGTTACTTTACTCATTGATAAGTCTTTTTCTGTCAAAGACAAGAATGTTTTCAAGAAATACTATTTTTGTTTAAATTTGCACAGAACTATTTTCTTATCACTTAAGTTTAACCTACAGTGGTGAAAAAAAATGTATGTGGCAGTTTTGTACAACAAACTTAAAAAATAGCTTGTTTAATGGTGATTTAGGAAAGATACAATACTAGTGCATTTTCATTAAAAAAATACAAAAAAATGCT
The DNA here is from genome assembly GCA_029286625.1 of Parnassius orleans. Lineage (NCBI taxonomy): Eukaryota > Metazoa > Arthropoda > Insecta > Lepidoptera > Papilionidae > Parnassius > Parnassius orleans. The sequence continues at coordinate 461,352 of JAGSMP010000198.1, forward strand.
ATTTTAGTTCCAGAGAAGCTGATTTTGTTGAAAATGTAATTAACGTAATTTTGACAAAAACCACTATGAGAATAAGTAATAGCTGCTCATTTACGCGAATTATTATAAAACTAGTTGTGACACGTAAAATGCGACATGCACGCGTAATGACTAAAGGTTTTACCTGCTCGCCGACCGACCCGACCCGACCGGTTACTGTCTAACAAAAGAAGCGCATGTGCTATCCCGCTCTTTCTTGCATTGTGATTTTGTGTCTCACTCTCAACCTTATTTGCGACACTTGTCAGTACGCTACCTTAAACCGTGCGCAACGCATCTCTGTGTTCACAAATTATTGTTTCGTACTGACGACTGTTTTGTGCCTTGGACCCCGGACTTTGTTTGCCTTACGATTTGGATTTTATTGTGATCACTACGACGACTTGGCGACCACCTGGACTTTTGTGTTTTATAACATGGCCAACCGCCGAGTTTTTCCTGGTTATACGCAGCGAGAGTATGCTGAGATGCACCTTATTTACGGAGAAGCTGGCCAAAGTTCCGAGCTGCTGCCACCTCTACAGGGTGGTCAACGTCGGTGGACGGCCTCAAGTTGTTGACGAAGACATAGTGCTTCAGGAACGAGAACAAGACCCGACAACTTCGGTTAGGGCGATACAACGGCGCACAGGGATACCGAAGTCCACTGTTCATTCAGTACTTAAGAGGTATGGATACCATCCATTTCACGTACGACGCGTGCAAACTCTTTTAACTAGAGACTACCTGCCGAGAGTTCAACTCAGCTGGGCAGCGTCCGCGAGATTACGACACATCTTCTCGTCAAGTATACCTACCTCAAAACTTGAAAACGAGATTGTACAACCAGTGCGTGTTGCCAGTGATGGTCCTTCACTGCTGGCCGTATGAGGAAGTTCAAGGTCGCTCAGCGAGCTATGGAGAGGGCTATGCTTGGGGTTTCTCTGCGTGATAAACTTAGAAATGAGTCCGTCCTTAATTGTATCTATCCTACCTATCCTCAACCGTCATCATCTTGTGTGTATTTATATATTTATAATATTTTTGTTTAACTTAATTGTCAAATTTATGTACACCTTCCCTATTTGCAATTCGCTGTAGACAACAGTTCTTTGCTAAATAAGGATTGTCTGGAAGAAATCGCTTCTAGAGCGATAAGACCGCTTATTGTACTTTCTATAGGTCCTTACATATGAAATTGGCGTTTTGTACGGGAGGAATATAAAGTCAATTTTTTTTTTTGTAAAATATATTTAATTAATCAAAATATGCACCGTTGTTATTTATGCACTTTTGCCATCTCATAGATAGTTCATTGATCCCTTTACTAAAAAAAAAAACCATGCGGGCGAGAATCAATGAACTCTTTGAAGGCGGTTTGGACTGCCGCATCGGTGTTGAATTTTTTTCCTTGTAAGAAGTTGTCCGAATTCCGGAAAAAATGGTAATCTGTTGGAGCAAGGTCCGGGGAGTACGGTGGATGTCGCAGACATTCCAATTGTAGCTCATCTAACTTAGTGGTTGTTTGTTGTGCAGTGTGTGGTCTTGCGTTGTCGTGAAGGAGCAGTGGCCTAGAGCGATTGACCAATCTCGGTTGTTTAGCAGCTAGTTCTTCCTTCATGGTTTGCAGTTGCTGACAATAAATATCTGCCGTAATCGTTTGGCCAGATTTTAGAAAGCTGTAGTGAACGACACTGGCGCTAGTCCACCAAACACTCACAAGTAACTTTTCCTGACTCAATTTTCGTTTAGGGCAGGATTTGGTTGGGTCTCCAAGGTTCAGCCATTGCGACGAGCGCTTCCGATTATCGTACAGTATCCACTTTTCATCACAAGTAATGATTCGATTTAAAATCCCTTCATTATTGTGTCGGTTGAGCAAAGTAACACAGCAGTCGACGCGTGTTTGCAAGTTCGATTCACTCAATTCATGTGGTACCCATCGTTCAAGTTTTTTTACTTTCCCGATTTGCTTCAAGTGGATTAATACAGTTTTATCACTTACCCCAAAGCCTGCAGCTATCTCTGAAGTACTTTGTGATGGATCCGTTTCCGCAATAGCCTGTAATTTTTCATTTTCCACTTTGGTCTCCGGCCGTCCACGGGGTTGGTTCTGAAGGTCGAAATTTCCAGAACGAAAACGTTGAAACCAAAAACGTACCGTGCTTGCTTTTGCGACACCAGCGCCGTACACATCTTTAATTCTTCGAGCTGTTTCTGCAGCACTGGTGCCACGGTAGAACTCGTACTGGTAAATATACCGATATTTCATGTTTTCCATTGTGCGGTAATAAGCAACGCCAAAGAAGGAAATAATGAGGAAAAAACAAATGAATGACTGTTTTCAAAACTCAAATGTACCAGCTAAATGAATTTATAAATTTGAATTTGGAATTCTTAACCAAAGAGGAGATATTTCAGATCAAAGTGGTCAGTACGACAAAACGCTAATTTCATATGTAAGGACCTAATATTTATTTCATTTTGTCTCGTTCTAATGTGTATTGGTGTACAATATCTAAAGAATATATTGATTGATTGATTGAAATGAGGATATTCGCAGTAGAACCAGAGTAACCGTCATAGCCCAACTGATTAGTAAGCTGAAGTGCCAATGGGCCGACCATATAACTCGAAGAGCCGACAATAGATTGGAAAGCAAGGTTCTCGAGTGGCAGCCTTTTACCGGTAGGTAAAGTGTGGGGTGGCTCCCCTCAAGATGGAGTGGCGACCTGATAAGACATGCAAGAAGTCGATGGATGCGGGTGGCTCAGGACCGTGCTTTGTGGCATTCTTTGGGAGAGGCCTTTGTTCAGCAGTTAACTTGTGAAGGCCTGTAATGATAATGATGATGAATAGAATAATTTAGCGAAATAAAGTCCGGTAAGCTTGTTTAGCATTTTTTGTTTTATTTGTGGTGTGCTTGATAGAAAACCGCCCTGGGTGCCGACCCACGCTACGCCGCCACTGATCATTCTCAATAGATTTTTAGAGACGGAACGTGTTTTACAATGGCACAAAGGCGCAGAAGCCAAGCAAAAAATATATGAAAAAAAATTAATGACATAATGAAAAAAATGAAAGAATGACAGGCTGTCATTTTTTTGACGTTTTGCAGTTTTTCGTTTGCTCTTGCTAGGTACATACGTATTGTACTGTGCGATTTTGGATTTTCTGATACCCTTACAACTTTTGCATTTTCCACTGACTTCGATACCTTCCACTTAGGATTACTTTGGCATGTCTTATACGGATACCGATTTAGTGCTTTTTGATTGGGATCTAAGACGTTATCGCTCTTGTTGGAAAGCGTTTAACATTTGTTTAAATAAAACTAGTTTTGCGGATTTTATCGCGTATATTAACTTATTTTATATTCCCGACGTTTCGAGTACTTTACAGCACTCATGGTCACGGGGGGACTGAGGTATTTGACGTCCCAATGTCATAGTTAATCACGGTTACCTCCAGATTAAAAATTATTAATTTTTGTACCGATCTACGCAGTATGAACTTACTGTATCTTGAAGTCTTGCAGTTGTATGCTTGGGTTGGGATTTAATTTTATTAATTATAGGATCCCAAGCAGATGGTAGCACCCAGCCATCTTCTCTATTGAAATTAGGATGTTTTTTGATTTCAATAGCCTCGCGAATCATCCTTGGAAGGATTCCGTGTTCTTTAGCGAGGATTTGTGGTCTATCAAATCTAATGTAGTGACGGGGGCGATCCTGCACATGTTCACAGACTGCAGACTTCCCGGAGCGTCGATTCTTCACATCAGCTATGTGTTCTCGTTTAACTATCTTATATAATCTGTCTTGTATATCATTATTTATATACTTGAATTTAAGCTTGATTAAATTTATATGGGACTACGTGAGAAGCACCAGCTTTCAAATAAAAAAAGAATCATCGATATCGGTCCACCCAGAAAAAAGTTATGAGGTAACACATAAAAAAAGAACATACAGTCGAATTGAGTACCTCATCCTTTTTGAAGTCGCTAGAAAAGGAGGAAGAGTGCACAGGTGTAGATAGAGAAATATTGATAGGAGAGTAGAGAGATAAAGATTGACAGAAGCTCGAAGGACCCGATTAATTTAATTATTATCAGAATAAAACACTATTATTGAAATAAAATAACTAATATTTAGATGATATAATAAATAGAAAACAAAATTAAAATGAACTATAAACAAAGTGAACTCTACTTTGGTTTAACAGACTGTATTAAGAGCTGAAAGCCTAAGTAAAATACCCGCATTAAGTTTAGTAGCAAGCGGAACCCATTAATTTTATTTCGGTTTAGAATTTGCAATTGGGTCCCGCCTGCTACTGAACTTAATGCGGCGGACTTTTTAGTTTCCTGACACACTCTTATGAAATAAATTTCATATGATAGCACGAGGTCCGACACAAACATGGCCCATTTTTACGCTATTAATTTTTTTTAAACCTATTTATTATTCCTAATTAAATTTAAACATATAACAACATCGTTTTGTAATCACCTTTTGATTTCTCTTATTTTGAGACCCTACTCGATAGGTTTGGTAATTTTTTTTTAATTCACATATTACTATTTTGCTCCAAAAATCCGCCATTTTGTTTATTTTTATCAAACACCTATCTAGGAACACTTGGGTTTTTAAGACGAATATAACGATACCTTAACTGTCGAAATCCATCCAGCCGTTTGGAAGATACGAGGTAATAAAGAAATTTACAAAGAAACATACATACAAGATACGCGCGAAAAACATAACCCTTCCTTGCCAATCGGGTAATAACTGATACGTCAGTATATCTGATTAAAATGAGTATGTCTTCAAGGCAAGAGAGAACATGCTTTTTTAAGCTAAGTCTGCGCGCTTTGTCATCTTCAAGCAATGTCTGATAATATGTAAAAAAGCGATACTAACTCTGTAGGGAGTCGTCAAACTGGGGTTTCATAGACATCTTCGACGGACGTTCAGCGTACTTCTCGGGGTTAGGTGGTCTGTAGGACCCGCGTTGGCTCGTGTCGGGGATGTAAATATCGTCAGGAAGTCGCAGTGTCTGAAGGGCGCGGGCTCTACGTGCCAAGTTCACGGACATGAATGGCAACTCTGTTGAAAAAACAGCTATTATGCCAACAGTGTGTTTTGTTTATAATTACTTGTTCATTGGTTAAGTGTACCCTTAAATTGGCCTTTCTTCTGTATATATCGCTAATGTGGTCGATTAACTTCCGTCTAGAACGTCCCTTGCCAACTCTGCCACTCACTTCTGCATCATAAAATTGCTTTGTTACCTATCTTGGGTGAGGAGACAATTATTGCATAGCTCACGGTAAGCTAGATCGAATGCAAGGAAACTGAAGATCCGCCGTGCAAGGTGTTTAATCCGGCTAAGTTAGCTATGTGTGGACAGTTCGGAGCTTTTGTACTTTCTTCATAGCAGTTCGAAAACTACTATAGCATGATTTATGCTACGGTTATTATTAGGTCCATAAGTAGCGTTGTAGCGCGTTGACAGCGCAGCAACAGATTAATAATTAAAAATTAAAAATTTTGTACAAGCGACTTCAATATAAATTATTAAGAATAACTCAAAAACTATTGGTCGGACCTTGATCTTGACTTGATCAAACAAAGGACCACAAGAGAAGCACCAGCTTTCAAATAAAAAAACAATCATCGAAATCGGTTCACCCAGAAAAAAGTTATGAGGTTAACACACATAAAAAAACATACAGTCGAATTGAGTACCGTCTCCTTTTTGAAGTCGGTAGAAAAACGCAAGGATTCATTGGTATTAAGACTAACAAACACAAAAAAAGTGACTGGTATACTTAAATTTCGTTATAAATTTACCTCTAGAACAATATTTAATCAAATATTCAGTCCTCTTTGAATCTTGTATTTCATGATCGATCGGCACAGGGTCCAAATCTTCGGACATGTACTTTTTTGACAGACGCGGGTAATTTTCTGAAAACTATTTATCGCATCATTAATGTTAACACTTATCGTCCTTAGCAAGTAATAATAATATCCCCCTAAATAATGTCCTGCTCTTAATTTCGGTCAAGGTGGCCAGTCTTTACAGAGACAAGCCATTTGCGGAAGACTGGATTATAGTGCACGAGTGTGTGCGCAAACACAGATGCACTCCTTATTCCCTCACTCCCATAGTCCACTGGAACAGGAATCCGACACGACCGAGGAGAGATCAAGCGCAGGACGCTCTGCTTTATTTTCGGATATTCGAACCTGGGACCTTATGATTAGCAGTCCCGCTAAGGATCACTAGGCAGTCATCAAGTACAAAGTCCACTCTGGACATGGACCTCTCCTATAGTAGAACTAGTTGGAGTAGGTAATCACCAAACTTATTGGCGGACGTACGATCCTAGTGCCAGCAGTGCGATTGTGTATTTCTGATGGGAATCCATTTGTACGCATGGTAGAGCCACGCTGCAGCTATATTACGAATGGGTCGGCTCGACCGGGGAAGGACCACGCTCTCACAAAATACCAGTGTAAAATAGCAGCCCAAAAATATGTGAATTTAATATGACTTTGTACGTAGCCAACGCGTGGCAAAATATGTCATCATTCAGGATAACTTCCGTGGCGCAGTGGCTTAGCAATGAGTTACGGCGCTGAGGGCCGCGGGTTCGAATCCCGCACGGAACAAGTATTAGTATGATTTGCAAGTAATTTCCGGGTCTAGCTGTTTGTCGAAAACTGTAAACTGCTTTTACGATACATGAGAAAATCCTAGTATAGGGCTATAATTTTTTTTTAAACCCTAAAAAGTAAAGATTTCTTATATTTACGCGAACACTATACATTGAATAAAACTACTTTTACGGATTATATCGCGTTTAATTATCTTATTTTTATTAATTCCCAACGTTTCGGGTGCTTTACAGCACCCATGGTCACGGGGGACTGAGGTGATTGACGTCCCGATGTCAGAATTAATCCGGAGTACCTTCAGATTTTTAATTATTAATTTTGGTCCGATCTACACAGAATTCTGACAATCTGAATTCTGAAGCTACAATTACTGAATATTAGCTACAACGCCGATATTCGGTAATGACTATATTCTGCGGAACGATTGTGTAATTCTGGTGAGATTTGTGGTCGGTTTTGGTTCGGCGTTTCACGCTAGGTTTCTTTGAATAGCCGACTCTTCTTATATTATTGTAAGAAATTATTCCACTTCTGATGTTAGAAATTATTCTCAAAATTATTTAAATAAAATAACACTACTCGGCAACAAACCCTGCTTACTATCAGGACCCAATTACATGATAACACCAAAGTATGCTAACCAACAGCATCACTACACATCTCAATGTAACACAGGGCAGCCTCTCAGCAACACGATCTTCCTCGCCTATACTAGTAGAATACGCCCACGGACATAGTACCAACAGTGAGACTCGTAAAATTACCGACTGATCGACTGATCAACTGACCAACTAACCAAGAGAGATCTCTATTGGTCGCCTGCGCGATACTTTATACTGCTAGAACAAGTGGGAGTGGGAGATTACCGATCTACCTTCATTTGTTCGTATTTCCTTTTATTTTTTTACTCTCTTTCCCAAAATTATCTTACTTTAATGAAACATAACGCAGTTACGGGATGGACTTCATTATAGAATAAGTGTGACTAGCACACTGTCCACCTGATGGTAAATGGATGCTGTGGCACATGGACATCTGCATCTATCCTCGATTAAGAATAAAAATGCAGATGTGTTGTCACCCCTGAGGACTAAGATGCAATGCCTCATTTCCAGTTTCCAGCCTCCGATTCTCTACACTCACAATACAAAACACAGCAGAGTTAAGTTGCTATTTTACGCTGGTATTCTGTGAGACCGTGGTCCTTCCTCGGTCGAGATGACCCATTCGTGCTACAACTATAATATAGCTGCATCGTGGCTCCTCTACGTACTAAATATATAAACATTTTCAATATCTTTGTTTAACCTTCAATTTCTCGTAGTAGAGACTTGTTGACAATTACAACGCATTGAAACTCATAAACCAACAATTTGCTTTTGCAAAAATATTGGCTTTGTCTGAAATTTTCACAGCACGATCAACGTGATCGCATTCGCATACATAATATATTTGACCAATTTAGCCACAATATGGTAGTCACAATTAATTTTGACTAACCCTCGTCACAGCTTTCTTATAGTATTCTTGGTCGATTGGACACAACAGGTCTGGACTCTCGCGAGGTTGGTCTTTCGCTTTTAGAGCATCTCGGCTGACGCCCACTATTATACAGTCGTCATCAACGGCCTTCCGACGTGGACTCTTACTGTAAAAAAATATTATTTAAGCTTAACTCAGTACATGCATGCACTGCTAGTGTACCTTTTTAAACAAGTAAAGCTGACTAACGAACACATAGTCCACCTGATGGTAAGTAAATGTTGCGACCAATAGACCCCTACTTTAATATTCGATGAAGAATCAAGTGCAGAATGCATTGTCATCACTAAGGACTAAGATGGAATGCCTGGTAACCAATAAAAAGTGTCTCCGTCTCTCGTACTGTATGCGCGTGGTCCTTCCTCAGTTGAGTTCACCCATTTGTGATGCAAATATACCTCTCTTCATCATAATTACATCCAATCAAATGTCCGCTGTTAAACAAAACGCATCCCCTCCCCATAGATTGTCTAGTAATAAGGACTTGACTGCCTCGTTGGTCCTTGGTTCGAATACCGGGTCAGGCCAAAATCAGTTATTGGGGTTTTCTGACAAGAAATTCTGAGTAGCAACACGGAGTCACGAAAGAGGAATGATTCTCTAGGAAGAGGAATGTTGGTATGGCGATGCGTCACTCTCCCTAACATCCGCGACTATGACGGGACTGCACCGTTGATGCGGTAGTGGAATCGCGGGGGGAGAGGAGTGCCGGTATTGCGAGGCGCCGCTCTCCCTACCCTCCGAAGCCGAAACTTGCTTAGCGGCGGAGCCACAGATCAGATCCGCCGCTGGTGTGTTCGATTTTCCTGGCCTCACGGTATCCGCGTATCGAGCGGCTCAGTAGGTCCGTTACGCGCAGGTGAAGATGAAGCCGCGGAGGAAGGTGCGCCTTGTCTTCCTGGTGCGCCTTACCTGAGAAGGAAAATGGGGAGGAGAAGTCTTCCTCCGAGGAGGGGTTTTTGCAAGTCCGACATAACCCGTCCTTGCCACTGCGAGGCGAGTATGCGTAGGCATTTCCCCATGTAAAAAAAGATAGACAGGAAGGTTTTGTTTATTCTTCTTCATCCCATATTCCATATATCATCAACCCGTAAAATTCCATACCTGGACATTGGCCTCTCTTATTGCAAGGAAGATTTAACGATTCATCTCTATATATAAAATACAACTGCTGTCCGTTAGTCACGCAAAACTCGAAAAGGTCCCGAGATAATGTAGACGATTCACAATTGGACCCGGTAGGTGGTACTGTTGTCGAGATCCAGAAATCACCCGTGCGAAGCCGGAGCGGATCGCTAGTCTTAATATAAAGAATTTCATTAATGTGTATTGACTGATTTTATATTCATAAATCTCTTACGGCTTATTCTTTCTAACATAATCATTCATGTAAACGGATTTAAACTCTATTTCACCATCAAAAACGGACATCGTGTTAATATATCAAAATAATTTATTAAATTATTGAAATTTTAAAGTCAACCTTACGTCACTCTTATGACAGCTCATTAAATAATTCACAGATTAAAATACGATCCTACCTTGCACTCTACTCTCATACCTGTACTGTACTTTGTGGCTTTATATAATACACCACTGACCTCGGAGTTTTGGCGGGAACTTGATTGGCGGCGGTTTGCTGCTCCTGTATTATTGTTTGAAAATGGTTTGAAGTGGATTTTGATATGTAAAAGTGGTGCGATTTTGTGTATTAAGTGTCTGCGCATGTAAACTATTAGTGGAAACGGTGAAACAAGTGCTCTGATGGTGATGTGATTCTCAAGATAAGGTGTCTATCTGCTTAGGCACCTTGAGATACCATCGCCAACTGTCAGCTGTCTGCTGATTCAAGTTGCCGTCAAAATCTCCAAAGGGCTGCACAATGTGACGCATCAACATATTGTGAAGCAGTGTACTAGGAAGGATGAATAAACATTTGGAAATTATAATAAACCGAATAAAATACTAAACCTTGGCCTAAAGGTCTAGATACCAGGCCATAAACTCCAAAAACAACACCACTGACCTCTATATATAAGAGGTGTAGATAATGATGTGTAGAAAGCAAACTGAGGCCAATTTCTTAAAAGTATTAGTGACGCATAAAAGGAACAGATGGTGAAACCTTCCATCTAATGCAGTGGTTCCTAACCCTTTAGTAATGGTGACTACCAACAGGCTGGTGCAACTTCCATATTAAAAATTATACGTACGAGATTGATTGGTCAGATTTTAATGACGTTTATCTCTTCTTTCTGCTTTTCGTAATATGTCTATTAACGACATTGTCAAATCAAATAGGTTCAAATGTCAAATCAAACAATTACATTTGTATAATTTTATTTATTAAGATTGCTTTAAATTTTGTTGTAGAAGCTGTTGTTCATTTACAGAATTGTTAAAAAATAAATATACATTATAAAACTTGCCAATTAAATGGTGTAAGAAGCGGAAAAAATAATAACAAGAAAAGGCTATACGTAGCAATATTTCCCTTAGATAATGAAAGGTTTGTGGTGATTTCAACTTTAATAGTAATGTGATATTTAACGCGAGTACATTTATGGACTAGCCATCTATGTAAGACAGGTTTTTATAGTGTACGATTGTGTGCACAAATACAAACACACTATTTCCTAAATCTGTTCTGTTCGATGGGATGGCAATCCGAAACGAACTATACTTAGAAACTACATTATCAATTGTGACTGCTAACATTCTATTTGTTCAATAAAAATGTGATTTTATTTATATTATTTTTTCAGATGCAAGCAATGGGTGAAATAGCTGGCACATGCACCAATTGAAAAGATTCACATGTTAAAACATATTTGTGGCAAACATTGCAAATCCGAGGATTTTGAACCCAACTAAAACGAACTGTTATTTCATCAGTGGACTTAATTTAAACTTTCACTATTATGTAAGTTAATTAGGTTTCATTTACATGTAGCAAATGATAATATCCTTTAAAGTCACATTTTGGTAAGAATTCGATTCTATAAATAAACTCAACGTTATTCGTAATTACCTGGTTATAAATTTTTTATAGATTCATCTACAAACATTAGCTATAATGAGCACTCATTTTGAAAGCGACAATTAGTAAACAATCTCTGCGAGTAGTATGTACATAGGTACCTCTGTGAAGAAGCCTAGCGATTTGTACATAGTATTTGTTACACTTAAAAGGAATTTAATCCAATCAGTGTTAAAACCCAATATTTTTACCCTTTAAAAGAACTAATGTTGAATGAAAACAATCATCCAGACGCAGACTATTTATTTTACAGCATAGCAACACTTGTTCAGTGCGGAAAGAAGCCTCGGTCCTGCAATGCCGCAGCCAAACGCTTAGCCACTGTGCTACGTAGTCGTCGTTCATTTTTACTTAATTAATTATTAGTATAATAGTGTGTTTTTATTTTATATTTTCTTTATACATATTTTTGTACCTAATAATTGTAGAGATATAATTACAAATTGCTGTGTGTAAAATACATTGATTTTATATCCTCATGGGCATTTTACTCAATCTCCACGTTAAAAAATTATTTCTCATAAATTATTCAGTATAGGGATCTAACTTTTATTAAAAATATCGATAAACAATATATCGATAAAAGTTATATCGATAAAATTATTCGAGGATAGACATTTACAGAACTATTATAATTCGCCTATGTTGTCAGCACTGTTTGTCAAAAATTAAATGTCATGTCTTGATGTTGGTAGAGTAGCTTGGCGTAATGTCATACATTTACTTTTTCTTAGGAAGTGCCGCCTCTTAAACGTAGTGATTATATTCTCTTTGACTACCAACATTTAAAGGCCTAATATAAATTATAATTGTAAAGTTGATGATTAAGTTTATTCTATAAATAAAACATACCAAAATGAATGCGCGACATAATAATTGTGTGCCCTTATCAAAGAGAATACAATCACTACGTTTAGCCCTTATTTTAGTGTAAAGTCAATACCAAAGAGTATATAATCACTGCGTTTTAATCAATACCTCTTTTATAGAAGGGCAAACAAGCATGCGGCTCACCTGATTGTAGAGTTGACCGCCGCCCATGAACAACTGCACTACGAGGGGAATTGCAGGTACGTTGCCGGCCTTAAAATCTTTTATCATCTCCAAAAATGTGGTACAATTTTTTATATTAGAGAGCATTGTATGATGCCTTCGCGGACCATCCTTGGGTGCCTTCAGGCACCATCGATGGTCCACGGACTTCCGGTAAAGAACCACTGATCTAATGCATACAAGCTGACGCGTACTTGAAAAGGCCTAAGTCCAAAAGTTGTTCCTCCATTATGCAACACATTACGATATATCGATATTTATCACGCGATATTAATCGATAGTTTAAAATATCGTTACGATATATATCGATATATCTTTTCACTTGCCCATCCCCGTTTTTATTATTTTGAGTTGTTATTAAAAGATGCTACTGCCCATCTTCTGTTTCATTTTCCTCTGTGCCTTTTAACAGAAACAGAAACTTTTTATTCAATATAGATTATAAATAATACTTATTGAAAGTAACTCTTTTATTAATTACCACTGGTTCGAAAAAAACCTCTGTCCTGGGAAGAACCAGCAAGAAACCCAGAGGGACTTTTTTTTAAAATAACAGCTTACAATCTATTAAATCAATCTAATACAATCTAATAAATGTTACACAATTAACCACACAAAACAAATTAGAAATAGCTTGGTAGCGAACACCTCATTCCCAAGGGTTATTATCATCCATAAATTTCTTAATATTATAATAACCCTTTTATACAAAGTATGTTTAATAAAGTTTTGAATTTTGAGCAGGTCGAATTTTGTATATTTTCTGGGATTTTGTTGTAAAAGCGTATACATCGCCCCAAGAATGAATTACTGACTCGGTGGAGTCGAGTAACTGGTACTACTAGCTTGTGTTTGTTCCTAGTATTTACAGAATGAATATCACTTATTTTTGTATAACTACTTTTATTTTGTGTACGTACATTACATTTTCATAAATGTATTGAGAGGCCAAAGTTAATATATTAATTTCCTTAAATTTTGTCTGAGCGACTCTTTAGGTTTTAAATCATAGATTGCTCTTATGGCCCTCTTCAGTAAAACAAATATAATTTCAGTGTCAGTTGCGTGTCCCCATAGCAAAATACCATACGACATTATGCTATGGAAATAGCTAATAAGAAGTAAACAAGTCTAGCTGTTTCCACACTGGTAAGATTTCTAATCTTTTTACAGCATATGCTGCAGAACTAAGTCTGCTTGCTAACTTTGATATATGGGGCTCCATTGAAGCTTCGCGTCTAGTGTTATTCCAAGAAAATGGTGGTATCGACAAGACTCAGTTCCTCCCATTTATAATTACATTAGTATTTAATTGTCTGACATTTGAGTCATGAACTTCATACATTTCGTTTTAGTGCTATTTAAATGCAAGTTATTAACATTAAACCAATTTACTAATTTAGATATAGCATTATTTACTTCGTCATATTTTAATAATTGTCGTTTTAATTTGAAAATTAATGAAGTGTCATCAGCAAATAATACTATATTATGGTTATCCTCACTATGTAAGGTAAGTCATTAATATATACAAGAAACAGAAAGGGCCGAGAATTGAGCCTTGAGGCACGCCCATTTGTACTATCGACCCGGAAGAGCTCATACTATTAATGACAACTTTTGAGTTCTGTTACTTAAATATGAAACAACTAATATAAGAACATTACTTCTTACACCGTAGTGTTGTAGTTTCCTTACTAATGTTTCATGGTGAACACAATCGAAGGCTTTGGATAGGTCACAGAATATACCCAAAGCATCCTGTGAATTCTCCCATGCATTAAAAATATATTTAATCAGCTCAACATCAGCATCAGTTGTCGAGCGACCCTTATGAAACCGAATTGATTTTTATGAAGTAAATTATTAACATTAAAAAAAAAATTTGATCAAGAATAATTTTTTCAAAAATTTTACTTAGTGTTGGCAGTACAGAAATGGGTCTAAAATTGGCGGGGTCTAATGTACTACCAGATTTAAATAAATATATTACTTTACTATGCTTCATTAAATCAGGAAACACACCATATTCGATAATAGTATTAAAAATAATAGCTAATTGAGGCGCGATTATATCTATTATAGACGCAATAACTTTAAAGGAAATCCCCCACAGATTTGCAGTTTTCTTAATATCAATATTTTAAAAATATTTTTCAATATCTTTTGCTGATATTTTATGAAATGTAAAATTCTTTATACACGCATTTACATTTTGTTTAAGCAATGATTCGGCGACGGCAGGAGAAGAATTCAGTGACATAGTGGTTAAGATCGGAATATCTGTAAAATACTTCTCAAAAACCATTGCAACATCCTGATCTGATTCCGTTAATTTGTTGTTAAAACTCAACCGGTAGTTTAAATTGCGAGAGTTGACCTTACCAGTTTCACTATTAATTATACTCCACGTCATTTTAATTTTATTAGAAGCCGTCTTAATTTTGTTGCTCAAATGCAAAGACTTGGCTTTGGAGCACACTCCTTTAAATATTTTTGAATATTTTTTAACATATTCCCTAAATTCGACGCTAGTGTTATATGACCTTTCATGGTAAAGTTCATATAATCTTCGTCTGCTCTTATGGACTCCTACTGTCACCCATTAATTGAATGACTTCCGACTGTTCAAGGAGAACGTTTTAGAAGTAAAAATATTATCAAATTCATTGCAAATAAGTTTAAACACTGTTGCATACAAAAAATTATGATCATTTTGGTATGAAAGTGATGGAAGTTTCTTCACTATGTTACTTCTAAACTTCTCCAAGCGACGCATTTACAGGAACAAACACAATTTTCTCATCTACTTGCTTTTTGTGAACATAAGGTAACGAAACTAACTGTCCACAGTGATCAGAACTCAATTTTTGAATTATACATTTATGCAACGGCTTAACATTTGTAAAAATGTTATCTATACATGTTGCACTACATTCAGTAATACGCGTTGGCTTAAAAATAAATTAAAAAGACCATATGATTTAAACAATGATCTAAATTTAATATTGGTGGAGGAAGCTTCTAGGAGATTGATATTAAAGTCTCCACATATTACAACAGATTTATTCTGTTTATTAAGCTTAACAAAAACTTCCTCCATATTTTTTTCAAAAGTATTGTATATAGAACATGGGGTCTGTAGACGCTCACAACAATGAGGTGCTCAAACTCAACACATGCCATTTCTACAGTTCGCTCAACAGAGAGGCTCACAATATCTTTACGTTCTTTACATGATAATAATTTACTAGCTAATATTAACGAGCCACCTCTTAAAACCGTTTCTCTATTGAACGAACTGACCACCTGGTGATAACTGAAGTTAAACATTATGTTATTAGCTTTTAACCAATGTTCAGTAAAACATAAAATATGAATATTGTTGCTATTTAAGAACAATTCAATTTCTAGCTCTTTGCCTATCATGCCTTGTATATTCTGATGCACCAGGTGTAAACAATTTTTATTATCACTCTGTGGAGTCATACAATGAAGGTTTTGTAAGCTACATTCTAAATTATTTAAATTATTATAACTGCTAGAGATTACCTCTATTGTCTCATTTTCTAATTTAAATTACTTGGAACTGATTCCAAATTACATATTAAGTCATTACACTGCTCAATAGAAGCAGATGTCTGTGTAGCCAAGTCCTTGGCTGAGTTAATATATAAACAATAAGATAGCACATTTGCACATTCTGTCTTAAATTATATTTGGATAGGTAATACCTATCTCTAGTCAAAAATTTCTTAATTAAATTATTTATGTCTATTAAATTAATTATGTTATTATAATTATAACAATTAGATGTCAAGTTTAAATTGTTATTAAATGAAAAGTTATTAATTAATAAATTTAAATTGTATCTTATTTTATTTTCCTGTGGCCAACCCTGTATGTAAGGCAATGTAAACAAGATAATTTTATGTACATTTAAAGTATTTAGATGATCAATATATTTTAATAATTGAGTTTTGTTTACATTGCCTCTTCTCCCAACAAGAATTATTAATGTGCTATTAGGGCAAAACTTACTAGTTAAAACTTTATTCATTATATGACTAAAGGATGCTCCAGGCATACAACAGTTATTGGACACAACCATGGATTGTATGAACGCTTTAAAAAAACATCAACGTTCTGTGAGCACATGGGACATTATCGTTATACATATTGTTACCTTTAAATTGGATGCGGAAACGCGTAAGCAGTGGGAGCTACATATTTCTAGATTTTCCGATTTAAATGATTTGCCAACTTTAGAACAACTTAAGTGTTTTATGGAAAGCCGGTCCCGTGCATTAGAGTTCAAAGATACAAAAAAGGCCAATATAGGACAATATAATAATAATCCGAGTACAAAACCTAAAACATTATTGGCTTAAATGTTTCAATGCGCTGTGAGTTTTGCTCAGATCACCATAAATTATGCTTTTGCGAAAAATTTGCAAAATTAAAGTGTGCACAAAGACGTGACTTCTAGCCAAAAATTCCATCTGCTTTAATTGCTTGGGTAGGAATCATACTGTGTATGAGTGCAATAAGCCTACGACTTGCACGATTTGTAAAAGACGCCATCACTCACTGTTACATCCGGAAGAATAAAAGGCGGATATGGGTGTTGCTATCAAAGAGTCAGTTGTGTGTACTAGCTCAGAAACTCTGCGATAGTCTCGTGTCTGTCGATGCGTAAAATCTCAGGATACGGACAGGTTTTACTTGCTACTGCGCTAGTAAATGCCGAGTCTAAGTCTGGTGGAAACCAAATAGTACGAGCTCTTTTAGACCAGGGCTCTCAGGCTTGTTTCATAACAGAAGCCGCAGATCAACTTTTACAACTTAAAAAGAGTCCTATCAGGGCAAAAATTACTGGCCTAGGAGGAGATAAAGCTTTAAGGGCAAAATATGTTGTTACTATTTATCTTAGTAGTGACAATGGGACTACGTTTGTAGGCGCTTCAAGGGAACTAGAGCAACTGAAGATCAACCAGGAAGATCTTGCTATGTACTTAGAATCGCATGGGACTGAGTGGCATTTCATTCCGCCACACGCCCCAACTTTGTGGACTGTGGAAGCTGGAGTCAAGTCTACGAAGTTACACTTGAAACGCGTAATAGGTGAATCCACACTTACGTTCGAGGAAATGAGCACACTTCTCAGTCAAATTGAAGCATGTTTAAATTCTAGGCCCATTACAGTAGACAGCTCACATCCTAGTGACCCACTTCCTTTAACACCAGGGCACTTTCTAATTTGGGGACCGCTTATGCTGTACCCAGTTCAATGATTATTTAGAATCAAATATCAGTTCATTAAAAGGTGGCAATTCATTCAACAAATGTTACAGCGCTTTTGGCGGCGCTGGTCTAAAAATAATCTAACCTTATGAATAGATACAAATGGAGCTCTCAGAACCAGAACCGAACATTGGTGATGTAGTCTTGGTGAAGACAACTTGCCAAGTCGTTGGTTAATGGGCAGAATAGTTGAAAAGCATCCCGGGATTGATAATGTTACCCGTGTGGTCACAATACGTACTAAGTCATCTTTTATCAAGCGACCAACTTCAAAACTATGTATCTTACCAGTAAGCCAATAGGATTAATCTTTGTACTTTTTGTTTTAAATATTGTTAGTTATAGTGAGAGAATAACCTTAAAAACTTTTGTTTCTTAAGATAAGTTATAAAGTATAAGTTAAATAGTTTTTTTTTGCAATAATTTTAGTTTAAAATATTTAAGTTCAATTAAGTTATTATCTAAGTTAAGGTTTAAATATGTTATTATTTAAGTTTAGTTCAAATATGTTATTTTTAAGTTTAAGTTCAGTATGTCAAGAACAATTTTATCATTCTGCCACGGTGGGCGTTATTGTATTTTTAAGGCCATTTCCGTCATTAAATGTCCTTGGTGGGCGGAATGTTTAAGACCATTTAATTAGTAGCAATAAAGAAATGTAGATGGCGCTGTGCGATTTAAACACGAGCTATCATTTATCTCACCAATAAAGTGTATAGTCAAATAAATCAAACATTAAAAATGCAATAAAATGCCTGCACAGCAACAAGTCAAGAGGTTCCCGCTTGCCCTTGCCATCCTGTCCAACGTGCCGGAGGCAAAAGCCATCTTCCGGCAAGTACGCACCGTGTGCGAGGGTCGAGCCCCCACATAGGCGCGGTTTCCCGGCGCAGTGCCACCGCTGCCAACTTTACGGGCATGCGGCGGCCAACTGCTCAGCCCCAAGGTGCATTAAGTGCCAAGACCCACACCACTCGAAAGAGTGCCCTCTCCAGCCGTACGACTGAATCCCCTGCTTGCGTCCTGTGCAAGCAACCTGGTCACCCGGCCAATTACAGGGGATGCCCTCGCGCTCCTCGTCCCCGTCTCAATAAACCAGCTCCGCCGCCGGTTAATGAAAAATCATTCCCAGCGCTCCCACGGGCTTCTCTCGGCCCACGCAGCCACCAATTCTCCCCTGGGGTCCCAAAAAGGCCGACCCCCCGCGAATTTCCTCCGCTCCTCAACAGGCGCAACCCTCAATGGTTGATGACCTGAATACGGTTTATACCGCAATTCAGAGCATCGACATTGGCGAGATCGCCATACTAGCGCGCAAACTGCGTGCTGCTAGGTCCCCTCAGGACCGTCTCCTCGCTCTAGCGGAGCACCACAACCTCTTGTGCTCATTGTAAGTTAAATTAATTTAACTTAACTTAAAAATGACAGAGCACTCTGCCCTCCCAAAGTATTAAGCCTAGGCTTATCGCTTGTTTCGTTCAATACTCGCGGTTTGCGAAATAACCTCCCCGAGCTTAAGCTCTTTCTTCGAGATCGCGAAGCCGACCTCCTCCTCCTACAGGAAACCCACCTCAGACCCCAGAACCTCAAACGCTTCTCCATCAAAGAGTATTATCTTCTTCGTAATGACAGACCTGACCGCAAAGGCGGCGGTACTGCCATTTACTACAAGAAGATACTACATTGCTCTCACATTCCCACTCCGCCGCTTACCAATATGGAAGCCACGGTATGCAGGCTGGCCTTGACTGGACATCCGTCCATCGTCGCCAGCCTCCTGCTATATCCCTAGTGGAACTCTCCCCCTCAAAAAAGATTTTGAGGCCATCCTTGCGTTAGGCAATTCAGTTATTATGTTTGGAGATTTTAACTCCAAGCATACTGATTGGACTTGTCTTACTACTACTCAGAGTGGCAAGAAACTGCTTGATATCACGCAGTCTCTCGACCTCACTGTTCTCAGTCCCCTCGGTGTCACTCACTATCCCGACAACACCGACCACGCTCCTGACGTATTAGACTTTGCAATAGCAAAAGAAGTCTCCCTCAACCTCAGGTCAATCGAGACCCTTGACGATCTTGGATCCGACCACCGCCCTGTCTCCCTCATACTTGGCCATCAGCCACCTCCCCAACCCGCTCCACGAAAACCTTCACTAACTGGAAGGGCTTCAAGACGTCCCTAGCCACAGCTTTGGACTCTCCGGACTCCCCTATCCCCCTTTCTTCGGACTTATTCGACAGTACCGAAAAAATCGACACCGCGGTCGATTCACTCTCCACCCTTATAACATCCTCCCTTAAGGAGAATGAAAGGGTCGTCCCGGTTGCTAATAATAATGGTCTTCCTTACATATTAGCAACCTAATAAAAGCCAAGAGAGATCCAACCCCCGAATATAGACGTACGGCCAATCGTCTGCAACGAGAAGTCCGTTCACGCCTTTCCGAACTTCGAGACCTCGAAAAGAGTAATCTCATGGAGAATATCTCTCCCTCTCATACAGCGTACTATTAGATGGCAAGAGCCCTCCGCATAGACGCTATCACTCATACTCCCCCTCTCTCTCGCCCCGACGGTACTAGTGCCTTCGAGGACGAGGAAAAAGCTGAGTGTTCGCAGACAGCATCGCTGCTCAATGCTCTCCCAGCTCTCAACCCACAGACCCCTCCCACATCCAGACAGTAGAGGATGAGGTCCGCCGCCGGAACTCAACCCCCACAGCCTCTGACCCTATCACTGTGTCCAATGATGAGATCTCATCCCTCATCAAAGGACTGAAGCCTAAAAAGGCTCCGGGCGCGGATGGTATCTCAACCAAGCCCTTAAACATTTTCCTGAGCAGGTGTTAACCCTTTTAGCTATTATCTTCAACGCCTGCTTCAACCTTAGTTACTTTCCACCACGTGGAAAAGGCAACTGTCATTGGTATCCCAAAGCCAGGAAAGCCTCACAACCTCCCCACCAGTTATCGTCCCATCAGCCTCCTCAAGGCCATGGGCAAACTATTCAAACGAGTCCTCCTCACTCGCATGAGGCGCCATCTGTTTCCCACAGACGGTGACCCTCTTGTCATCCCTCACCAATTTGGTTTCCGAGCGAAACACTCTTGTCCCCAACAAGTTCACCGTATTGTGGAATATATCCTCAGCGGTTTTTATCCTCGCCGTCATAAGACCATCGCGGTCTTCTTCGACATAGCGAAACTAGACGATCAGGGAGACTACAAAATAGGTCTCCCTGATCGTCTTGTTCGTCTCGTGGCCTCCTACTTGAAAGACCGTACCTTACGTTACAGACACGAAGGCACGCTCTCCTCTTCGCGTCCAATCAAAGCCGGTGTCCCTCAGGGCTCCGTACTTGCCCCTCTTCTATATATCCTGTACACCAACGACATTCCCATACCGTCGAATGGTGTTCAGCTCTCCCTCTTTGCAGACGACACTGCCCTCTACTGCAAAGGCACATCACTACCCTTTATACAGAACAAGATCCAAAAGTCAATTAATGACTTAGGAGCTAGGTTCCAAAAATGGCGTATCGATGTGAACCCGGAGAAGAGCTCCGCTGTCCACTTCGAACATAAACGACGCCGCTCCACTACTATTCCGCCAATCCGTATGTTAGGACCCGTGTCCCTGGCATACGTCCATAAATACTTAGGTGTCACCCTTGACACGAGGCTCACTTTCGAGCCCCATGTCAAGAGAGTAACTCGAAACGCACGATTTTATCTGGGTAGGCTCAACAGTATGTTGGGCCGACACAGTAAAATGTCCCTCCGCAATAAGCGAACCCTTTATAAGGTCTGTATACGACCAGTAATGACATACGCAGCCCCAATTTTTGCTCATGCAAAACCTAAAACCCTGTACAAACTCCAAGTTGTACAAAACTATTTCTGTCGTCGGGTTACGAACGCACCCTGGTACGTCCGTAACGCCGACCTCCACCGAGACTTAAAGCTCCCCACAATACAACAGTTCCTAAAAACACTCTCTGAGAACTTCTTCAAAGCCTCAGAATCTCACTCTAATCACCTTATTCGTGAGGCAGCTTCCTATGCAGCCCCACTTCCCTCTCGCTATCGAGTCCGCAGACCGAGAAACTCTCTCTCGGACCCCCCCAACCAGCTTTCGGCCGACCTGAACTGCCTCTTGGCGGCTCAGGCCAAGCCATCCTCCAATGTATAGCATGCCCTAATTGGGCGAAACTCTCAGCGGCTAATCGCCGCCTGCGCCCCCTTTCCCTTAAAAGGGTCGCATCAAATCTCGGTAGAAAGGCCACTATGGCTAATACTAAAGCAACATGAAAACAAAAGATAATTTCTAGTAAACAAACACTAAACCAAAAACAAAAATAAATATTTAAACAATCTCGCAAATATATTCTTTAACATCTTAATAATAAGAACGATATAGATCGCATATTTCAAAGATTCTAGTAAGCAAACACCCAAACACGGAACCAAAATTCATCAACACATAATCTCGCAAAGCAAATATAGACTTTAAGTACTTAGCAGTAAGGATAATATTGATCGCATATTTCAATGTGCAATGATTTCCATAGCCGACAAACCGAAATCCAAATCGCAAAATTCACGCCATCCTTTTCATTCAGCTATGTTGTGTTTGGTTAGAAAGAGAGAAACTGAGAAAACGGATTTCTACAATCAAATCAGAAATCCGAATCGACAATAACCAAATCCAAACTTTGGATTTGGTTATTGTCGATTTGTTTGGGTGTACAGATCGTAAGATCGTAGCTTAGTTAGGTCGATTTTTGAAATCGGATTTTCTAGTTTGAGAAATCGATACGATTCGATTTGTGTTTGAAATCGGATTTTAGATTCGTTTTGATATATCTGACGCATGCCTATAGTTCAATAGTGCAGTAGTTCAGCAAGATCAACCAATAAACAATCGTCGATGTTTTAAAGCGCGATATATCGATATTCGGTATTTATTTTAGAATATCGAATTCGTAATTTCGATACATTTTAAAATGTTGTATTAATCGACAAAACATTAAGCAACAAACGCAGCTACAAAACCAATCATGTGCTGTTGTCTTTTTTTTCCGTCATCCAACCGTCCAGTAATAAAATGGGGTAAATAAACGGGGTCCCCCCCCCCGAGGAGGGGCTGCCATCCCCCTTCTCCTCCCCATTCTCCTTCTCAGGCAAGGCGCATCAGGAACACAAGACACACCTTCCTCCACGGCCTACAACTCTACCTGCGTAACCACGGCTACCAAGCCCCCCGCCACGACAAGGTTCGGGGGGGTCCTGGGGGGAGACCTATGTTCAGCAGTGGACTTGTGATGGGCTATAATGATGATGATGATAATAATAATGAGTAAAATAAAAGTATCTTCAAATAGTACAAATTAAATAATTTTATTTTATATTACATCAATTATAGATATTACATAACAAAATAACATTCTGTCTTAATTACGCAAGAATAAGACGATAAACACAATAATAGGAAATTTATGTCTAACCACGTAACATGCATTACACAAATTTATATACACAGGCTACATTTGTGTAATGTATGTTAGCTAGAAACACAGCCG
The DNA here is from genome assembly GCA_029286625.1 of Parnassius orleans. Taxonomy (NCBI): domain Eukaryota; kingdom Metazoa; phylum Arthropoda; class Insecta; order Lepidoptera; family Papilionidae; genus Parnassius; species Parnassius orleans. The sequence continues at coordinate 484,581 of JAGSMP010000198.1, forward strand.
TTTCTGTGTTTCTGTCTGAAATATGATGAATATTCTTTTATCAAACTCATCCAACGAGGAATAAACAAGTAATTATAATTTTGTTAAAAGTCTTCGTAAGAAATGGAATCAATACAGTGAAGGATAGACAAATTATGGATATCATAACACTCAAAATAATAGATTTTCGAGAAAAATAAAAATAAAAATAAAATAAAGAAAAATTCCAGCAGCAATGATATCTTTTATAAACACGCTTACAATATTAATTTAATTTTTAAGTATACAAACACATGGCATCAAATTGACAAAATTAAAAAATTTAAGCTCTTCGATACCCGCAAAATACTTTAATAGAATACGCGTCTATAAAGTTCTGTTTTTAGAGAATATCTCTTGTAAAATTAATTTAAAATTAAAAAATTTGTACAACAGACTTCAATATAAATTATTACGAATAACTCAAAAACTTTATATGGGACCACGTGAGAAGCACCAGCTTTCAAATAAAAAAAGAATCATCGAAATCGGTTCACCCAGAAAAAAGTTATGAGGTAACACACATAAAAAAAAAAAACGGAAAAAAAACATACAGTCGTATTGAGTACCGTCTCCTTTTTGAAGTCGGTAGAAAAAGAGCTGAAATGGACCATTAAATGTAATAAAGTTTCATGGAATTAAATTTGGGAATAAACGAAGTAGCTAGTTCTTCAACTCATTTACACAAAAAACTTGTTCAATACTTTATATGTATAATCAAGTTAACAGGTTTTATTTTTATAGTATTGATGCAATTTTATCAAAGTAATGGAATAATTAATACTTTTTTCAAACCACAACTTGCACATTTGACAGATTTTAGTGACGTGATTTTAAGTAACATATTAAATTTATTCTTTACAATAAAAACAGAACTTTATAGAGTCAAAATGCTACTTTATTTATATACAATAATATAAAAACTTTCATTCAGTCCTTTTCTTTTTTATATATAGAGTTACACTAACATTTTCGCCAATAAAATTCATGCCGTAACATTCTATGGGACTAAGAAATATATACACAATTTTTTATCTTAACACATTACAATTACGTTTGAATTGTATTGAAGATAATAGAACTTACACACCTCGCCTCCGATCATCGGTTATGTTACAGTTCCTTAAAATATTTTTAACAATTGTTTTTCACATATATACTGGTTCTGATATTTTATGAAGCAAATGGTACACCAAATATATTTTGATGACACTATAGCCAAAATAAAATCTTCAATTTGTTTTCTTTTCGGGAAGTCCAAACAGTTTGATATTCTAAAGTTAAATGATAAATAAGAGTTACACTTGTTAAATGACTTGGTTTAGGATGATATAACACATCAAATTCTTTTTTTTTTACATTATCGACAGTTACTTTGACCACTATAACACATCACTAGTACTATTTTAAGAGAAGCTGTTTGATATGATACCAAAGACTGAGAACTCAGAGGCGAAATTCATTTTTATTAAGTTATGAATTACGTTAAAATTTCAGAACGCACCTTTTTTAGGTAATATCGAAATTTACTGAACCGTTTTTTTTTAATAGGATAGGGTGACAAACGAGCACACAGTTCACCTGATGGTAAGTGGTTGCTGTGACCCATAGACATCTACATCTATCCTCAATAAAGAATCAAAATGCAGATGCGTTGTCACCTTGAGGACTAAGATGGAATGCCTCTTTTCCAGTAAAAGGGTCTCCGGTTCTCTACACTCACCATACGAAACACAGCAGCATTAAGCTGCTATTTTACGCTGGTATTCTGTGAGAGCGTGGTCCTTCCCCGGTCGAGGCGACCCATTCGTGCTACAACTATACTACTAATATAGCTGCAGCATGGCTCTACCACGTTAAAACCGTTACCATCACAAAGTTAAATATTTTTTACGATTATGTATCAAAAGCTCCTTTTTTTCTCTCTAGTGTTAGGTAAAGGTTAGTAGATGCATATTTTTTGTGAATACATTTCTATATAATTTTTATCAATTTGGCAGTATTTTTAAGTTTATTAAAGGATAAATAAAACGATTCCAGCAAATTCACGTACAACCCACATGCCGATCTTGTACATATTTTAAAGAGAATGCGGAAAAATCCTTTTACTAGTTAAAAATCACGTTACAATTAATCGATATATACTCGCTACGATTACGCACTTCACTATGGCGCTCCGTAAGCCTAACGTGTGTGAGCGAGACAGAAAGACAGAAAAGATTTATGATTCGACGACTCCGGTGATAACGGCCGGACCATAGTTTTAAATACCCCATTATTAGACAAAGGCCTCTTTTATCCCCCTTGCGGCAGCCAATAAGACCTTTTCATTTATTTAAAGTAATCTAGTTCTTGGAACCCACCTTACTTTCTCGTTATTCTAATAATTGTCATTAATTAATAACACCTCTCAAAAAGCCAGTCCAACTTATTACAATCGTAACGTGTTTTTATTTTTTCTCTCCTTCTATAATAAAAGGTTATACTTTTATGAGTAGTGTACAAATAAAAGGTCGATAATACATTAACGTGTAATTTTAGGGCAAAATCAATATTGGAAATTAAATTGCCATATATGATCAACTCTATTATTTTCAAATCATCTTAAGTGTTCATAATATTTTAGTCGCATTTTCCTTGTACTGTTAACAGATATACTGTCTTATAAATGGATTGTATTTAAACAAGTGAATAAATTCAATATCAAGGTTTTAAACACAATGACTAATGGCTATTAAAATACTAAGTGAGCGACTCGCTGTGAGTGACTACAAAGTCCGGTGATTCGTAATAAAGGCAACATTAAAACGAATTAAGGAATATATTGAAAAAATCTTTTTTTAAGTTAAAACCTAGCGAGTTTTTAGTCACATGGGATGATTAGGTATTGATTCAATAAAAAAAAATTAATGGGTACATTCTTAGATAATATGTTAATCAAATAAATCCAACAAATTTTCCTTCCAATAAATTATTAAGAACTGGACTCTGAAGGTAGTATGAACATGTTCATACTTTCTTTCCTGTCTTATTATTACTGTCCTTTTCCCTTGACTTATCCCGTCTTATTACAAAAAGTAGCTCCTAGTAGTCTCAGGTTTAAACTAGAATATGTTTCACGAAAAAAGCTCGATATATGCTAACTAAAATCTAAAGAACGGAGTTTGACAGCAAATGTCAAAATTTGCGAAGACAGTGGCGCCGCGGCTGAGGAACTTCTTTAGTTAGGACTCTTAAGCCATAGTTTATGCTAGAGACTATCAATAAACCAGTTTTGTAGTAAGACAGATCATGTATTAATGAGGGTCGATCATCGTCATGTATCATGATGGTATCGAATTCGCCGTTTGACTACTGTCGTGAATAGCATTACTAGTATTTTTTTTAATGTATAAGCATGCAACACAAGCTTACAGCAAATTATTTATAATAAATATAAAAGTTTAATTTTGTTCTATCTACCAATTTTTACACTTATTATTAGTTTAACATCTATTAACATCACCAGCTGTTGCAATGTTATGTACCCAAATAAATTTCTCACAACTGGGATAAAATTGAAAAAGAGGGTAGATGGAACAAATATCAATTTTATCTATGTTTAAGAATAATACAATACTTATTATGAGGATATCTAAGCTGCAGGAAATTTAAAGAACAGGTTTTTAAGGTTTTTAACTATCTCTTGCTGTCGTGCTGTGCCCGAACGACCGAGTTAAGAAACCGAGAGAGGCAACTGGAGCTCAAATTGAACATACCTATGAAACATTAACGAAATTATCAAATTACTATCCCGTATTCTCTCTCTTTTGTTACCTCCTCCTCCAAAATTGGACCGATTTTTTAAAGAGCATATAAAAGGATTATGGCTACGTCTGTAAATTTTTTCTTTTACTTATTTTTTGCACGCCTCATAACGCGAAGCGTTTGAGGTAGTGACTCCCGACACGTCAAGGTCAAGCAATTTTGTGTTCTTAAAATGCCTCTATCATAACCATATTGCACTTATGCGATAATACGAGTAGCCGCATATCAAGAAAACACTCTAATTAATCTATCTTATATTTTGTAAAAAAATCATTTTATATCGCTACTTTGAAAAAAAACGATTTGAAAAAAAATTATGTGGACGTCCGGATGTCTGTACGCTGATTTTGTATGTGGTCACGATAACTCCCGAAAAAATTGACGTATCGAGACCGGGTTTTTTAATTAGCTTCAGAATTACATCAACTGGTTCCCTATTTCATATCAATAGCCTAGTACGCGTAGTTTGTAAATAAAATGATTTTTATTTTTTATAAATGTACCTTCTACCTAATCATTTCCATTTGTTACAGCCTATATCGATTTTATACTTTGTGTAATCGATTTATTTTGGTAATTTTTTATTAAAATTAAATGAAACGCTCATGAGGCGTGCACTTTTGGATTTTCCAAATATTGTATATTAAATTTGTTTGGTAACTTTAAAACGTACCTAGTTGTTAAAAAAACAAATTTATGGAAAAAAGAAAAAAAATTAGGAACAAGACCACTGCCTTGTTCCTAATTTTTGCTTTTCTTTTTGTAGGTATAGATTGCTATTTAAAAAAAAAGTATTTTCTCAAGTGTCATTCATTATCCAAGGAGAAAACAGAGAAATACGTTTGTATGGACTAAACGCCGCCCGAATATCCTTTTAACCCATAGAAAATTTTGACACTAAGGTGGAAGTGAAGGTATCACTCTCCACTTTACATATTACAGGCACATAAATATATTATACAAACTTAATCAAAAACTTACTGACAATCGGGATTACACATAAAACAGAAGGGGAGGGATCGTCCCCTGCCCTCCTCATTGTCCATATCACCTGCACATATAGCTGTGTGGTATTTAGTCAGTGGTATCGGTCATCCTCCGACATAGATGCGGAACTCCTCTGCTATGGCACTCGGAATGGTACCACCAGGTCCTCGTGGTGCTCTACCCTGAGCTCGGAAATTGCTGCCGCAGCTTTCTTCACCGCATTTGTTATCTGTTAAAACAATAATTTTTAAAGTCATATAAGTTTTATTTAAAAAAAATTTGAAGTGAAAGCTTTATCCGTGTAGAGCGATTTTTAGTAGGGGAAAAAGTTATGGGTTCGCGTGACCATGATGCGCTTGCGCGCAATACGTCACGAGCATGTCTACTACGCGTCGCTAGTCTGCCGCAAGCCATTTTTTTCAGTAAGTTTTTGATTATAGCGGCCTGTGTACATGTATACGCATATATATAATTGAGTTTTCATTTATGTCGGCAGTCCTTATGGCTGCCTGTTTTTTTTAATTTCCTATAGAATAAGAAAACGCCTGAAACGCCGAATAAATAATAAATAGCTCAATGTGCTTAACAGAAGGCAATTATATCGTTATTACAGAGACACTTATTTTTTATTATTACATATTTTTTATATATGTATAATAAATAGTCTACTTGTGCGTTTTTTTATTTTTATTTTTAGTTTTTATTAGGAAAACGCTGCCGCTCATCTCCCGGTTTATTTCCCCTGTAGTCTCTTACAACCATGACATGACTTGGGGTGGTGGATAATCTTACACCGCCCCTACACTGCTGGATGTTTTTACTACGCGGTTTTCAAATAAGGTTTACTTGGGTCGAGGTTAAGTTGTTGCTATGGTTTTATACGTAGTAGAGCCACGCTGCAGCTAAGCACCACGCTCTCACAGAATATCAACGTCAAATAGCAGCTTTATGCTCCTGCGTTTCGTATGGTAAGTGTATAGAACCGATAACCCTTTTTATTGGAACGAGACACATCTTAGTCCTCAGGGGAGACAACGCATCTACATTTTGATTCATAACTGAGGAATCGTCTATGGGCCACAGCATCTACTTACAATCAGGTGGTCTTTGTAATCGTTTATTAGGAAAATGAAAATGATGCTAAACAAGAAGTTGAATATATATATAAAAAATTACAACGGTACATTAGTCGGCCAGCAGGCGCGCGGCGTGTACAATGAGCGTCACTCACCAGGTCGCGGTCCTGGCTGGCGGGCGGCGGGGCGGCGAGCGTGGCGGCGGGCGGCAGGTCGGCCAGCAGGCGCGCGTGTACAATGAGCGTCACCAGGTCGCGGTCCTGGCTGGCGGGCGGCGGGGCGGCGAGCGTGGCGGCGCGTGCGGCGGGCGGCAGGTCGGCCAGCAGCGCGCGGCGTGTACAATGAGCGTCACCACCAGGTCGCGGTCCTGGCTGGCGGGCGGCGGGGCGGCGAGCGTGGCGGCGCGTGCGGCGGGCGGCAGGTCGGCCAGCAGGCGCGCGGCGTGTACAATGAGCGTCACTCACCAGGTCGCGGTCCTGGCTGGCGGGCGGCGGGGCGGCGAGCGTGGCGGCGCGTGCGGCGGGCGGCAGGTCGGCCAGCAGGCGCGCGGCGTGTACAATGAGCGTCACTCACCAGGTCGCGGTCCTGGCTGGCGGGCGGCGGGGCGGCGAGCGTGGCGGCGCGTGCGGCGGGCGGCAGGTCGGCCAGCAGGCGCGCGCGTGTACAATGAGCGTCACTCACCAGGTCGCGGTCCTGGCTGGCGGGCGGCGGCGGCGAGCGTGGCGGCGCGTGCGGCGGGCGGCAGGTCGGCCAGCAGGCGCGCGCGTGTACAATGAGCGTCACTCACCAGGTCGCGGTCCTGGCTGGCGGGCGGCGGGGCGGCGAGCGTGGCGGCGCGTGCGGCGGGCGGCAGGTCGGCCAGCAGGCGCGCGGCGTGTACAATGAGCGTCACTCACCAGGTCGCGGTCCTGGCTGGCGGGCGGCGGGGCGGCGAGCGTGGCGGCGCGTGCGGCGGGCGGCAGGTCGGCCAGCAGGCGCGGCGCGGCGGGCGGCGGCGGCTGCGCGGCGGCGGCACGCGTTGTGTACACGCGCACGCGCTCGTTGTACGCGCTCGCCTCCAGCGCGTACGGACCCAGCGCGCCCACGTCTATCACGTTACTGCGAAAAGGCTGAACTTGACGGCTCCGTGGCGCAGGGGCTTAGCGATGATTTTTAACAGTGGTAGAGCCACGCGGCAGCTTCTGCTGTTGCACGGATGGACCGGCTCGAACCGGGGAAGTACCACGACCTCACAGAATACCATCGGAAATTACAAGCTTTCCTTCTGCGTTTCGCTTGGTTAGTGCAGGTCGGAAGCACCAACCCCCCCCCCCCCTCCGTAACATGGTAGCGGAAATTAAAAAGAAGTAATGCAGAAACGCTCACTGAGCGTACGGTCAAGCTACCCTCTTTTTTCTGAGCATGGGTGCTTAGGCTACCCCGCGTATTCTGGGGAGGCAAAATCCCGCTCACTACTAACACTGCACGGGCAAAGAGAGCGATAAAACCATGGCGACCCCTACCACGCTATCCGTGGACTTCTGCAACATCAGGGGACTTCACTCGAACCTTAACGCCGTCCACTACCATCTGGAGACGGCGAAGCCGGCCTCGCTCATTTTGAACGAGACGCAGGTGTCCTCTTCGGCTGATACTTCATACCTGTCCTACCCGGGGTACAAATTAGAACACTTTTTTGTGCCCCGGGCCGGAGTTTGCGTATACGTCAGAGAGGATATCTGTTCTAGACGCCTCGGCAGTCTTGAAGGTACGGACCTGCCCATCCTTTGGCTGCGCGTAGACAGCGACGACCATCCCCGAGTCTACGGGTGCTTCTATAGGTCCCATAGCGGTAATGCCGAAACAGACCGACTCATCGACCACGTCCTAATGGCTACAGATTTCTTGCTACAACAGATCCCATCCGTAGAGATCGTGATACTTGGCGATTTTAACGCCCACCACGCCGAATGCCTCGGTTCATGTTTAACCGATCATGCGGGGAGATCTGTTTATGACTTTTTCTTGACATATGGTCTGACACAACTGGTTACTTCGCCTACGCGGATTCCAGATGTGGAGGATCATACACCTTCCTTGTTGGACCTTCTGCTGACCTCTCATCCGGACGGATATCACGTTTCCGTCGACGCCCCTCTCGGCTCTTCGGACCATTGTCTGACCCGGAGTGTGGTACCACTCACGCTCCCGTCTCGGTTGCGTTCTGCACAATACCGCCATGTTTGGCATTACAGGTCGGTGGATTGGGACGGAATGCGGTTTTTCCTTGCATCCTACCCATAGGGGCAAGTTTGCTTCTCGGCGGATGATCCCAACGCTGTTGTGCTGACTCTGTCACTGATGTGGCGCTACCGGGCATGGAACTATTTATTCCATCATCTGCGGTACCCATCGGAGGCAGATCTCAGCCTTGGTTAAATCGCTCCTCTAAGACTGCATTACGCAGTAAACAGGAGTGTTATCTAGCCTGGGCTGACGCTTCGGCGGCTCGGGGTGTAAACACCAGCATGCTTAAAAAGAAGTATAACTTCGCCTCCAGGTCCTTCAAAAGAGTTATTGCCAAGGCAAAGTATGAGTACATTGGCAGAATTGGCGAGAAATTAGTTCGCCTTCGTTCGGGAACCCGTGCATTCTGGTCTCTCGCCAAGGCTGTGCAAAGGAATTTCTGTAAGCCATCACTACCATCTTATTGCACAGGGAGGACGACTCACTGGCCCACGCCGCAAAAGAGAAAACCGACCTTTTAGGCTCCCTATTTACGTCCAACTCGACTCTTGATGACGGGGGGAACACACCGCCGAACATCCCGCGGTGTGAGTGCTCTATGCCTGATGTGCGATTCACACAGTGCCATCTAGATAATTGGCGGTCCACTACTGTCCGATATAGAAGAAGTTCTCGCACAACTTCCTTGAGGAATCGAATACCACCAGCGATTTTTCCGGACCGATACGACTTAGGGACCTTCAAGAATAGAGCCTACTCTTTTTAAAAGGCCGGCAAAGCATCTGCAATTCCCTGGTGCTGCAGTTTTCATGGGCGGCGGTAGTCACTTGGCCATCAGGTGAGCCGTATGCTCGTTTCCCCCTCTTATATATAAAAAAAATTACTTGCTGCGCTGAGGACTGCGGAGTCGAATTCCCCACGTAACAAGTGTTATTTACATGGCCTAAAAATAATTATTCCGGGTCTGGGTGTTTGTCCTTGTAACCTCATTCTATTCTACACCTATTTCTGCCAAGAGAGTATGAAACTAGTATAATTAGACTGTGAGGCATTGCATCTTAGTCCTCAGTGCTGACAACGCATCAGTAGCCTTCTCTATTTGGTTCTTTGTTTTGATCGACCGAGGTAAGACCACGGTTTCACAGAGATACTAGCGTGAAACAACTATATTATAATGTTGCTGTGTTTCGTAAAATGAGTAAAGAGAACCGGAAACCCTTTCTACTGATAACGGCGCAATTTCAGCTCAGTCCTCAGGGGTGACAACACATCTGCATTTTGATTCTTAATCGAAGATAGATGTAATGTCTATGAGCTGTAGCATTCACTTACTATCAGGTAGACTATGTGCTCATTTGTCACTCTTATTCTATATTTAAAAAAAAACTATTTCTGCCAAGAGGATATAGAACTACTATAATAACAAACTGTGAGGCAATCCATCTATGCCTCAGTGGTGACAACGCATCTGTAGCCTTCTTTCATTAAAGTTGGTTCTTTCTTTGTAGGTGGACCGTTAGTTCATTTATCACTTAAATTTCATTTTAAAAAAAAGACAACGCTCGCAACGTAGCACGCACTTGTCCGCGCCGAACCAACTGAATGAGCCATAAAACACTTTTTTTAAGAAATTGCATAAACATATAGAGTAATGTGACTAATAAATAAAAACGTAGACTATATAAAATGTCTTAGACGTATAATCAACTTATTTATAATATTTTTAAACTAGATGAGCCCGCGACTTCGTTCGCGTATGGAATTAGTACTTTTGTTATGATAATCGATGATGATTTATTTGTACTTTTACTGAAGATCTAGATTCATTTCATTAATGTGCGTAGTAATTTATGAATGATGATGTCAACTACCAAAGTCTTTATTTTTTAGCAATACATCAACGATACGCACAAAATTACGGCCCATTTGTCACTTACAAGCAAGGTCGGAAACCGGTAAAATTTTCAAACTGGTTTGGCTTGCAAGTACATGTGAACGAAATATTAAGGTTTCGTTCCAACGTAACTTTAATTTAACCGGTATTTTCAAATAAAGTTCCCATTGTGGTTAGTGTTCATTAACCGTTATTGAACACTATTTTTTCGTTCTTTAGATTTAAGGCAAGGCGGGGATAGGGGAATCCACCGACCCGCGCGCCGCCGCGCCACACACGCCAGTGGCAGCGGCAGATAGCTACAAAAATCACGTCGCACAGACAATTATATCCGCCGATATCAAGCACCGCGGATCATGATTCAAAAAACCGGTTTATTTTGTTTACAGAACAAAATGAATTCCGGTTTTGTTCTGAACATAACGTTAACACAAAACCGTTATTAACCTTTATTAACCGTTATTTTTGAAACCGGTTCCGGGCCTTGCTTACAAGTGCGCCTTAAAAGTAGTTCCATCACCCCTACTTTGGCCTGTGGGTGTCGTAAGAGGAATTCTCAGACGAACCACCAACAAAATTAGAGGGACAATTTCACAGGCCTGCAATCAATATTTATATAATAAAAGTAAGAGTGGTGTGTCTGTGCGTGCCGTCAAAATTTCGCAAGAGAATTTCGCAGCCATATATGCTGTAGTAACTCTCCATTTCCCATGTATTTTTGATAATGGATGTAGATATGAAAATGTGGGTGACCTTAGTTTACAGCGACATCTATGTATTTGCGATTGTTTTTGTAGCATATTATGTCGGTAGATAATAATAGCGGTTTTGACCCTGTATTGAGTGAAAAAATGGACGTTTACGGTTTCGGTGAGCTTAAATAAACCCTTTCCGTATTCCTTGAATAGCAAGGACATTACAGTTTTTATAAAAACTAAAGCGACAAATGAAGTAACAGTCTCAGTCAGAATGAAATCTAGTAATTTTATAAAACACAAACAAGTAAAACATAGAACGAAGTAATTTTAATTTTCATTGTTTATGTTATACAAGCTGTCCCCCGCGACTTCGCCCGCGTGTAATTGTACTACAATTTCATGGGTTTTAATTTTTTTTGCGCGGAACCCTAATTATTTTTCTAAAATAAGAGTATCCTAAGTTACTCCGCCAGTGAAAGTCCTGTCAAAAATCAGTCCGGCCGTTTTGGAGATTAGCCTGAACAAACAGACAGACAGACAGACAAAAATTTTAAAAATAGATTTTTTTGTTATTATTACCGTATATACTTTAATATGCATTTAGTAAAAAGCTGTTATTTTAACATTACAAACAGACACTTCAATTTTATTTATTTGTATATGATAAATGCTAAATAGATATCACCACAAGTCCGAAGAAAATATAAATAGTGTGCGACAAAGACAGAGCAAACTAGCTTTCCGCTAACTCAACTTTTGAGTACTTACAAATCACTTTAGAAAGAAATGAAGAGGTGTAGACACATCGGTAATTGAAGTATATTCCGCACTAAAAAAAAAACAAGGCACAAAACTAGAGCTCACAAGTGTAATGCCAAAAAGACCAGATCTTAGAGGCTGTTTAAAAGTGTGGCATAATATATGGGAATCATTGTCAATATAAATACATGACGTCACGCCTATAAATCCCAAGCAAAAACAGTGGGCTATTCGGACCTTGATTAGCCCAAAATATGAGTTTCGATGGAAATTTGTGAAAAAAGTGATAGGGGGCTACAGAATCACAAACACAATATTCATATTATTATAATTCCGATATAAACGTGGGACCTATGAGTCCCAGACGAACATGGGACCATTATCTATCTTCAAAAATAGGAAGCTAAAATTCTTACGTAGCGGTTTCATGTAATATTCGATTGAGGGCGCTCTGCTCGTCGGGCTTCCGCGGCGGTGTCGAGGCGCACGCCGTCGGCGACGGAGTCTCCTGTTGCTGTTCCGCCACTTCGAGGAGATGCGTTCTCTCGTTCACAACATTCTCCTGAAATGTCATGGTACTTGTACATATCCTCGTCATCAACGTTTTGGAGTAAGCTCACGTATGTGTACCCCTAATATATTTCCAGCAATTTAGTCTCCAAATGAGTCCCTCGGGTACAACTAGGCTTGGGTAAAATACCGATATATCGAAATATCGATATTTTCTCATAAATATATAGATATATAACGTCGATATTTTAAATCGCGATATATCGATATTTATATCGAATTCGTATCAATTTCGTTATATTTTAAAATTTATTAATCGACAAAACATTAAGCAACAAAAGCAGCATGTAAAAGCTTTCATGTGCTGTTGTCGTTTTTTTTTCGTCGTCCAATTGTCAGTAAGAAAATGTTGGGCCTTAGCCTACAATATAACGATATTTATCACGCGATATATTATATCGATACTTGAATAAAACTACTTTTACGGATTCTATCGTGTTTAATTAACTTATTTTTATTAAATTCCCGACGTTTCGGGTGCTTTACAGCACCCATGGTCACGGGGGACTGGTGCTGTAAAGCACCCGAAACGAAAAGCAAAGGGATGGGTGCTGTAAAGCACCCCAAACGTCGGTAATTTATTAAAAATAAGTTAATTAAAAGCGATATAATCTGTAAAAGTAGTTTTATTCAATGTGTAGTGTTCGCGTAAATATAAGAAATCATTATATATCGATACTGTTTAAAAATATCGAAACGATATAATACGATATTTTTCTTCACTTGCCCATCCCTAGGTACAACTTAACGAAAATAAAGAAAAGTGCGCAATTTGTATCAGTGTTTACAAACCTTTATGCTAATGGTATCAGTTTTTTCCTTTGTACTTATACTTCATCAGCACTGATTTCCATAAGTTTAGTTGTAAATTGTATCTACAATTTAAATTCTTATCAATGTCCTTTATAGTTATAGTCTTCCAAAGTCCACTTCTAAACATAGGCCTCTCCCAAGAAAAACCATAAAACACAACACAAGCTACCTGCACCCATCTACTTTCTGCATGTCTTACTAGGTTTTCACCATTCACCATCTAGTGAAAGGTGCTCCACACTTTGCTTACTGTTATGAGGCTGCCATTTGAGAACATTTATTCCCTATTAGTTGTTGGTTCTTGGATGCATGTGGCCAGCCCATCGCAGTTTCAAATTATTGATCCGTTTTATACCATATTTTATAGTATTACTTTATTATTAAATAATTCAATTAATATGACAAAACATGATCTGCAATTGTTGCTGAACAAAAACAGCTGTTGTTGACTTTTTCAAACTAAATATAGTATTTTTGAGTTCCCCAACTTATATTTTATACATTTTATATTTTAGCAGATTGTACAATAAAAAAAACAATACATTTCAATCATCATCATCATCATTACAGCCCTTCACAAGTCCACTGCTGAACATAAGCCCAAGGAATGCCACAAAGCATGGTCCTGAGCCACCTGCATCCATCGACTTCCTGCATGTCTTGCCAGGTCGTCACTCCATCTAGTGGAGGACGCCCTACACTTCGTCCGCCGGTACGAGGCTGCCACTTGAGAACCTTTTTTCCCCATCAGTTGTCGTTTCTACGAGCTATATGGCCGGCCCATTGCCATTTTAGCTTACTAATCCATTGGACTATGTCGGTCACTCTGGTTCTACTGTGGATATCCTCATTTCTAAGTTTATCACGTAGAGAAACTCCGAGCATAGCCCTCTCCATAGCTCGCTGAGCGACCTTGAGCTTCCTCATCTGGCCAGCAGTGAAGGACCATGTCTCAGTTCCATAGGTCATCACTGGCAACACGCACTGGCTTTTAATTTATATTTCAATAGAAATAGAAAATTTATTATTCAATATAGATTATAAATAATCCTTATTGAAAGTCACTCTTATGTAATTTGCCACTGGTTCGGAAAATACCTCTGTCCTGGGAAGGACCAGCAAAAACCCAGAGGGACTTTAAAAAAAGAACAGTTTAGTTTTACAATCATTTAAGTTACACAATAATTAACAACACAAAACAAATTAGAAATAGCATGATAGTGATCACCTAATTCCCATGGGTTATTATCATCCGTAAATCTTAGTTTAATAAAGTTTTTAAATTTGGCGGCAGTCAGATATTGTATATTTTCTGGGATTTTGTTGTAAAAGTGAAAATATTTGTTAATTCTCGAAACTGCTAGTTTTCAAGAATTCATCTAGTATTATGATTAGGTAATGGCACTGACACGGCATTTCTTACCTTATCTTTGATCTTAAATTTTACCAATTTAAAAAATGGAAAATACTGAACTTATTTTTTTGCATGCCAACTATGTTAATATCCCCTATGAGTTAATCTACATGTACTTTATATAGGTTATAATTAATGAATAAATGACTCATAATGACAATATTACGAGCCATCTGTTCGATATTCCGAGTTAACTGTTCCCTCTCCCCATTCTGCTCCATGCACTTCAAACAATGCCTATTTAGTACTGATAACATTGCTGAGTTATTTATGTTGTATTTTTTACTGTCCTAAAGCATGTATTTCCAAACATTTAATTGTTAATTTATTTTAAAATTATTTTGCAATAAATATTTAATATAAGAAAAATCCACTGTCAATGGGCCAGATCAAAGAACTGACAACTGACAGAGTTCTGGAGTTACAACCTCGTACCAGTAAGCAGTGTTGGACGACCCCTTCGATGGAGTGACTGCCTGGTAAGAGATGTAAGAAGTGAATAGGTGTAGGTGGCATAGGACCGTGCTTTGTAGCGTTCCTTGGGGGAGGCCTATGTTCAGCAGTGGAGGTACAAAGACCTGTATTGATGATGAATGATGAGGATGAACCTAAGTCAATCAATTTCTACAGTTTAGAGATTTTTGTCAGATAGGAGTTCATTATATGGATATATTTCATATTATGTGATTTATTATGTTTAACAGACACGGTATTCCTTGCGTACTAGTTTTAATATTTTCAATAAAAATTATCAGTGTATCAGCAATCTTTTGCTTTGGCCAATTTTAAACAGGCAAGTAAATATTGCATGTTTAAGAGCATAATGTACTTACTATACATTTTTGCGTGTCAATATATGACACATACAATTAGGCTAAGAACTAAATCGTCATCAGTAATTGTAAGCCAGAACCCTTTTTTTGAAATTTATCAAAGTTCTTTGTCAACAGTTTACTGGTAGTCATGGGCTGTAGGAAGAATTTACAGTAATCACCATACCTGGGAAGAAGAGTTGGTAATCACAGTACTTATAGTATAGTTGTAGCATGAATGGGTCGGCTCAACTGGGCAAGGACTACGCTCTTACAGAATACCAGCGTAAAATAGCAGCTTAATGCTGCTATGTTCCGTATGGTGAGTGTAGAGAACCGGAGACCCTTTTTACTGGAAAAGAGGCATTCCATCTTAGTCCTCAAGACTGACAACACATCTGCATTTTGATTCGCAAACTGGAATAGATGTAAATGTCTATGGGCCACAGCAACCACTTACCATCAGGTGGACTGTGTGCACGTTTGTCACCCTATTTCTATAAAAGTTTAAGGTTATACTAAATTACTTTGTAATGTATCCACCATGTATGGCACCATTCTATATTAACCTCAATGAATAAAAACAAAGCTGAGTATTTCACCTTATCAGATTAAAAGAACATTATCAGTATAAAGTTAATAAATTGTTCATTTCCTATGAGGGATTCACAATTACAAAATTACAATTCAATTCAAATTTACTTATTTAAAATAGCGAGACATGTCTCCCACATTTTTAACAAAGAATAGACAAAGACTGTAAGTGACAACTGTGTAACAACTATTAAGACCTAACTGTTGTACAAGAGTATAATTAAACTCGAGGTCTAATTTTAAACCTATATTCCATATATTGTGATACAGTAACAGTAACCTAGTTTAAGTTCGGATCATAGTTATATCCAGGTTCATTACAATACAATAAATTCGATAAAGTGCCAGTCAACTAGGAATTACTGATAACAAAACACCTAAACATTTAAATGTGACGGATACACGGATGTGAATCAAAATGCCCGTAATGCATTTGTAATTGTTCTTTTGTGCAAATAAATAAAGTATTTTCAGTGTAATAGGGTCAATAAAAAATTATGTTAAAGCGCATAAAATAGAGAAACAATAGAAATACCTCCGGATCTGTTTCCTTGTGACAAATACTGTAACAGCAACCCATGACGGCACTCTTTAGTGAGCCGAAGCATGAATGCAGTGAGGTTTCCTCCCCGTCAGACTGCATAAATGTTTATTAAATTTTTGCTGATATAAATAGAAAAACTCGTAATACACAGCGAACAAATTTCTTGTCTCGCTTACTACTTCACATCGGATCAGTATTCAGTAAAACTTCAAAATTTGCTGAATGCGTTATTCGGTCGGTGACATTGTCATTGTCAATTGTCATTTGTCAAAATATGCGATTTTGACAAATGACAATTGACAATGACAATTTGACATCATCAAAGAATATAGTAACTATCTTAGACACTGACTTAGAAGTATATGGACTGGGCATGCCTACAGAATTAGCGTGACTACCTACAATACACTGGCGCATAAAATGGCCGCCTTTTATAGGGTTGTAACTCAGCAATATCGGCAGCTGATATCGATATTTTTACTAATATGAATTTGTTCTCATTTCATATAATTGAATTTGTTGCTTCATTTATTTTATTTTATAGGTATTTATATAAATAGAAGAATTTATATATATAGAAGAATAAATAATGTGTCTGGCAGTTTTATGGCTTTTGTGTAGATAGAAATCGTAGCCTAATTTAGTAACACACCAAATGACAAACCATACCAATTTGACAGTTTAACAAAATCCATTGCGTTGTTTTTGTTGTCGAGCAAACGAATTTTTCAATCACATGAAGCAATGGATATTGTTGGGTTGTCAAATTAGATTTGGATTGCTATCCCTTAAGTTTCGCTTGAGCTACTTCACCAGGCTTCACCGCATATGTACACTTACGCAGTGCATACTCTGCTACAGATTTCTTGTATTAGGTACAGTCAAACAAAGAGTTAAGTACGCGGCAGCTAACGCAACTTGTTTTAAACAATGTTCTGATTGTGCTAAGTACTTACTCAAGTTTTTACATCATTTATATAATTGTGAACAAAGTTAAAAGTTATAACGCACACAATAAAATGAATATTGACAGAGTAGTGGAAAGATTCTTGAGAAGATTTTTGCTTGTATACCAAATTTATTTACTGTACAATATTACTGGGATGGAGATCCTGATCCCATAATATATATATATATATATATATATATATATATATATATATATATATATATATATATATATATATATATATATATATTTTAAATGAAAAATATTATTTTTCGCAGGTAGGTACATTAATTTTGTTTATTTGAAATTCGAAAATCTGGCATAATCATGAAACATGATATCCGGGAATTATAAACTATTAACATTATTATTTATTCATTTCTGAACAAAATAAATCTATTAAAATAATTTATAGTACAACACTTTGTCACTACTTTTTGACAGTTTGACAGCAGATCTACCACAAAACTTGGCGCTTAACATGGCGGCGCAGTCACGCATGGATCAGCTAATGACGTCACACGAAAGTGTTACGAAAATAAGCACTTGACAAAGTGTAGTTGTCTTTCTTTTCTATTGCAGCTATTGCTTTGTTAAAAAGAGACAAAACTGTTTTTGACAAGTGTGTGTCGATATTATAGATATTTGTATAACTATTATTTCTATAGTAGAATATGCCGCCTCCATAGGTATATCTCTATGATCTTAGACATAATTGACTGACATTGGCGTATGATCAAAACCGCCATAAAAAAAAAAGAAGAAGAAGAAGACATAATTGACATTTGATTGCGTACAACATATGGCAGAAAACAGAAACAGATTAAAAACAATTATATATCTTATTATAATAATTATATTATTATAATAAGACATTGTGATAAAATATATCGATAAAAATTCTATGCAAAGGCCTACCCGTAACGTCCACTCTATTTATGTATCATATTAATTTAATGCCATACTATACTTTAATGTATCAATTAATACCTATACCTTAGACGCAAGCTTTATATCTCATATAAAATCAAGATCGACGCTGCGTTAGTCTATCTACGTTTTATTCGTAACTACAATATGGATTTTGCCCTGGATTTCAACACTGGATACATTCGAGAGGCTTAAATATTCAATTAGTACTGGAATATATTCAATTGGTGTAAGTATAACTATACAAACTAAAAATAAAAACATAATTTCGCAAAGAATTTATTGTCAACCGTTCGTTCATTTCTAGTATTAAAAAAAATCAGCTGCTAAAATAACACCTATTCTAATTATTTACAGGTCTGTCTATAGACAGTATAAACTAGATACTCTAATATATAAAAATTAATGTTTCGTATTTTCGTTCGTATTTTATGCACAGTCATACCGTTCCTCAGATTTCGGTAAAACTTTGTCAACTTATTGATTGCATTTGCACGAAGTTTATAGGCATAGTACAATTAACTAACACTAGGTGGCACGCGTATCGTATCGATGATTTATTTGAAAGTTACAGATCACTCAATTTCAATAATTGTATTATCATTCCTGATTAAACAATATAATTCTTCCTAATTTAAAACGATATTTATACTATAATTTCTTCCGTGGCAGCATTGCGCTGGGTACCATCTAGCAAGATAAAAAAAGATATAAACTTTAAATTACATATTTGTCAATTATTTACAACTTCATTTTCCAAATTCAAATATGACGCTATCAAGAAATGATAAATTGGTTTTATGTATGGGTGAAAATGATAACAATGTAAAAGTTATATTATTTCACTTAAAAAAATTATTAGAAAAATTTAACAAAACCAATATAATTGTATTAAATGTTTTAAAAAATTATAATGTTAATGTTAATCGATTAAATAAAATTATCAAAAATATATGTAATGAATATACAAACTGTCATTTTGTAAATTGTAATTACTGTACAAAAGTTGACATTTGTAAAAAAAACAATTACCTTATCGACTGTAGTGACTATGAAAATAAATACTTAAATATTTGTGAACTTAAGAAAATAATAGGGGGTAATAAACCAAGCAAAGATAGATCAGACGTTAAATCTAACCACTACAAAAGAGGCACAATCCCATTTTATTTTAAACGCAGTAAAAATTTAGTGACGCAAAGCATTACAAACTCTATTTCGCCTGTCACAAAGATACTATCACCAAAAAAGGGTACTATACCCTATTACTTTCCCACAGTAAAAAAAAGTAATTTTTTTCGAAACAAAGGCATCACTGAACTTTAAAATCCTTCATCAAAATATCGCAAGTATTTTGTCAAAGAAATATATTTTAGAGTTAACGCTAAAAGAGTTGCAAGAGGTACATAATGATTCTGACGTTATATATCTCTCCGAAACATTTTTAAAGAAAGGTGATGATAATTATGTAAAACTTAGTGACTATGAAATAGTAACTTATTATTGTAGAGACAAACAAAGAGGCGGAACTTGCATTTTAGTTCGAAAGGGCTTACTATGCAAAGAGTTGTCCTTTGTAAAAGTTCAGGCAGTACAAAACATATTTGAAGTATGCGGTATCGAAATTACAGCAAATAAATTAATAATAATATGTCTATATAAAACATCGCAATCAGATCCTAGCCTTTTAAAAAAAATTAGATAACTTACTCTATAGCTTAATCACAAAGTATAATACTAAGAAGCGCATGGTTATAGCAGGAGACATAAACATAAATACATTAAAAAAAGGAAAATTCACTGGTGAGTTACAAGAATTGTGTCACAATTACAATTTAAAAATCCATATAAACGTTCCTACGCGAAAATTATCTTGTATAGACCACATAGTGAGTAACATTCCAAACACCACTGCAACTATATTACCACTTCATCTCTCGGATCATCACACAGCACAAATTTTAATCTTTCCAGTAAAAAATAAGTTAATATCGGCACCATCTTATAACATCTTTAAGAGAGATTATAACCTGGACCATATTCAAAAATTTAAAGAATGTCTACAAAACTTATCGTGGTATGAAATTTATATGGAAAGTGACTTGAATAAGGCTTTTAACGTTTTTCAGGAATTGATATGTCTTTTTTACAATCTATGTTTCCCAAAAATAAAACTAAAATTAAACAATAGTCTCGCAAGGAAAAATAAATGGATAAGTCAAGGATTAAAAAAAAGTTCTCGAACTAAAAGGGTCCTTCGATACACATACTATAAGCAAAAAAGTACACGTAATAAAATGACCTACATAAACTATTCTAATATTTTAAATAAATGTATTTATAAATCCAAACAAATCAATATTATTAAATATATAAATAATAGTAATAACAAATGCAAGGCAGCATGGAGAATTATTAAAAATGAAGTTCATAATCTGAAAGTTAAGGATAATATAGACACCATTAAAATTGGAAATAACGTATTATCAAATCCCATAGAAATAACTACTGCTTTTAATGATTATTTTATAGATACGGCCACAAATCACACCTCAACAAAAAATTTAAATGTAAAATTTGATTTAAGCAGAAATTCAAAAGTGAATTCGATGTACCTAAAACCTATGACAGAAAGTGAAGTAAAAAATGGAAATATTATCATTAAACAATACAAACTCAAATGGATATGACGAAATTAACACGAAAATTTTAAAATCATGCGCTGATAATGTATCCAAAATTTTGACTTATCTTATTAATTTATCATTCTCATCAGCCAAATTCCCAGAAGCACTAACGTTGTCAATAATAAAACCTTTATTTAAAAAAGGACGAAAGGATGATATTCAAAATTATCGTCCAATCACCTTGATACCTATTCTGGCCAAAGTTTTTGAAAAATGTATGTATAAAAGAATAGTTGATTACTGTGATAAATACCAGATAATTAAAAGCGAACAATACTCGTTTCAAAAACGCAAATCGACCTCACTTGCCATGTTTTCATTAATAAAAACAATACTTAGTTACATAAACAATAGACAATTGACAACAGGATTATTCTTTGACCTCTCAAAGGCCTTTGATTTCGTTTCACATGATATATTATTGCAAAAATTAGAGACAGCTGGGGTCAGAGGACTAGTACTTTAGTGGTTATCGACATATTTAAATGGCAGACAACAATGTGTTATCATTGATAAAATAGATAAAAACAATAACTTGACATCTTATTTATCTGGATATAAATATAATAATTTCGGCGTTCCGCAAGGAAGTATATTAGGACCGATTCTTTTCCTATTATATATTAATGACATTGTTGACATTAGGAATCATAAATGTATTCTGTACGCTGATGACATTTCAATTATTGTGACATGTAATAAAAATGAAAATACAATTAGAAATCATGAAGATGACATTAATAATACAATTGACACACCAATAGAATAGCTTGACATAAATAATTTGAAAATTAATCTAGATAAATCCCATTATATACAATTTAATAAATCTATCAATTCCAATCATAATATGAAATTTAATATACCAAAACTAAAAGAAGCTACATGTACAAAATTTCTGGGAATAACGTTAGATGAAGATATAAACTGGAAAGAACAAATAGATAACGTATGCAGTAGAATTAATAAATTTGTATATGCCCTTAAACACCTCAAAAAAATTACAAATATTAAAACGGCAATTGCAACTTACCACGCATACGTAGAGTCTATTTTACGCTATTGGCTTATAATATGGGGTAATGGTACTGACCGAAATAGAGCATTCGTTGCCCAAAAAAAAAGTATTCGTGGAATATGCGGGATATCGCCAGGGGAATCCTGTAAACCGCTATTTAAAAGACTTGGTATATTACCCCTCCCGTCACTATACATTTATGAAGTTGGCTTGTTTGTTTTTAAAAATAATTCATCATTTGTTAAATCAAGTAATATATATCCTCGAAACCGACGTGACCCAGACAAACTTGTCCTAGATGTTATTCCTAGGCTCGTTAAATATAACAAAAGCTGCCTAAAAATGTGTGTAAAAGTATATAATAAAATACCTAAAGAATTTAAACTATTAAGCGAAAGACTATATAAGAAACATTTGTATGATTGATTAAAAATTGAATGCTTTTATGACTTAAAATATTTTTTTGAGATTAATTTTCTGAATTTAAATAATTATTAATATTGTCTAAACATTTTAAAATTATAATTTGCATGCTATTATTAGCGAAACACGACTGCACTATATATATTGTAACATCTTTTTATACCGTGATTCTTGCAAATAAAAATTTATGATTTATGATTCAAATTACAATATTAAAAACTATAGTAAAAAACTAAAAACTGAAATTATCATACAATCCTACTCCAAGCGGCATAGTGCCAAGAACGCTGGCTACGTTTCCCTTGTGAATTGCTATACTAAGCCTTTGAGCGAGAAAATAAGCAGCCCTCTTATCACCAGCAGTGACGATCAGTCGCGGATAGTTTTTTTAGTAACTTCACCGCACGTGATCCCCACGGACCGATAGTATCTACAGCAAATCGCACAAATATGTATATACTTATCTTTCACTGACTCATATTTTGGCTACTCATTTAGTTCAGTTGCCTCTGATGCCGCCCCTGCTTTAAACGAGGTACCCCTGAGATGAAAGGCTGCCAAAGTGTCTTCACAAGTAGTGTCCCACACTAAAGCTTTATCTCTCTCCCAAGCATCCAAAGTCATACCGTCGGGTTTCCTGCCATCGTCTCTAAATATTCTACAAAGCTTTAAAACCAAGGGAACATTTATAGAGACACGAGCTCTTCAGATGATATCGTTCAACGAACCGTGACAGGACAACATTACATTAAATAATACCATATTATTATTACACGGTTATTTAACCGTGTAATAAAAATATGGTATTAAGGATGGATTCGACCAAATAACATTTTACACCAGAGTAACTAAACCCCGAATAATTTTAGTCTTTGGTCTTACTCTCAGATAACTTCGTATACGTTTTTACACCACAAAGGTGGATTAGCTAATACTGGGTATTGTTATTCTAGAGTTTGTGAATCAATAATAACAGTAACATTTGATAATTATCTGTTGTTAGCGACTTTGGTTGTTAACAGATATAGTTGAAAGAACATCGATAAATATCATAGACAAGGAACTCGACAACCCTATTGAATTTTATTGTTTATCAAAACTCAGTAATATAAAGCCAAATATGTTGGTATATGGCTGCAAGATATTAATAACAAATTCTTAAGTACCTATATAATCAAATAGTTTAATATTTTAAAATATTAACTGTAGATTCACATACTTGTGGAATGTTATCCCACTTTCCTTTTAGTAACGAGCTTACAAACTATGCAAACTCTCCTTATTACTAAAAATTGTTCTTATTATATAACTAAAATCAAACATATTCAAACTACACCAAATACTTTCATTTTTTTCTTTAAAAGTTTAAAATGCAGAGATACGATTTAAACAACACAACAGACTTTGGCATAATATGTCCATTTTAGTTCCCTGTACGAACAATGGCAGCGTTTCAAATCAGTATAAACATTTTGTACGGTATAGCCAGTCTAGCGTACTTGTATATATAGAGGTCAGTGGTACGGATTATGGAGGGTAGAGGTAAGGAGGACTATCTCACATGGGGTATAAGATGAAAAAGTGTCCAGCTGTAAGATGTAAATAACAGTTCAAAAACCTTCCAGAAGCATGAATGTAGCAGTTGTAGGTGGATTGAAGTGTACCGAGTAAAAAAATTTAATATTTTTGGTGACTAGAATATTTAGTTACAGTACAGTATACAAAACTTCAACATTTACGTAAAATATTTTTTTTTAAATATAACCTAAAATAACTCCCTTGAGAAAACGTGGAGAGTGATTTTATTTTTGTGAACTCAAATACGTTTAGTAATTTTTTAGTGTGTTTAAAATAGTCCAAATTATTTTTTTAATATAACCTTTATACAATTTACCCTACTGCTATTGTAGCGCCACCCGAATTTAACGCATTTCGACGGACACTTTTTCATACACAGATAAAGAATAGGATAAGAAATGGCTGCTCATCGAACCCGTACCGTTGACATGTACGGCACAATACCAATAGCGAAAACCCGGTAGGTAATAGCGGTAAATCGTTATAACGTTATATTATTCGGCAAGTAATTTTAAAATTAAGTAATCTTAAATATTTTATACAAAAATATTAACAAGCAAAATCATCAATAATTATAAAGAAAACTCTCACTCGTCGTAGCTAACAAACTAGTTACTGACTGATTTTTTTGCAGTTTATGTCATATTGTAATCATTGATTCCAAAGACAAGTTGGACTGAAGTTATAGAACGTACGAAAAACGTATATCGCTACGTATTTTTTGCAGTCATTACCGGCGGGTGTGAGTATAGATAGCGACAGTGTGCGAATGAGAGATGAATAGAGGTGACCACGGAATATAAAAAACAAGAGGAAGCCCAAAGTGGGCGGAGCAGGCGAGTCAGAATTAGTGACAGTAGAGCGTAATTGACTGTCAGTCGAAGGCTCAAATTGTTACGAGCTGACGGATCGCTGCTTAAGTGATATATGCGAAAATATGCCGTTTCGGGCAATATTGGATTGTAAAATGAAAGTAAAAAGAGAGTATTTTGAATGGAGGTGTTTCGTACTAAAGGCACGTGTAATTTTTTCATTTTTTGGATAGAAACTTGACTACACATGGACAAAATATCAAATTGCCTTTATTACAAGTAATATTCAACCTTATTTCGTTATACTAAGGTTTATCTGTAAATACATTTTGAATAAAAATAGCTGTGATAGTGTTGTGTCTACGCCGATATTAATGTTTACGATAAAATTTTATCACAGTCCTGTTCATTCACTAACAAATTAATGAAAATTTGCAAATACTGGATGTCTATGAAAATATACGAAATTATAGGGTGATACCCTATGAATGAACTTTTGTTAGGGTTTCTAAGCCAGAGAAGTAAGGAAGTAGTTTAGTAATACTCACGACTTTTGGAAAGACGCTGAAATAAAAGTGATCTTAATATCATGATCTACATTAGTATCTGAATTAATTATCGTCTAAACTTTAATATTAAAGTGTGAAAACGATAATTTTTAACAAATATGTGTTATTTCAATGATAATAAACAATTGCAAAATTATTGTTTTTTATTATTTTCTTTATTTCCATTTCATAAATGATAATTTAGCTAACAATCTATAAATTTCCATTAAAGACAATTAATTATATGCCGGCTATATGAATTACGGCGATATACGTAATACATCACGACAATTTCCAACAAATTTTGCAATTTTATTCATTTTATCATATTTTATTTCAATTCTAATAAAAAAAAACTAAAACTAGTAATTTAATTATCAAACAGTCCTACTCCACGCGGTATCGTGCCAAGAACGCTGGCTGCGTTTCCCCGCTGAATGGCTATACTTAGCCTTTGAGCGAGAAAAGAACCAGCCCTCTTATCACCAGCAGCAACGACCAGCCGCGGATGGAGTTCCTTTAAGAACTTCACCGCACGTGGACCCCACGGACCGATAGTCTCTACAGCAAATGGCACAAATATGTAGTCATCTCTCAGAGACTCATATTTGCGCCACTTACTCATTTCAGCTGCCTCTGATGCCGCCCCGGCTCTAAACGAGGTACCCCTGAGATGAGAGGCCGCCAAAGTGTCTACGCAAGTAGCATCCCACACTAGGGCTTTATCTCTCTCCCAAGGGACCAATGTCACACCGTCGGGTCTCCTGCCATCGTCACTAAATATTCCACAAGGCTCTAAAATCGAGGGAACATTTATAGAGACAAGAGCCCTTCGGATGACATCGTTCAAAGTACCGTGCCGTGAAAACCTACCAGCACTTTTCTTACAAGAAAGTCCGTGGAGCCCAAACTTGTAGACGCTGCTACCACAGGGGCACTGATGGGGTTGACATATAGCCGCTCCTAGTCGGATTCCTACAGCGATGCACAAGCTTTCCCCGTCAAGTAATGTGCCGAGATTACTTGATCAGTCAATACATTTCATATACATGATAATAATCATATACTGAATATCGATATAAGCCAGATCACTTTCAGGGAGAATGACTACATCACTAACATCATTCACGCAGCAGTATAGGTTAGGTAGGGCAATGTCAACGTTATATCTATTGCCATTGTGTCTATAATAGCGTGTATTTATTATTGCGACATCTAACTTTAAAAAGCTAAATTTGGTCATTAATTCTAGAAACTTCGTTGGTGAAAAGTAATATGATCTCTATTTTTAAGAACATATAGTTCGTACTCAAGTGAATGATGAGCCTTTCTCTTTTATTTTTTAAAAATTATTGAAATGGTACACAATTTTCGGTACATATTTTTTTTCTTGCGTATGTGTGAGTTTGGCGATAGTGGTTCTGCTACAAATTATGCGTGTTGCTACTTCTTCTTGTTTTTTTATATTCCGTGGAGGTGACGCCATTTTGGTCCCATTCTTTAATCGCACGGGTAGTACACTTCAAAAATCAAATTTAAAACAAATATTCATAAGAAAACAAAAAAGCAGCTCTATTTTACATCATACATTGAAACTACTCTAATATGTATCTACCTATCTTTTTGAAGCAAATATAAAGAAATAAACAAACGAAAATAATTTCCACATTCCATAAGTTTGTAAATGGGACTGTAAATCTATTGAACTTATTAAAATTATTTGCTATTATGCTAAACACGAAGACTGCAGTATGGTAATTTGTCCAAGGTCCTAATTTTGAACCTCAAATTGGTTGAAATTGAAATTATGTACTCTCACAGAGTACATATAAATGAGATGAGAATACTCTGTGTAATTTTGAGAAAAGTCAAAAACTGAGTTTTGGCGGGAATTTAATCTGCGGCGGACTGCTCCTCCTGTATTATTGCTTAAATAATGATTTCAAGTGGATTTTGATTTGTAAAAGTAGTGCGATTTTGTGTATTAAATGTCTGCGCATGTTAACTATTAGTGGAAACGGTGAAACAAGTGATCCGTTGGTGATGTGAATCTCAAGATAAGGTGTCTGTCTACTTAGGCGCCTTGAGATACTATCGCCAACTGTCTGCTAGCTCAAGTTGCTGACAAAATCTTCTAAAAACTACGAAATGTGACGCTTCAACGTATCGTGAAGCAATGTACTACAAAGGATTATTATCACTTGATACTGAAAATCTATCAAAACGAAGATCCCGAATGAAGTGAAGCCATGGCTTAAAGAACAAGCATCCAAGCTAAAAATCTTAATAAAAAACTCAAGAACTCAAAAACACAGAGTACCTTCTCAAAAACACGTCAACGTCAATGACCTGAACCTACACTTTCCGCTTACGTTACAAAACAATAAAAATTTAGCGTTATTTATAAAGTTTGGTGATAAGATGATAAGGTACCGAGGAAAAAAGAAAGTCTTGGACAAAGTTAAGGAATTGGATGCTTTTCCTAAAGTTCCTGAGGAATATGTTGATAGCACACCGGTTGGTGGAACATTCTCCCTTATCACATTTTTTATTATTATGTGGCTAGTTTATAGTGAAGTAACGTATTATTTAGACAGTAACTTAGTGTTTAAATTCATGCCAGATACAGACATGGACGAAAAATTGCAAATAAATATTGATATTACAGTTGCGATGCCTTGTTCCAACTTAGGGGCGGATATTTTAGACTCCACGTCACAGAGTGTTTTCGGTTTTGGTGAATTACAAGAAGAAGATACTTGGTTTGAATTGACACAGGAACAACAGGATGCTTTTGATGCGGTCAAGTATCTAAATTCTTATTTACGCGAAGAGTACCATTCAATTTGGCAATTACTATGGAAGAAAGGTCATGGCTCAGTAAGAGCAACTATACCACCTAGAAAATCCAGACCTAACCGGCGTCCTGATGCTTGTAGACTTCATGGAGTCTTAACATTAAATAAAGTAGCTGGAAATTTCCATATAACGGCTGGAAAGAGTTTACATTTACCAAGAGGTCACATACATTTGAACATGTTATTTGATGACACCCCACAAAATTTTAGTCATAGAATACACAGGCTTAGTTTTGGAAGTCCAGCTAACGGAATAATCTATCCTTTAGAAGGTGATGAAAAAATTACCGGTGATGAAAATATGCTATATCAGTATTTTATTGAAGTAGTACCAACTGACATTGACACTACATTTGAAACAATCAAGACATTCCAGTATTCTGTTAAAGAGTTAGAAAGGCCAGTCAGTCATGCTAAAGGCTCACACGGAGTACCGGAGTTTTTTTCAAGTATGACATGGCCGCATTAAAAATCAAAGTGTATCAGGAGAGAGAAAACCTCTTACAATTCACTCTACGTCTATTTTCTGTAATCGGTGGGATATATGTTATAATTAGTTTTCTCAATACTATTGTGTTAACAGCAAGAACTGCTTTTAAAAAGAAAGGTAATCCTAAAGGTGTTAATGCTACAAGTCTTGAAAAGTCAAGGTTTGTTCCAAATCCCCTATTAGTCACCCAAGATCTAAGTGTTCCTGTTGATTTAGTTAAACAATGATAATAGTGGAATTTTAGTTTTTAAGGATTTTTAACTTACACATGTTTTTGTATATATGCTAAGAGATTTTTACAAAATTTTTACAAAATACGTTGTCTGAAATGGATGTTTTTTAAATATTTATGTATATATAATATAAGTATGAGTATTATCGTCGTTCTTTAAAATAAAAAAAACTGTAGTTAAAAGAAGTGATTATTGTGTAAGCATAATTTTAGATCTGCATTTTTATTCTTAAGTGTATGACATATTCATTTTAATATACTTTTATTGTAATTTATGATATGATTTTATTACGTTATTATTCTAAACAATACGCTTGTTAATCTGAAATAGATTGTCATTTGCTGCAGTATAAGTAAAATACTTGTAAAAAAGTTTATAGCTTTAGTAGTTATGAGAGTGAATAATCTAAGGTAGTTACTTAGTGATGAAAACCATAGTCAATTCAACCATAGTCAAAAAACATAAACAGAAACTTTTTTATGATTGCTAGTAAACACACAATCATTGTCTTAATGATCAGAACCACTGCATTGAGTCACAGATCTTGGGTTCTAATTTTGACCAAAGTCCACAGTATTAATTTTCAGGTTTGGATGTGCTATGAGTTGTGATCCTCTCCGTTTCTGCTAGTATTTGTAAGTTGTCACTACGGTCGATCAGCCCATAAAATTCTACTGCTGAATATAGGCCTCCCCCATAGATTGCCTCATAGGGGGGATATTTCCCATATTTGCCACGCTTGGCAAGCGTATTGGCAACCGAGGTGGTGCTATAGTTGAGTAATAAATAAAAAATTTCACTAACACCGTAAAAAGTTGAACTTAACGTGCCACCTACTGAAGCAGAACAAAGTCTGTCGACCATTTATTAAAAAAGATTTTGTAAAACAAAATAAGTTATAAAAGGCGGGAAATCAATTCAAAAGCAATTAATAAAACATTTATACATATGTTTATCCAAGTGTACATAATGTTATTTACCTGTAGTCTCAGACAAACAAAAATATAGACAGAATGCTGCGAGTGCATACATTTGAAGTGACACTGAAACCGTGCAACTTTTTGACATGCCATCATGCACACATGTTTCTTTAACCTATGTACCTCTAAGCACAAGTTAAGTTAAGTTTAGTTACAGCCTATATACATTCCACTGCTGGGCACAGGCCTCCTCTCATTTCTGAGAGGGTTTTAGGGCTAGGAAATGTCAGCCGCACTGCCCCAAATGCGTGTTGGCGAACTTCACATGACTTCCAAATATTTCACGATGTTTTCCTGCATCGCCTAGCACATGGTTAATCGACACTTAAAATTGCAATTAACAATTTCATTGGTGATTGTTAATTATTTTTTATGCATATGTGTGTATGAGTGCATGTTCTTACAATAAATTAAGGTTGATTTTAGCACGCCTATCTCTCCGTCCCAATACAATCTAGGCGTCTTCAAGTCAAGAGTGTTACGCTAAGACAGTGCGATTTACCACCTAGGGCTATATCACCAATTACCACCAGGTGGGATTGTGGCCAAGAAAAAATTGCTTGATTTCGGCGTCACTTAAAATGTACGCAGCGCTTCTTCTATCTTAGTCGTTGGTCTGAGCCTGTAGTACGTATATTTAGAAATTTAATTATCTAAATATACGTACATAGATTAAATTGACAAATGTAAAGAAATTTATCTGTAAACGTTAATAGTAAGCATAAATTGACTATCACAAATATGAACATTTGAATATTTAAACAATTGAATTAAAGTTTGTACCAACAAACTCTAAAAACTAGTTTGTATACAATATTCGATTTTGTTTCTACAATCATGTATAAAGCCTAACAATAAAGTTTTGTTGACACTATACTAAGTTTTATTTATCTACCAATATTTGATGTGGTTTCATCATCATCATAGTCATTACAGCCCTTCACAAGTCCACTGCTGAACATAGGTCCCCCCAAGGAATGCCACAAAGCACGGTCCTCAGCCACTTGCATCCATCAACTTCCTGCATGTCTTACCATGTCGTCACTCCATCTAGTGGGGGGTCGCCCTACACTTCGCCTACCGGTACGAGGCTGTCACTCGAAAATCTTTTTTCCTTATCGGTTGTCGGTTTTTCAAGCTATATGGCCGGCCCATTGCTACTTCAGCTTACAAATCCGTTGCGCTATGTCGTTCACTCTGGTTCTACTGCGGATATCCTTATTTATAAGTTTATCACGCAGAGAAACTCCGAGAATAGCCTCTATAGCTCGCTGTGCGACCTTGAGCTTCCTCATACGGCCAGCAGTGAAGGACCACTTCTCAGATCCATAAGTCATCACTGGCAACACGCACTGGTTGTACAATCTCGTTTTCATGTTTTGAGATATACCTGACGAGAAGATGTGTCGTAATTTTCCGAACACTGCCCAGCCGATTTGAATATACTAAAATCATGTATAAAGCCTAACGATAAAGTTTAGTTGAAACTATACCAAGTTTTATTTATCTACCAATATTTGATGTGGTTTAACTTACTGTAACGAAGTATTTTACTAGATGTGGCTCACAAATGACAGCATGTTAGTGCTATATTAAACAGTATGATAGTGATGCCAGACAATCTGTCCCCATCCCCACCAGAGAATGTCTCCCAGTTTAATTATCTAAGGCACATTCTGCGTTTTGACCGTGACTGAGTTTGCGGATATCAAGACAAGAGAGAACGGAGAGCGTTATACGATACACGGAATCACTGAATCATGTTAATACATGGGTTAGTGCACTGCGAAGAGATTTATTAAAACTTTTAAGTCTGAACTTTTTCGGTTTTTAAGAGTGCTTAACTTATGGAGCAATTATACCCTGAGCCTATAATGCTCTTCGAATTCATGCCTTTAGGATACTTAGGGAGCAGACTCAATTTTGTAGAGCATGTTTGCAGAGGTAGCGAACTCAGAATGTCTTTTTTTTATAGAATAAGGGTAACAAACCTGAACACAGTCCACCTGATGGTGAGCGAATGCTGGGGCCCCATAGACATTTACATTTATCCTCAATTAAGAATCAAAATGCAGATGCGTTGTCACCTTTGAGGACCAAGATGGAATGCCTCGTTTCCAGTAAGGGTCTCCGGTTCTCTACACTCACCATACGAAACAGCAGCATCAAGCTGCTATTTTACGCTGGTATTCTGTGAGAGCGTGGCCCTACCCCGGTCGAGCCGTCCCATTCGTGCTTCGATCATAATATAGATGTAGAGTGGCTACCACATCAAATAGTCTGCTGCACTTGCTCACCGAATTCGAGAACCAACGATTTTTTTAAAGATATTCGCTAATCCCTCGCATGATGTCCACCTGATGGTAAGTGGCTACTGCAGTCCGTGACACCTGCAGTCAACTTCAAACAAAAAAGGCAACGTGTCACCTCTGAGGACTAGGAATGTCTCATAGCCTGTAATTATCATTATCATAATCATTAAAGCTCATCACAAGTTCACGGCTGAGTATAGGCCTTCCCCAAGGAATACCACAAAGCATACGGTCCCTAATCACCTGCATCCATCATCTCCTGCATCTCTTAACAGGTCGACAGTGGAAGGCTACGAAGATGCCACCTTCCTTACCCATTGGTTGTCGGCTCTTCGAGCTATATACTATGTTCGCCTATGGTGCGGCGGCTAAAAGTGTCGATTATTCTGGTTTTACCGTAATGATCCTGAAATTATACTGGATTTCAATACCCTTCAGACCCGATCACAGCAGTACAAGCACTGCTATTTGCCGGCAGAAATAGGTAAGAGGGTATAGGGTAGTGTTGCCCAAATGCAAGAACAAGACGAGACTCAGCTAGTCTTGGTCTTGCGCCAATACACCTGGTCTTGATCTTGGTATTGCGCTCCAAGTCTTGGTCTTGGTCTTGGTCTTGCAGCAAGAGTCTCGCAAGTCTCGCAATTACCTATTAGTCTATTGCTATTTATTAAACGTTACTTTAGATCTTAGAACAACTTAACAGAGTAGGTACATTTTGAGCTTGAATTAACATAGCCATAGTAAAGACCAACCAAATTAATAAATGAAACATTTAATGAGAAATTCGAAAAATCAACTGACACCGGGTGGGGTTTGAACCCACAACCTAGTACCGATGCTCTAACCAACTGAGCTATCTACCGTATCCCACGGCCACGGGAGTCAAACATAAAATGTCAAATGTATATGTAGATACGAAATCGGTGTAGAAATTTCTAGTTAGTCCTGTGTAGTATGAGAGGTCAGTTCCAAGCATTTTTGTCATTAAGATAATAATTTACAGAATAATAAACAAGCTTTAATGTGCGACTTTAATTAAAAAGGTGAAAGATCTAAAATTTCTTTTGGAATCTTGTTATAAAAACGTATACCGCTACCCAAGAACGAATTGTATACTTTGTGTAACCGGAAAGCAGGTAATGTGATTTTATTTTTAATTCTACTATGTATTAAAATTGTGCAAATCACTATTCTTTGCATGTAAGTGAATGTTTTGTCGCACATATATGATATTTGCAAAAATATATTGTGATGCAACAGTCAAGATATCAATTTCTTTCAACAGTTCCCTCAGAGATACTCAAGCTCCTAAGCAGTACATAGATATTATTGCACGCTTTTTATTTTATATACACGCTTTTATATTATTCGATTAGCATTGTAGAATTTTTACACGTCTCAAGTGTTAAAAGTGTCTACAATATTTATCAAATGGGTGACGACATATTCGAGCACTTTGTGTTTTAAAAACACACACTTCCAAAAATCTAGATTTGCAGTGAACTTATTGAACATGTTTATCTATAAGGTAATAATAATAATAATAATAGTAAGTAATTATTATAAACCCAAATAGTTAATATTATAATAATAACTTACTAGAATAAATTATTATGATATCTACCTATCCTTACCATTATCTAATTACAATATTCCTTGCGAGATCAGCATAATGTATTCGTGTCCATTCTGAGCACCCGGAAACTTATTTTATTCTTTGGAACATGTACTCTGTCAAAAATCAAACAGTGACAAATGTTGTGCGTGCGGCGCGGCAGCGACGATTGTATGCGATATCAATAGAAGCCGCCGGCGCGTGTATCTTGACCTTGTACTTCCGAATAGCTGTAAAATTTCTTTGACAGGTCAGTATTCGACCTTTGATGATGCCGACAACGAGACACCGCGCATTATCAGTGCCGATGGTCTAGACTAAGGATGCACTCTTTTTTTCTTTTAATGGATATTTTCATTCGCTATGTATGTTTATGGTATTGTTTGTAATGCGCATTAGTCCATTTTTCCAATTTTTTTTAATATATTTTTTTGCGTCTCATAGAGTCCCTAAGCGTATACCTGAACTCCTATAACGACACTCAGTTCTAACTGCAAGACGCAAGAGTCTCGCAGGCTGAGGCTCAATTTACATTGCGGCGGAATGGAAGCGTCAATTTCGCCTCGTCGCGCGATGCTCGAGCATTCCCGCGAATGCGCTCTTTTATTTGACAATAATGGTTGATTGGATATTATTTTCATAATGCTTATTTGTGAGGCATAAAAAGAAAATTATGAGAAAAGGAAGAATATCAGAAAAGGGGAAAGAAATATTTGGCTTCATGATTTATGAAATAAATGAATATGTCAGTGTAAATTGGGCCTAAGTCTTGTTCTTCTTCAAATCTTGCACGGTCAGTTTTGGTCTTGGTCTTGCTAAAATTAGGCGGTCTTGGTCTTGGTCTTGCAAAAATGCAAAAACAAGACCAAGAATGCAAGATCAAGACCGATTTTGGGCAACACTAGTATAGGGCAAGAGAGTACTTATAATTTGAGAAACCGCCTATCAGGAAACGGCAATTCAAGAGCGTGTGTTTACTACGTACGATAAACGCAATGCCTCGCTGTATTCTCAAACAGATCGGGTACTCGGGAGTATCAGAAGGCCTACCTTTCCATTGGGAAGTTATTGTAATTGGCTTGATTTGCCAAAGTCTACATAATGCTGCATTTTGTGGACTTTGTACTTAATGAAAAGGCGTCCTAAGAGCTTATTGGTGACATCAATATGGTCAGAACCAATCTTACCAGTCTCGAGCACAGGCGCCTTTCGGATTTTAACAGAAAACATTTTGGAGAGCGTGCACAGGAATTGCTTGACTTAATTCGTCCCTTTCCATTACATCATCGGATTACCGACGCTCGGCTGGTCTCCACCTTTTTGTTGTCGACATACCAACCAAAAGTTTGCTTTGTCGTTTGTTCTTAATGTCCATCCGATTATAATATGGGTGTCTTCAAAGCAAGAGTGAAGTGATTATTATTAAGAGTAAAATAGTCAATTTTACATAAGATATACGTTCGTCACTACCAGGTTGATCTATGGTAGGAAGCGACACTGCTGATGGTGTTGTCTCGGTTTCAAATCCCAGGTTGGCCAAAACATTTGTTATTGGGTTTTTTGTCAAGAAATTCGCAGTAGCAGCACGGAGTCAGGAAATTTGATGGCGTTTCACCCCCGTGCCTCGGAAAGTACGCAGCAAAGCCGTTGGTCCTGCACCTGATCTCTCTCCGGTCGTGTCGGAAACAAAAACAGAAACAGACACTTTTTTATTCAATATAGATTATAAATAATACTTATTGAAAGTCACTCTTTAATTACCAATGGTTCGGAAAAAACCTATGTCCTGGGAAGAACCAGCAAGAAACTCAGCGGGACTTTTTTTTTAAATAACAGCTGACAATCATGATTGTAAATAATCAGGATTGCCGTTCCACCGGACTATGAGAGTGTAGGAATTGATAGTGCACCTGTGTTTGCGTACAGACTCGTGCCCTATAATCCTGTCCTGCGCAAATGTCTAGTCTGCTGTAATGGCTCATACTGCCCGCGGTGACCGAAATTCTATCTGGAGGATATTACGATTATTATTATTAGTAGCAAATTTTTGTTCCGCATATCGCTAGAAAAAATAACAATATAGTCGTCGGACTGGTTTCATTCGGAGCAATGTAATCTAATTAAAACTTGATTAAGTTTTTATCAAAATCTGTTAAGCAGGTTATTGTTATAAACAAATCAACTCAAGACGTAGGAAACTAACCGATATTTACAATTGATATTCTGTAGTTATTTGTAACCTATAAT
This sequence comes from Parnassius orleans, assembly GCA_029286625.1. NCBI lineage: Eukaryota > Metazoa > Arthropoda > Insecta > Lepidoptera > Papilionidae > Parnassius > Parnassius orleans. The sequence goes on from JAGSMP010000198.1 coordinate 520,473, forward strand.
TGGACCTACTTATGCGATAAGGAACCAATCCACACAATGATAGTTTTGAGAAAATAAGGTTTTAAATAAAATCGTGTAAATAAAACGAACTATTTATCATAATAACTCTGAACTTCGCAGTGTGTGAACTATATCATGATATCATAATTGTTCTATATATCAGATCAATTATGATAAATTTTTTACTTCCGCCCTACCTGTAATCAATGGTGCCCTACCTCAAATTCGACTCTAGCTACAGCCCTGCCTCCTTAGATATCTCAAAATTTTTCCTGCCTCGAAACTCTTTTTAAAATCTTATTAAAATCTTCGGCGAAGCTGCTTCTCATGTATATGTAATTCATTTAATTTTTCCATAGCATTATTTCTTTTTGAAACCTTTTTTCCGTCGACGGCCTTTTTTCTATTTGTTGTTTTTTTTCTAATATTGAGGTAAATAAAAATCTGAAGTTTTCATTCTGTGTACTTTTAAGGGATTGTTTCTTTTGCAATTTTTCATTATTTGAATATAATAATTGGGTGTGTAAACCCTGTTTTGCCTTTTCAAAAACCATTACATTTTCACAAAGTCAGAATCATTAGGTAGAAAGCTATGTACTGATTCAAGAAATTGAATGTTGATTTCTTCTATAGATGGATGTTGCGGTTTTGCCCGCCACAAGAGTCGCACCATAAGATTAATCGCTTCACGTTGTTTCCCATCCTTTGTAAAATATGCTGTATAAGACATGAGCCTACTTATTGTGCTCCGCGCCCAGCCTCGCCTTCTACCCACATATTGCAATGCCATTCATTTTTACTGCCAGTATGGGTGCCTAAAATTATGTTTGTAGGTATGCGAGGCAACGGCAGGTCTTTGGAGGTCAAGGTAAGTGTCTCTACCATAGGGTCTTCCGAGGCAAGCTTCATGTCACTTTTAAATTGTTCTTGTAGAAGAGCTGCTTTTTCATGGTGCGCCTTTTGGTTTTCTTCGATTTATAATTTTTCTTCTTCGGTCGCAAAAAGCTTTTTATTTTCAAAAAAGTCGCACTTATTACAGATATCTTTTTTCAAGGGAGCAGTACGCAAATTAAATTTTGTGAAAAATACGGTTTACCAGTACGGTGTACCAGAGAAAGTAAACCAGTATCTTAACACCTGACTTTTCTGCTTCTTCGCAGTAAAGATCGTATATTTTTGATTATGTCATATCTGGTCTTAAGTACTTAGCACCTTTGCGAAATGTAAGTTGGCAACTTTTTATCAAATCAATCACAAATTGTACACTTTCAGGAGAGGATTTATTGTGTCCAGCATCTCTTCTATCAGTTATTTCGTTTGTACAACGCATTTTTTGAAGAAATGTATTTATTCTCTTCGTCGATGTTTGTAAAGTCTTGACGAACATGTCCCTGCAAACGGATACACCTTCTGGTGTGTACTCTCTAAAATATGTCTTCTTTCTGCTAACATTTCTGTTTTTTATTTGTTGAAACATAATGACGTTTCACAGGTTTTTCATGAACCAATGCTACCAAGAACATATTTTGAGCATTGTAAGACCCTAAAGAATAAAATTTATTGAATGCATTCAGACGTTTTTTTTTGCAGCTACATATTTTGAAATCAACAAAATTTTTAGGTTTAACTAACTGTTTTTTCGAATTCGCGTACGACAAGGTACAGTATTTTCGTTTTTTTTCCTTTCTTCCCTCGAATGTTCACCATAACGTCTTATTCTTCCTTTTTTTGGTTTACCTGTTTCTTTTTCGCTATTTTCAGCCATATCATTAGTCTTTCTATCTGTGTCTGTTTCGGATCCTGTTGCAACTATGTTTATATCAACAACTGAATTAACATTGACAGATCTATGTGAAATTTTATTGCTATTTGCGTCAGTATTAGAGCTATCAGAAAACGTTTCTCGGTCTACAAGTTTCGCCTTATTATTATTTTCTTTGGGTTTTTGGTTCATTTCAGCATGTGTAATCCCAGTGATTAAAGATACTGAACCATTTGAGGAATCGTCACGTGAACTAGATAGGTCACCATCAGCCCAATAATCAGGATCCTTCACGGAATCGTCGCTATATAATGGAGAAATATTCTCATCAGGTACCGTAGTTTTTTCGACGCTGTCTATTGCCATGGAGTCTCTTAAAAAGCCATACATTTTTGCTATCTCTGGTGACATAGGAGGGATCGGCGAAACCGATGTTTTGGTGAAATCATCATAAAGCGAGTTTTCCTGACCAAGCAATAATTGCGGAGTTAATTTAACAGAATTTGTTGCATTATTTAGAAACGTATCGCTCAGTATGATATCCTCCTTTATACTATTAGTAACAAGCGGGCGTGGCGTCAGTGGAGAATATGGTGGAGGTTCGATACTCTTTTCTGCCTCAGTCTCAGTAAAAAAACATTATATATAAGGGTTGATGATGCAGGTAGTACGTATTCTTTTGGATTGGTTTTGAAAAGCCCTTCACCAGAAAAATGTGCCTCTGAATTATTACACACACCTTCATTGATATTGTTAGTGTCAAGTGAGCGTGGAGTAAGTGGGGAATATGGAGGGAGTTCTATACTTTTTTCGGCCGTTGTCTTAGTAAGTATATCGTGATTTATTATCATTGATGTCGCAGCTAATACAAGTTCTTTTAGAATAGTTATAGTAGCTCCTTCACCTTTTAAGTTATCAGGCATAGTGACTATAGCTCTAATATTAAGGGCCTATACTACCTCAAATGGCTTAGCATGATCCTCCGTTATGCCGAAAATATTGCAGCATTGATTTTGAAATAAATATATGGTGAAGTTGAGGATTATTGTTAAGTACTATGTTAGACGAAAACACGATTCCATAAAATTTTCTCGATAGAAAAAAAATCCAAAGTTACCTCCAAACCGAAAAATAAACCGCTGGTATTCAAAAAATACTTCAAATTAGATCATGAAACTTTGCATACTAACGGAACTAACTATAAAGCAGGGCTTATGTTTTTTACTTTTTTTTAATTATCATTATTTTCACCGTAAAAAGAAATTACCTAAACTATCGTCGTTTTAAAGCTTGTTCCCTGCCGCCCGGCACCGCCGCTCACTCTCGCTTCGGCTTTCGAACGGGAGAGCTGTGTCGCTTGCGCTCAGAACACACATTACGCAACAGAACGACGTAAAATTAAAATATTGAAATAGATACTTAGGTTCATAGTGTTGGCGCAATGGGATATAAGCGTAATAATAATAAGAAGCGACTGGGTTGGCGTAAAGAAACGTATGATAAACGTAATGAAGTAAGTATCTACTGACCTATCTACTTACAGTATTAGTGATTACAAATATGTAGAAATTTAGCATATGACACGTTTGGTGCAGTGGCTAGGCGATTGGTTGCTGCGCTACTAGTCACAGGTGTTTCTGTATATGAAGATTTGTGTTTGTAAACACACCGTCCACGATTCAGGAGAAATCGAGCGTGGGGCAACTTTTATAAAAAATAAAAAGATAAAATGTTACCTAAATAGGTTTATTTTTGTTTTGACAATATACAAGAAAATATAGGTATCTATGTAGTAATCGTTTTTTTATAACGTTGCAATACTCCAGGATTTCTCCTGAATCGAAGACATGCGATTACAAACACAAATTTTAATATCTGTAGCCATAAAATATTTGTTCCGTATGGGAAACGAACCCGCGACCCGAAGTGCAGAAGCCAGCACAGTAATAAAAATATAAGTGTGTTCGGTAAGTACCTACCTATCTAACTATAAAAATTAAAACTATAACCTTATCCGTCCTTACGTTATCGTTACCAGTGGCGCACAGGCTTAGCAATGAGTTGCTGCGCTGGAGTCCGTGGGTTCGAATCCCGCACGGAACAAGTATCTGGATGTTTGTCCTTGTGCAATTTATATTTGTAAACTGCCACCATAATACAGGAGAAAATCCTAGTGTGGGGGTAACGTTTTAAAAAAAAACTTATCCGACTATAGTGCTACCTGCTACATACATAAAAATTATGAACCTATTGAGTACTGACGTACCTTGATATTTTAGCTTTAGCTAAATTATTATAGGTTATTATAATATAAATGAATATATAAATAACCCCTGGGAATTAGGTGATCGCCACCATGCTGGTTCTATAAAAAAAAAGTCCCGCTGGGTTTCTTGCTGGTTCTTCCCAGGACAGAGGTTTTTTTTGCGAATCAGTGGTAAATTAAAAAATGACTTTCAATAAGTATTATACAATAATCTATATTGAATAAAAAATCATTCATTTCATTTCATTCATACCTATCTACCTACCCTGCCCTACCTACCTACCTACCTGCTTACATACTTACCTACCTACGTACATACCTACCTATCCATCTTATATTTATACAAACATTGTCCTAAAATCATATATATATATATATATATATATATATATATATATATATATATATATATATATGTATCTGTATATAATATATATATATATATATATATATAAAGCAGTAAAAAAGTACCTATACTAGAATTATTTTGTCCGTGCAGTTTGGGTCATAATTTAGCATAGTGATGCGTATTATTGTTGTCGATAAGCGTTATCGATAGTGTATTTAGTTTTGTCATTATGTGGGTTAGTGATAAAAATGAAAAAAAATAGATAAAACAACGTATTTATTAAAGAAAGTGAAGTGAAAAATGTTAAAACATTGTTGATAACAACAAGTACTTGTGCTGGTATATTGGTGCCAACAGGCAAAATATTATTTTGAATAAATTCTGCCATTTTGGTACAAAACAAAGGAGTAGCCATTGTGTCACTAAAGAAATTCATAGAGCAAATGCGCAAAAACAAATTTCTCTTCGATATATGTACTAAATTATCATTGCACTAATTTGCAGGTATTAGGCGGGGGTAATAATGGAAAACAAATGACTCATAACATAACAATGTCGCACCACCCTTTGTATACCGCACCGCCGCCGTGTACCTGCCTTTGATGATTCATTTGTTGTTATCGATAATGGCGTTGCGCCCGCGCAACATGCTCACCGCCCTAGCCGGGCTGAGGCCGAGCTATGATTTATGACCCCAACTGCACGGACAAAATAATTTTACTATAGTATGTAATACAAGGCGAAAACTATATTGTTATAAGTTTATAAGATTGTAAAATGCAAAGCGTAAACTTACTACCAAGCCAATGTACCTACCTACAGAACTTTCAGTGCAATGGTGATTCGCTCTTGACTAGTTTTTAGTAGCAGTAGAATTTATGCAGTGCTTTAGAATCGGTTTGCAAAATTTCTTATAGGTATGTATATGTAGGTACTTGCATAGACCTACTACCAACATAATTACACACGTAAACGGCTGTCACATTACATAAATACACGGCGAAAACTATAAAACTCAAACTTACTACTAAACCAACAATGGGTGGATCCTTTCACTATAAGAGGAATTCCAGTATAAGCTGATCTCGCATTGTATAGGCTTTCCGTACAATGAAGGGTCAACTTATACTAGAAATTTAGCTTTATGAGAATACAGCTAAAGTTCTAGTAGGTATATATAGTACAATGAAATTAAATCTGCGACATATAATTTTATGTTCATTTAATGACAAGTTAATATTAAATTATGACTGAAAATTTTATTACTTAAGGCTCGTCCGATAATAGTTTATTTTACTCTAACAAAATCGCTTTGACCTCGTGTTCCCGCGTGACCGCGAGCCGTAGTGTGCGAACGATTGGCGCGGGGAAGTGGGGGCGAAATTCGAATTTGAGCTGAGGTAATATAGGCCCTTAATAGATGAATTTGAGGCTGGTGTATAAGAAAAACGTGCAATAACATTTGAAAACTATTTATTTCTGGTTTTTTCTTTTAATTTAGTGGACAGAGCAACCACACGCTGGCTAGGTTGACAGAAGAAGGAAAAAGTTGCCAGAGAAAATCAATACAAAATGTTACACTTTAATGTTGCCATACAAAATATTAATTTTGTAATAAATTATTAGATTATTTTATATGTTTAGTTTGTACTGAACAGCAGGTAAGTTTAATAAATTAAATTATTTCAAATACAGTAAAAATTCCGTAATATTTTTTTATAAATCTCACATAATCAATCGTTTTTAAATTCAATTTCTTGCTATTTCTATTTTAACAAAAAGAACCACGTTACATTAGTTTCTACCTAGTTGCAGACGCAATTAATTAAAACAGAGCCATGTGCCATGGTGATGCACAAAAAACACAGCTAACGTTTAGTTTGTTTTGCAAACTAAAACCATACGACATGATTCCTTTAAAACAATCAAATCTTATTTTGCAAACCAGAACCACGCGACTTGGTCCCTTTAAAATACTCTAAGTTTATTTTGCAAACAAGAACCATGCCGCGTGGATCTTTTAACAAAAACAAAGAATTGTGAATTCGAATTTTTACTACGTAACCATGGAACATGGATCGCTTTTGCTTAATAATAAACTGTAGTTTTAGAGTTGGTTCCTTAAGTAGGTAGTGATAACTCGAGAAATAATTGTCATAACACTTTGATCTTTACAGACATGATAGAAGGTGCATTTTTGAAGCATCCTACATACTTAGTTCAAATTTGGTAGGTTTGTGGGTTGGTTTCTTATTGCATAAGTAGGTCCAATTTATCATCATCATCACCATCATCAGCCTATCAAAATCAACTGTTGTACAAATATAGGGAGGTCTATAGATTACCTCATAGTGGGATATTTGCCATAGTTGCCACGCTTGGCGGGCGAGTTGGCAACCGCAGAATTTATTTTTATTTTTTAGATGTAGACGCTGCTGCCCATCTTTACGTTTTCTTTCTTTCTGTCACCTCTTACGACACCCACGGTACGATTTTAGGTAGTAGATATTCTTACACCGCCACAACACGGTGAACAATCTATAAAATAAGCTACTGAGAATTTTATACCTAGTAAAGCCACGCTGCAGCTATATTATAGTTGTAGCGCGAATGGGTCGGCTCGACCGGGAAGGTCCACGTTCTCACAGAATACCAGCGTGAAATAGCAGGTACCTAATTTCTACTGTGTTTCGTATGATAAGTTGGTGGGTATAGAGAACGGGAGACTCTTTTTACTGGAAACGAGGCATTCGCTTTTAGTGCTCAGGTTTGGCAACACATCTGCATTTTGATTATTAATCGAGGAGTGCCGCCATTGCTCTTCGACGCTCGCCTAGCTGGCCGAGTGCAGGCGAGCGCCAACGTGATCGTTTGGCGAGCCTTGCCACCCACTCGAAATCGCTCGCCTGCACTCCTCTAACTTCGGAACAGTGTCGGTTTTTCTGTACACATCAAAGGCGCTCGCCAGCACTCGGCAAGTCGCGTCCACATGTTATTCGGCCATGTTAGTTACAGCTTGGCGTCCTTCCCGGTGAAGCTGGCTATACATGTTGGCCGAGCGAAAGCAAGTACCAACATATGGACAGAACATTTGCCTAGCCTTGCCATTGCTCATCGTCGCTCGCCTAGTTAGCCGAGTGCAAGCGAGAGCTAACGTGTATACGGTTCGTTTGGCGGGCCTTGCCACCCGGCCTTGACTCGTCTCACTTCGGAACAGTATCAGTTTTTCTGCACAAATCAAAGGCGCTCACCGGCACTCGACAATTCGTGTCCACATGTTAGTTGGCCAAGTAAGTGTGTTCACTCATTCAAACTTGGCCAACATGTAGACTGTAGCACTCGCCTTGTATCAATTTGCCTACGCTCACGTTGGCCGAGGCTTGGCCAACATGTATTGCCGGTTTGAGATGTTATGTTTTAATTAAGTTGCAACTTCAAAATAATTTCGACAATGTTACTGCCTCTTCTTTTTTACAACTTTACTGCAGAGTACACTGACATAATAATTATATGCACTCATTAAATAAATAGCAGAAGCTGCAATAACTTCTACGTCATCCATATCGTTCCAATTCTCAAAGAATACTAATTACGGCAAACATGTGGATAGCTCCACAAAAACTCGTGAACATTGGCGGTCACTTTTGAACTTGACCAGCGTGTAGTCTGTAGCACTCGCCTTGTATCAATTTGCCTACGCTCGCGTTTGCTGAGGCTTGGCCAACATGCATTGCCGGGGTAAACTATGCTTTTGTTCACTTAATAGAGTATTTTTTATTCAATATAGATTGCAAGTAGTTCTATTGTATAAAATTTTACAATAAAATACAGGTTGTACAAACTACTTACAAAACTTATTTAAGAAACACTTTGGAAGCGACCACCTCATTTCCAGGGGTTATTATCAACCGTGTAATGTAAAGTTACAGCGTAAAGTTACAGGCTAGGAACAGACACAAGCTAGTAGTACTAGTTACTCGACTCCACCGAGTCAGTAATTCATTCTTGGGGCGATGTATACGCTTTTACGACATAATCCCAGAAAATATACAAAATTTGACCTGCTCAAAGTTCAAAAACTTTATTAAACTAAGTTTGTATAAAATGGTTTAATAATATTAAGGAATTTATGGATGGTAATAACCTCTGGAAATGAGATGATCGTTACCAAGCTATTTCTAATTTGTTTTGTGTTGTTAAATGTGTAACATACATGATTGTAACAGGACAGGACAGGACCAGGACAGAGGTTTTTTTCCGAACCAGTGGTAACTGGCAATTAAACAAAAGAGTGACTTTCAATAAGTATTATTTATAATTTATATTGACTAAAAAAGTTTCTGTTTCTGTTTCTATACGTCCCACTGCTGGGCACAGGCCTGTTCTCATTTTTGAGAGGGGTTTAGGGAAAGAATTCTCCGCCGTGCTGTCCCAATGCGTGTTAGCGGACTTTACATGTCTCCGAAATATTTTTCTTAATTTCTCTGACATGCAAGTTTCCTCACGTTATCCTTCACCTCCGAACACGTGGTAAATCAGCACTTAAAATTGCAGTTAACAATTCCATTGGTGCCGGCAAGGATCGAACCCGGGTTGGTGAAATTTACAGCGAGCGCTAAGCATAGTTTTGGCTACCACGGCTCCGTGTATTCATTTATATTATAATAACTCGTTGTGTACAGTTTTTATTTCAGTGCTTAGCTGTGGGATGCATAGGAATAGGGTGTTACTTCAATTTTCTTTTAGTAGGCTATAAAATACTAACTATGAACAAATATGTGGTCTGAAAATAGATGAAACATTACTATTCATTAAAAATAAAATAAAAATTTGATACTGCCATGCCACCATCCAACCTTTTGGCCAAAAATAAACTTGTTAAAGGTCAATTATTAGAACTTTATTAGTAAGGCGATTAATTTATGAAATCTGAGTAACGTTAGCTTTTTATTAATTCTAGGTTTTAGTTCCTTCTTCTTCATGGGCATGGGCCTGACCAGTTTCCTGTAGTCCCATAGAGAGGATATGCCTTGATCGCCACGCTAGGCTGTTTGATTGGGGATCTCAGTACCTACCAGACGTCTCGTATAAAAGAGTATAGAAATACTACAAAGAGTAGGTATATTCAACTATAATCACTACATTTATAACGAACCTGTGACGCTGCTAGGTCTAGTCTAGGTCTAGGTATTTTACGTCTGGCGTTAACAGAATGATCACCTCTTACGACACCCACAAGATGAAATGGTGCGATAGATTTTATTAAAGATGTTTTTTTTAATAGGATAAGGGTGACAAACGAGCACACAGTCCACCTGATGGTAAGTGGATGCTGTGGCCCATAGACATCTGCATCTTTCATTGAGTAAGAATCAAAATGCAGATGCGTTGTCACCCGTGAGAAATAAGATGGAATGCCTCGTTTCCAGTAAAAAGGGTCTCCGGTTCTCTACACTCACCATACGAAACACAACATGGTATTCTGTGAGAGCGTGGTCCTTCCCCGGTCGAGTCAATCCATTCGTGCTACAACTATACCACTAATATAGCTGCAGTATGGCTCTACCACATAAAAGAAATTAACTATCTAAGATCCGCGTAATAAAATAAAATGATGTGTCTGACTTAGTTTGAGGAGCACCTCCCGCTCTCCCTCAATTTTGTGCACTGTCCCCGTCACCACTATTCCAGACATCATTACATTAGGAATGACATACCACCGTCGATAATACGATACGTGCTTGGCAACTAACACTATATTATACCAGTAATATAGCTACAGCCATGCTGCAGCTATATTACTGGTATAGTTGTAGCACGAATGGGTCGGCTCGACCGGGGAAGGACCACGCTCTCACAGAATACCAGCGTAAAATAGCAGCTTAACGCTGCTGTGTTTCGTATTGTGAGTGTAGAGAACCGGAGACCCTTTTTACTGGAAACGAGGCATTCCATCTTAGTCCTCACGGGTGACGACGCATCTGCATTCTGATTCGTAGTCGAGGATAGATGCAGTTGTCTATGGGCCACAGCAACCACTTACCATCAGGTGGACTGTGTGCTTGTTTGTCACCCTTATCCTATAAAAAAAAACTAAACGAGACATTATTATCATTTTTACGGGGGTTCACTTTAAGGGGGTTTAAGCTCACAAAACCTGTACAGCCTGTACATTAATTACTTAATCGGTTGAGCAGCATGTATATCGGATGCTATGTAGATGGAGTATGCTTAAACAATTTAATTTACGCTGATGATATGGTGCTGAGCACTACTATAGAGCCTACTGCCAATCTTTTTACGCATGCAGTCAAGCCTATGGACAACGTATAAAAAGCGCGCTTCCAGTGACCTTCGTGTTCTATACTAATAACATTTTCAGGGCCCTGTTAGGGCTGCCTCGCTTTTGTAACGCAACAGGGATATTTGCAGAAGCACGACCAGATGACTTCTTCGCAATAATGCGTAAAAGAATGTTGAGCAGAATGCGTGGCGGAAGGAACAGGTATTCTGAACATGTTCGCCTAACGATGTGACGGGCATATGCTGAGTCACTGGAACGGTTTATTAAAACGAGATTATAGATATTTAAGGAACTAACACTAGTGTTTAAGGTGCACAATGTATTACTAATCAACTTATATGGATCTAGGTCTGAAATAAAATAATAATTATTATTATTTACCTGATGATACCTCGTTTAGAGGCTATACTCGATCGAACTTGGTAAGACACATAATTTTAATTTATTACCAGCTATTCATTTTAAACATCTTTATTATATTGGGTTTCGGCAAAGTAATGCCTGATTCTAAAGGGTTTTTCAATATGGGCGGGTAGATGTTGAAATGAAATAAAACAAGCTGTGTGTGAGGTATTAACAAAATTCTTTTTTTTATTTGAATGGCCCACATGTGCCATTAAGTATGGAATATGACATCGTTCAAATGCCCGCCTCGGCTTCTTACAGTGGCACGGATCCGAGTGGTCCAATTTTCAATGACTCTTGAATGACGGCTGAATTTGAGCAGTGGCCTGTGATATGTTCACCTTTAGGGCATCGGTTGTTTGTTTGCATAGAACAGTAACTTTTTGAGGATGCATTATCACCTGGTGAACCTCGCGTGAGATGGTGTCGTCCCATATACGGCAATTCTGCTTGTTAACACAGCCATTCATCCAAAAATGCGCCTCGTCGCTAAAGATGATTTTTCGGCCAAAATTGGGGTCCTCTTCTATACAATTCGAAGCCCAGTCAGCGAACTAACGGCGTTGTCCATGGTCATGAACTTTGAGCTGCTGGGTCAGTTGGATCTTGGACGGATGTAGGCCTAAGTCTCGACGCAAAATTCGCCAAGTTGAAGTCTGCGAAAGGCCAAGTTCTTGTGAACGGCGAGGAATCGACTGCCTCAGGTTCTACTGTACACTTTCAGAAACCGTTTCTTCAACGTTTGGTGGCCAAATTTGGCCACCAAACGTTGAAGAAACAAACGTTGGGTACCTAGGGCGGACTTAATGCCATGTGGCATTCTCTGCCAATCGCCCCTGGGTGCCAAAGACAATTGTAGGCAGGTGCGAAACATAATATATAAGAAAAGTGTACATATATTAAAATATTATATATACATAGTACATACATACACAACATATATTTAAATATACATACATATAACATATATTTACATATAATAATACAATAATACATATATACATATATGTAATGTGTATACATGCTTATAAACTTTATAAATAAATATCTATATTATTTATAAAGTTTATAGGTATTGTAATTATAAGTATTAATATATAAATAAATAAATATTTGAAGAAAAAAAATAATGTCAGTTCGTAAGTATCCTCAGGTAATGTTGTCGTAGAAGTAATTTAAAGGAGTTTTTATTTGTTTCATTCTTAATATCATTGGGGAGGGTGTTCCGGTACGACTTTCCATTGACGTCCGTCGAGTTGGGTGTTGATATTTTTTTTACAGAAAGGTTACATTATTATAAGCACACACGCAAAGCTTCAACATGCGGAAACGCGTAGTTTTGAGAAAAAATTGAAAATCAATTATTTTTGCAATATTTATGTCAATCCCTACCACAGATTATATCGAATTCTTGTATTTAAATGACAGAATTATTTTATTACGAATTTCCATTGACATTTGTCAAATTGAGGGGGGGGGTGCAGGGGAAGGTGTACTACCCCCCTTAAAAGGAAAGTTTCGAGCCCCTTTTCTAGTTTTTTTCATTTTTAATTCTGAGGAAATTTTCCTCATTTTATGGATTAATATTAAGTGTAAAAAACCAAGGAGACTCCTTGGTGGGCAGGGGGTTCCCCCTACGGAAGGGGGAACCCCCTTCATCAGAAAAAAATAGGGGGACTGATTCAGAGGGATTTCTGTATCTATTTTGAGACTGCAACGTCTCCGGCGCTGCGGTAAGAGCAGCCTCTACGCCTTTGCGTAACAAATCGCAGGCATCCCTCCTCCTACGATTTGTTACAGCAGGCGGAGGCTGCTCCCCCTACGCGCCTCCGGCTCTATAAAAACACTCTAGGGGTAGGACAGACTCGTACCAGGTGGAGTCGGGGTCAATCAATTCGGTTCTTTGACATAAGTTGAACCTAACCTATTTTATTTGTTATCTGCCCTAATAGGTACTGTTAAAATAAAACAAATCAATTATAATTAATAATTTATTAATCAATTTTATACACATATTGTTTTGCTTTAATTAATTCTTCGAAAACATCTTTATGCGCTATTTTTATTTTTCTTCGCCAAGAATATTCAATGAGCCAGTCTGTGAAGTTTTCTTTATAACCATCCCTACTGAACATCACATCAACACGCATCAGCTTACGATTCGAATCGATTTAAAAATCTATCTTTTACGGAAAGAATCGACATCCCTACTGACGATGACAATGACAATACAAAATAGCTTCAGTTTTACGGTACGAATTGACATAAATATTGCAAAAATAATTGATTTTCAATAATTTTTTTCTCAAAAAGTACGCGTTTCCGCATGTTGAAACTTTGCATGTGTGCTTATAATAATGTAACCTTTCTGTAAAAACCCCCAACTCGACGGACGTCAATGGAAAGCTAAGCCGGTGTTCCAAAGATGTATAGCTTGTATCGTAAAAGAGGACCTGAAAAAAAGTTGATTCTCTAACGCCGCCACCACACGGCAAGAAGATGCCTTGTCTAAATGCCTTCCTAACCCGTAAGTTGTTCACTAAATTAACCAACGAGCAATGAGGATTTTGCACACTGGTGACAAATTGTATATTATTGTTATTCCTACTCTAATAAAATATAACGGTACTTGTCTTAAAACTTTTGGCACGGCACGGCACTACTTTCCAATGGCAATTATCTATAAAACTCTAAGGGACAACATCTCTGACCTTGTGACAAATTTCAGCCCATTCAAATTTGTGATCAACAAAGGTTTTAGAGAGCTGTTTTGTTTTTCTCAAGCTGCTGAATGGTTTTGAAGTAAATGTTATTTTTAAACCTTGAACATGGGAATGATTTTTAATAAATTGACAAGATGTCCCTTACTCGCTTACCTTTACCGTTAATCAAGCCGGACACGAGATATCACCTTGTGGTATCCCGCTAGTGATTATAAACTTTAAAAATACTTAAATTAATAATGCGGTAAGAGAATAACAGCGGGTGCAAAAGCGGGTGCGGAATACCGAAGACTTCTATTGAACTACTGATCCTTTCCTTTTGAAGGTGAAGTGAAGTGACAATTTTTACTCACACCACCGCCATCTATGGTAAATACTGGGAGAGAGCGCATGTTCGGCGCGCCTATACTCTCGGCCTTTGAAAGGTTCTTTTTCAAAATATTTTAAGAGTACATAACTTATTATTGCATAAGTGAAATATATATATATATATATATATATATATATATATATATATATATATATATATATATATATATATATATATATATATATATAATATATATATATAAAATATCTGAAATAGAGAGATATGATGCAGAACTACGGACAGTGTGTGATGAATAATTAAAATTTGCAAACAAGATATAAATAGTCTTACGAAGTTGCGAGATTGACTAACAATACTTAAATATAATATATTAAAATCTATTTTTAATAATCACTATTGTGTAGGCAGTGGACACAAGCGTACTACAGGTCTCTTATAGATACCGCGGCTAGTTTTGATAGGAGCTACTCGTGCAATCCCATCTGGACCTGGATGAACGTCAATTATAACTCCTGTCTCCTACTGTAATGGCGGAACCTTGGTATCCTGTATTACTAGCACTACTGTACCAGGTTTGAAATTTGGAGATGGAACGTTCCATTTGACGCGCGCCTGTAGTGTGCTTAGATATTTGAGTGACCATCGGTCCCAGAACGACTGTACTAGTTTGTCTAACGGCTTGTAGCGTTCTAACAAATGTATCGCTCGGTCTTCCACCGGGGCGGCGGGTAAATACTTAAGCGATGTTAAGGTCAGAAAATGAGAGGGAGTTATAGCTAGCGGCTCACTTGGATCTTGGCTCAACGTTGTGCAAAGCGGACGCGAGTTGACTACATTTTCAATTTGACATAAAACTGTGTTCATTTCTTCGTAAGTTAATATCTGCGAGCCAATAGATCTGTAAAGATGCGATTTGACTGATTTAATTAATGGTTCCCATGATCCAAAGTGAGGTGCACTAGGCGGTGTGTTTTTCCATTCTATTTTATACTCATTAAGCTGATGCACTAAAGCAGAGCGATATTGCGTTGACGTTATGAATTTAAAAAGCTCGTCAAGGTATGATTTTGCACCCCGGAAATTACTGGCGTTATCAGAATGCATCACCGACACAGGTCCTCGGCGCGATATAAATCGTTTGAAGGCAGACATGAAAGCAGGAGTACTCAAGTCGGTGGTGAGTTCAATGTGAATCGCGCGAGTTGTCAAACAAACAAATAGGCATATGTACGCCTTATGGCTACGAACGCCACGGCCACGTCTTGGAGTAATGAACAGTGGGCCTCCGTAATCGCAGCCCGTTTGAACAAACGCTTTGGGTACAACTTGAGTTCGTACCGGGGGCAGATCTGCCATAAGCGGACAAATCGATTTGGGTGATGTGCGAAAACAATGATTGCATTTATCTATTATCAATCGGATCGTTCGTCTAGCGGTAATAATCCAATACCTCTGTCTTAATAAACTATCTAATAAATTAGGACCAGTATGGCAATGTATACGATGATAATGATCTACAATGAGGTTCACTACATGATCTTTCCTAGGTAACAAAATAGGATGCCGATGGTCGAAGGTTAAGTTAGCGTTACTTAATCTTGCTCCAGCGCGGATAAACCCGTTGTGAAGAAACGGATTTAATTTTTGTATATGTTTCTGACATTTATTGCCCGATTTTAATTGCGTAAATTCTTCGCGGAAATGGGTTATTTGCACAGCGATAAGAAGTTTACTTTCAGCAAATTGTAAATCGGAAGCGGAAATAAAATTACTGCGCGGTAAATATTTAAGAAATCTATAAATATACACAATTGTGTTCAAAAGTTTGGTCCATTTAGAATGTCGAGAAGCGACCTGACACAATAATGGGATATCTTCGGTGGTTGTACGGATTTCAGTTCTGGAATATCGTAAGAAGGTTCAAGCTTAAAACATGTTATGGGCCAATCAGTCTCTTCTCTTTGTGTCCAGCTAGGACCTCCTATCCATATTGGATGAACTAAGAGTTGCGAAGGTAATAAACCGCGGGATAAACAGTCGCTGGGGTTGTCACACCCAGGAATATGATAAAAATGTTTTGCGGGTAATAGATGCTGAATTTTGGAAACCCTGTTAGCGACAAAAACCTGCAGGCGATGTGGAGATGTGTTAATCCAGTGTAGTGCTACGGTGGAGTCAGAAAATGCATAAATGTGGGTAATGTTACAACGCGATGAATAGTTGTCTGACACCGCGCGTAGTAGCTTTGCAAGTAGTAAGGCGGCCATAAGTTCGAATCGCGGTGTCGTAATAACTCGGTTACTAGGCGATACTTTGGATTTTGCGCACACTAAGGCAGTTGTCCGCTTGCCGTGGTTGTTCGCATGTAAATAGACAGCAGCTCCGTACGCACGTTCGCTTGCGTCACAAAAACCTAAAAGGGTGATATTCGTATTCTCGAACACCTTAATATGCCGCGGTATTTTTAAATCTGCGATAAGCGGTAACTCTGATTGAAACTGAGTCCATGCACTAACAAGATTGTCGGGAGGTGATTAATTGGAAATCTGATATGCGAGGTTTGATCTTGATAGTTTCATTACACTCCCCTCACCCCTCACCCTCTTATCAGACTTTTGAATCCACTACTATTATAGGCCTTTTCAGATATATGTGAAATGATGCATTTGTTTATAGTTCTACTCAATCGCCAGCACTCACTTGTAGAGGATTGGTTCTCAATTTAGAACGTACCATCCCCCATCATCCGTGTAGTGGCAGTGTAAGAACATCTTCTATCCCATATCGTTTCAATTAATATAATTGGTTTTACCGTTTTAATTCAAGTAAAAATAAATCGCCTCGTCGACACCTACGAGGCGATTTACGTCAACAAACAGGACAACAACAACTTCGAATTATGAAAAACCTGTGGTTGTTAACCCACCTACCAGTTTTGACAACTATGGCAAAATCTACCCTATGAAGAAATCTATGAAGGAAGGCTTATGTGCAGCAGTGAAGTTTACGAGCCGTTTGTAACGAATATCCTAAGAAGATAGTTTCGTCCTTGAAAGTTAAACCTACAACAAAGCGCCCAGTCTCCTCACGTTGAGTAGTGGCAGAATAAAACTCCTCATAATATCTGTCTTGTTCAGAGGGAATGGGGCATCGCTGAGATCTTCTATCTCAAAAAACTTGCTTAACTGGTCATGTATTGAATGCGGGGAGGAAACGCTGGACAAATACGAGTGAGATACGTCAATGGAGTTGTTGACATCAACCTGTGCGTCACCCATGATTACGTAGCTTAATGTGGTAAAAAACGCAGAGGGTTGTTGCGGGGGTCCAGATACTATACCGGGCAGCAACAGCTCAAGAAATAATTTTGCCCTAGAAATATCTCGACTTCTGACGGCTTAGAGAATTCTTCACCAGTCAGCGGTAGGCATTTAAGATAATCTAGCGACGTGGTATCAATGGGCGCGGTAGGTAAATTGCCCGTAATTTCAATAGCGTATGCTTTGGAGGGATTTATTCGGCTAAATAAGTTGATATTCACCTTTCCCTTTGCAAGACTCGAATGATCGCTTAATCCTTTTATGATAGTTTTGCGATTTAACTGTCTAATATTCAGCCCTAATTTGCGGCTACATGCGGTCGTGATAAAATTATTTTGCGAACCTGGATCTATGATGCACCTACAAGTAACCGGTCTAGCACATTAACTTGCGCGGTACCTAATAATGTGTTAATATTTTGTGGCTTTGAAATAATACATAGTTTGTCGTCTGCGCTGCCAGCCGACAGAAAGGCTACACCACCGGATGAATCCTTAAGCTCTGGCTATCGAGCTGGAGCGGGAGAGCGCGTTGCAATCATATCGGGATTTGTAACAATTTGGGAATCCTTATCTCGCCTTTTGATATAATTCGAGGTTTGCAAATGAATTAACGAATGATGGCGTGACCCACATACACGACAAACACTAGTACTTTTGCATGCGTTCCAAATATGCTTAAAACTGAGACAATTTGTGCATAAACGATTTTCTTTCACAAATTTATAGCGTTGTTCGGGTGAAAAATGCATGAATTCGCGACAATTATAAATATGGTCGTGCGATTTATTACAAAGTCTACATGTGTTCGATGTAACGTCATTCGAATTTGATGTAAGATAAAAATGCGAGATCTTTGGAACAGCAGGCAATTTGGGTTTATCACTTTCTTTCGTTGACACTTTGTATGCGGGTGGGTTTATGCGTTGCATTATTTTCACTTGACCTTTTACGAAATTAATAAGGCTGTCATAAGTAGGTATGTCCACGTCTCGTACAGACATTTCAAACGCCTTTGAAGTGTCGCGATCTAAGCGCTTGAGCGCAAAATGAATAAACACATAATCACAAAGATTTGGTATATTTAGGCCCGTATTAATAAACGTTACTCAACGATGAACTCAGGTGCGTAATCATTTGATACGTCCTCATTACAATATCAGCATCTTAAGATCAAAACAGTATCTCAAGACGCTGTACTTAGGAATACTGTTCTGTGACTTGAGGGCTTGATCTCGTGAACGATTACGTCACATAGACCTAAGTTTAGAATATTATTCATCACGTTTCGTTTTTGCTATATCGTGAGACTTATTGAATACTTTTATTTTGATAAAACTTAAATAAATAGAGCTGTATCACGTTATAAAGTTGTTTTCTACTTTCGAAAATCTTAAATTTTTAAAACTATTATGTATGTTATTTCTAAATACGAACAAAATGTTTACTACTTAATTCAATATGTACAAATAACCTAACGCATTAAAGCGACGACAGCGTCAGTGTCAAATATAAAACTGACGTATCATTTTTGACACTGGAAAACATCTTAACTTTGATCTCGCGGGAAATTTAATTTATACAAAAATGGAAAGCAAGAACCATGTATTTACTCCGATTGAGAAAAAATGCTTTCTCGGTATTATAAAAAAATATAGAGCTATGGTGAAAAATAAGGAGACCGATGGCACGTCTCTACGCATTAAAAATGAGGCCTGGAGCAAAATAACTGTAGAATACAAACGCTAGTCCATACGCATCTAGACAGGTAAGTAATTATAGTACTACAAATATCACTTTTTAAACATCAACATTGTAGTCTGAATTTTCATAGCAGCATGTACCTAGTCATGACATTTATTTTATCTTACAAATCGCACAAATCGTGGATGATCTCATTACCTACTTTGAAATTTAATACATTATATTAATTTAAATAATTAAATAAACTTAATCTACTTAAATAAATATACAATATGTACATAACTGAAATGATGCTGTGGTAAAAAACCTTAAAGTTAGTAGGACGACTATTTCTGGGGAAATTGGAATACCTATGTTACTGTATTTCACCAATGAATTACTTTTATTAATGTTACAATATATATTACTGATTCTTGACCAAACCTGTATCGTTTTTAAAAATGTTCACATCGTAACTTAAAAGGATCGGAGGCATCCCTTATATAATTTTTTGGTAAACGATATCGCGAAGGGTAAATATCGTCATTGTACTCAGTTTCGTCATAATAATTAATTTCTCTTAAAACATTTTCAATCTCCATGTTCACAATCACGATCTTAAGTCACGGACTGCCCGCACTCAAGAGAACTCTTTAGCATCTCAAGTACATACACTTAAGAGTAGAGTTTCGTTTATTAATCAGTGCATCACTCAGCTGATATCGTAAACCCAAGCAGCATCTTGAGATATGTTTATTAATAAGATCATAACCTCATAAATTGAGCTGAGTAACGTTTATTAATACTAAATTCTTTAAGAGCGGCGATTGATGCGGCGTATTTATCAATGAATGCCTCCAATTGAGTTGAAGTTGCGGGATTAGGTAAAGCTTTCATCTCTAATATTGAGTCGAGAAAAGTACTCGCGAAGTAACATTTGTCCTGATATTTTTTGATTAAAGTATCCTATATAGCATCGTAATTATCAGCGGTGAGGTTAATATCCGAAAAAACATGTTGCGCTTTGCCTTTAAGTTTGCTAACCAGATAATAATTTTTTTCCGACTTCGTTAACTCAGTATTAGAATTAATCGTCGAATTAAATGTTTCATAAAAAGGCCCCATTTGGAAGGGTCTCCGTGGAACTCCGGAATTTCTATGGAAGGCAACTTAGGGAACGTGATCCTAAGCTTGGGAGCATTCATCGTTTGCGGTTTGCATATTTTGTTCTTAACCTTCGGCATACAAGGTGAAAAAAAAACCTTACCCGTACAACGTGGGGTTAAAATAACCCTTAGTAAATATACTATGTATTAAGGGTATTATTCAAATACAACGGCTTAGATAGGGTTTTTGGCTTAATTAGTTATAAAGTAATAATTAAAACGCAAAATAATTAAGAAAATAAACTTTAATTATAAAAAAGAACACAAAATACAAAAGTTCTCCTAAAATTCAACGAATTTTCCTTATATCTAAAAAAAAACACGTGGGTCTTTTATATTAATAAGAGCTTTTAGTCTAAGCCAATATTATAAAACTAGAAATATGTAACATTATAAAAAAATATAGAAATAACTAAGTTTCTCTATTCTAGCGAGATCATTCGTTATCTAAATCAGTACAATTTTGGCACATCAGATTTGCGTGTTCCTTACATATTGCAACATTGCATTTGAAACAACCGTTCAACGTCTTCCTATCTTTATTTCTTGGACAAAAAGAACACCTTTGCGACTTCCTTGGTTGCTTTTGTGGCGGACCTGGAACCTCTTCATCCAAAATTTGGTGCACACGTTTTCTAATATCTCGAGGAACATGAGGATTGTGTTTTCTTTTTCTTAGATGATCTTCCAGCAATGAAAGTCCCAATTGCTTGATAAAGTTCCTCCTTATATTGCTTTTCTTTCTCTCAATCTCGTTGTTGAACATATGTACTATAAAAGAATTTATATTTGCATGATTCAGCAAGGAGAAAACAGCGTAAGTGGCCAGCGTTTACTGTTGCGGGAAACATCGTATGTTCTTGAAAGCTTGTCAACTACATCGACTCCACTTTTGTCGAAAACTTCAAATACGTCTCTTATTGGTGCCAAACGATCCATAGCAGCTCTTTCTGTACGCGTTGATGCGTCATCAAATCTCAAGTTATTTACCAAGAACGTAAATCTCTGTCTAGTCAGTATTTCTAAATATTTCGATACCAGTGCCATCATTAGCCCATAAATCTAATACTTGTCTGTTAGATTTATATAAACCTGCCAGTATCAATAATCCGAAAACAGCTTTTAGCTCTTCTCTGTTCGTTTCTTTGGTTGACGGATTAGGCTCAGAGTTTTCCAATCTCAAACAAATCTTTTGGTTAGTATACTTCAAAACAATGTCAACAAGTTCTTCTGTAAAAAATATTTCAAAGCATTCCAAGTGTGTTTTTTTGTCACGAACAGTAGGTTTACACCCAGGCAAATGCGTAATTATGTTCTCAGACCTTGTTCGAACATTGGTCCGTGGTGGCGTTTTGTACCACTTGGTTTTGCCATCTTTGCCTGTATAAAATGGTAGCGGTAGAGGCGTTTCTTCTACAGGTTCAGGGTCTTCCATGTCCGTATCACTATCAGATTCAGACGCCTCGCTGATGTGATCGGAATTATGATCACTGTCGGAGGGATAGTTTTCATCGTCTTCTGACACATTTTCTTCAAGTAAAGCCGCCGGAATATCATTATCTTGCATCCTATTTGCCATCTTAATTAAACTCTAACTGTAACAAAACACAAACTACATAAATATAACCAAAATAAGGTTGAAAATAACAAAGAAACATAAAACTGCATACATACCTTTTCAGCACCGTCCCATACAACGTGGGGTTCCAACACCGGGACCCGCTATACGCGCGTGCACACACGAGCGAGTTCCGCGCAGCACTGATCCAAGGTCACGAGTCGACGCGGCAATTTTTAACCCCCAGCTACTGGGAATTTCAATGTTATTGCTCGATTATTACTTACAAGTCGACTTATTTTTCTGGAGCTGGGGTTAAAAATACCCCACGTTGTATGCCGAAGGTTAATACGTCTAACATGGCAGTACAGGTCTTCAAAGCTACACCAGGCGTTGAGCTCAGGAGTAAATTCGGGATCTAGTTCCATATTTATAGAATTAATGTCATGGATGCACTTGTGATATTCACTCCTGATAACATCGATGGTTTCACACTGTGATATAAACATATCCTGAATATCAGCATCGTTTATTGTTTTTGAAAGATCGAAAATACGTCGAAAATGCGAGTAAAATAACCATCACGACATGTTTCCTTAATAAGTAATTCCTTAGTCAGAGTTTTGCGAGTGGCTGCCATATTTTCGAACTAATGAAAACGGAGTGCAAATTACTGATGTAAAATTACAAAACATACAAAGTATTTATATCAGTATCCGCACAAATAACGGTTCAAATAATAATAACTGCAATATTTTAACAAGTCACACACACTATAAAATGATCAACGTCATCCCGAAAACATGAATAATAATTGCGGGAAATAAAAACAATGGCGGGCGGTAAGCGAAGAAATTAACCAACGCTATGTGAGAAATTTTAAATTTCGGTAAGAAATCGAAATCCTCACAGGAGGCACCAGAAAATAATAATCAAGGCGGGCACGAGATATCACCTTGTGGCCGTTAAATACTTGATTGCGCGGGAGAATATATATATCTTAAATTAGAGGAATTAAATTTAATTACCGAGAAGCTCGTACTCACAATCACTAATCGGGGTTCTTTCTAAATATTGTGGTGTGTAATGTTGTAGGTGTTACGGTATGTCTATGATAGTGTATAGCCGAAAAACACTAGCGATTATAAACTTTAAAACTAATTAAATTAATAATGCGGTAAGAGCACAACAGCGGGTGCAACAGCGGGCGCGGATTAGCGAAGACTTCTATTGAACTACTGACCCTTTCGTTTTGAAGGTGAACTGAAGTGACAATTTTTACTTACACCACCGCCGTTTATGGTAAATACTGGGAGATTAATTCGAGCGCATGTTCGGCGCGACTAACCGTTACTGCCTATGAAAAGTCAACTGCTGAACATAGCCCTCCTCATAGATTGTCTTGTAGGGAGGGGTATTTGACATAAAAGTTAAAAAAAAAGTTAAAGTTACAGCCTATATACGTCCCACTGCTGAGCACAGGCCTCCCCTCATTTCTGAGAGGGTTTTAGGGCAAGGAAGTGTCGGCCGCGCTGCCCCAATGCGTGTTGGCGAACTTCACATGTCTTCGAAATATTTTTTTTTAATTTCTCAGACATGCAGATTTCCCCACGATGTTTTCCTTCACCGCCGTGCACGTGTTTTTTTTATTTTTACTTGTTATTAGGAAGACGCTGCTGCCCATCTTCTGGTTCGTTTCCCTCAGTCGCCTCTTACGACACTCACGGAACGATATAAGGTACTGGATAGTTTTACACCTCGTAGGGGAGATATTTGCGATAGTAGCCACGGTAGGCAGGTGGGTTGGCAACCGCAGTTTTTATTTTTTAGTTGTTATAAGTAAGATGCTGCCCATCTCCTGGTTTGTTCCCTCAGTCGCCTCTTACAACACCTACACGGTCAAGGTGTCGCTTTAACATCTTGAAAGAGATGGTTCGGAAATTTATCCTTACGTTAAGTCAGTAGACAATTTAAACTAAATAGCGCCATAGACCGTAGCCAGGAAATGCAGAGAGGTGTAAGACAGGGTGACGTAATATCCCCGAAACTCTTCGCCGCTGCATTGGACGACGTTTTCAAGCTACTGGACTGGAAAGGATACGGTATTAACGTCAATGGCGAGTACATCACTCACCTTCGATTTGCCGACGATATAGTCCTTATGGCAGAATCGCTGGAGGACCTAAGCACTATGTTCAATGATCTCAATAGTGTCTCCCAATGGATAGGTCTCAAGATGAACATGGACAAAACAAAAATCATGTTTAATGTCCATGTCACACCTATGCCGGTAGTTGTTGGGAGCACTAAGCTCGAAGTTGTTGACGAATATGTTTACCTGGGACAAATAGTCCGACTAGGTAAATCCAACTTCGACCGAGAGGTCAATCGACGGATTCAACTCGGCTGGGCAGCGTTCGGGAGATTACGACCCATCTTCTCGTCAGGCATACCTCAAAACCTCAAAACTAAATTGTACAACCAGTGCGTGTTGCCAGTGATGACATATGGAACTGAGACGTGGTCCTTCACTACTGGCCGTATGAGGAAGCTCAAGGTCGCTCAGCGAGCTATGGAGAGGGCTATGCTCGGGTTTCTCAGCGTGATAAACTTAGAAATGAGGATATCCGCAGTAGAACCAGAGTAACCGACATAGCCCAAAGGATTAGTAAGCTGAAGTGGCAATGGGCCGGCCATATAGCTCGAAGAACCGACAACCGTTGGGGAAGAAAGGTTCTCGAGTGGCAGCCTCGTACCGGCAGGCGAAGTGTAGGGCGTCCCCCCACTAGATGGAGTGACGACCTGGTAAGACATGCAGGGAGTCAATGGATGCAGGTGGCTCGGGAGGCCTATGTTCAGCAGTGGACTTGTGAAGGGCTGTAATGAGCGCCATAGACATGATGTGACATCTGAACAACATTGACATTGTATAATATTGTTAACATTATTTGATATTTACTTTTGTGCTAAATTTTGACTTGTTAAAATATGTTGTTAGTATTGTAATTATTATCATTATTATTTTAAAATGTTAAATACCTACATCTACATATCTACATATCTTGTTCAATTGTGCGTGCCAAAACTCAGGCAGAATGCACACGGCTTTTATTAAATTCCTTAACAGCTACATTGTTTTTTGCGAATAAATGATTTGATTTGAAACCTAACCCGATAGCACCCATTGGGTTTAAGCATAAGATCTTAAATATTACTCAAAAGATTACAAATATCTTGCGACAAATAAAAAATTACAAAAGTATTTAAAAATAGTTTTATTTATTTATAAATCTTAACAAAGGGAAATAATTTCTTGAATTAGTAAACAGTTCTCAATCAGTTTTGAAATATCATCAACCCCAATTTTGCCACCATAGGCCCAGGTCTCAATTAAGTCTATATCCACTACTGCTTTACTGAATTCATTAGCAGTAATAGTCAGATCACTAACATATTTCGTAAGCCGCAAACAATGATGTTGGCGTTCAGCAGGGTGCTCCACTAGGTCCAGTATAATTACTTATATATATTATTTTAAAAATGGATAATTTAAAAAATAACTATAGAAAAAGAATATTCTATTGTTATGTTTTAAATTATTTTTATATCTTTCTTACTGTAATCAAGACCCCGAAAATAAATTCAATTACATTTGGTAAAAACAAATTTTATAATATTCCATTATTTCCTTACTGTGACAGCAATAAGATTGTAAACAATTATTTGAACCTCACCATTGATTAATGCAGATAATGCAATAACAAAATAAAGTTAAGCAACAAAAATATTAAGATATTCTGTTAAAAACTAATATAGTGAAAATACAACTTGATACTACATTAGTTGCAGGATTTAGCCTTTGGTTTGAAGAAAACTAGAGAGTGAAAGCTTGAACATGTTCTTCGAATAAGAACGCCAAGTTGTTCTATGTGATTAGGGCAAGTTTGGACTACTCGGCCTGTAATGAGAAGAAAGGGCTTTTATTAACAGATACCCGTTTGGGTATCTGTTAATAAAAGCCCTTTCTTTCGACTTTTGTTCATCCCTTATATATAAAAATTCCCACGATTTCGCAAACCTGACGGAGTATTTATGAATAAAAAGAGAATATCAAAAATGACCCGGCTCTTATAGGGTAAAAGCGAGAGTATTTTGTGGAATGGTGTATTATAGTTACAGATAATCTATCGACAATGGGTTTCCCTTACGATCAGTGTATGATGACATCTTATATTTACGCGAATATTACATACTGAATTTAAATTATTTTACAGTACTTATCGCGTTTATTTTTAAAATTTCAATTTCCGAAATTTTATGTGCTTTACATTTACACCACCCATGGTCACGAGGGGACGATGGAGATGTTAAAGGACCTGATATCATAGTTAACCCGGGCTATCTTTAGTTTTTAAAAGTTAATGTTTGATACAATAGGAGAACGCAGAATGGTTATCTATAGTATCTTGAAGTCTTGCTGTGGCATATTTGGGTTTGGATTTAATTTTATTAACCCCCGACGCAGAAAGAGGGGTGTTATAAGTTGGACCGCTATGTGTGGCTGTCTGTTTGTCTGTGGCATCGTAGCTCTTAAACGGCTGAACCGATTTGGGTTTGGTTTTTTTTAGTTTAAAAACAGGTTTTCTAGCGGTGGTTCTTAGACATGTTTTTTAGAGCTGTATTTTTCGGGGGTTTTTAAAATTTAGAATTTGATTAATTATGATATCCCAAGTATATGGCATTACCCAGCAATCTTCGTTGTTGAAATTTGGATATTTTTTAAGTTTCAATAATCACGCGATCATCTTTGTTCGAAATTGATGTTCTTTTGAGAGGATTTGTGGTTTATCAAATCGGATGTATTGGCGGGGACGATCCTGAACAGACAGCTCTTTTACGCGGATTTTAACGATCTTTATGTTCGTAATATATGTATAAACTTTTTTCATGACATCTTATTTTGTAATCAACAGAGAGCTCTTGTGAGTCCGATCGCTTAGAGTTACGTGTCGTTATTGTCACATTGACTGATCTCTAAAGAGTTAGAATGGCTACATATTTTATTAGATTGAATTAGAAACTTAATTTATTTACAGATTTATTGAGTTGCTATTCTCTTCGCCAAAAACAAGTTTGTAACGGTTTATAACTCCACTAATATAAGACATTTATTATATAATGATATTTCTAGATAATATATTTGTATTGAAAGTTGTAAGAACTTCTTTACACGTTCTGTGACTCTAATTAAAATAGGGTTATCTCAATTAGAACGTGAATTTCTTTGACCTATGGTCTAAATCCTGTAAGTCTTAAACAGCTCATTATCTTATCAGTGTCAATTTCAACATCATATCTCTAACTGCTGTATAGAATGACGCTTTTGCTGGCAATAGATCGCATCGATATTATTATGCATTTTTTTGTTTATTTTTAAAACATCATATGGAAGTTCTAGTCTATAAGAACATGATATATGTAAACAGGATCTACTTACAGTTAAGGTAGTTGTATTCAAAGCGGTTAAATTTTTATCTTTCCACCACAAATTATTTAAATAAAATCTACACAGGTGTTTTTTTTAATTTTGCATGCGAAGTAGCGCCTTAGGGGGACGACATTGTACCTACCATTAGTGAACGCTGAACGGGCCTCCATCGCTTTCTTTTTCTCTCTCGCGTGTGCCGCAGATGCTCTATCGCGCGCGCGCGCTCAGTTTCTCGGAGTTGTGTCGTTTTGTTCATTTGTTCTCATCGAGGCCAACCCGGTTCCATTCGCGCGGCGGCGTCGCCATTTGACGGACGTTCTGTTATTCCCGTTAACGTTTCAACATCCGAAAAGTTAGGGAAACTTTTCCCTGTGGCGGCCCTTGACGATAAAAACTGTTGTTCATCAAACAAATAATGCTGGTGCGGTGCAAAGTGGTTTATCGATTAGTGTTAGTGTAGTGCGTTTATTTTTTGCAATTGCTATTTACCGTTTTAATTGAACGTTACTGTTTCTTTCGGATAAAGCGCGTAATAAGCAGTGCTCAACGCATGAGAGGGCCGTATATGGTTTATTCTTTGGGCTGCGACTGCGTCCATCGGTGAAAGTAGACCTTTGTTAAGTTCATAAGGACACATCAGGCCGCTTGCAACTAGCTCGAAACGAGTCGTTTCGCGTACTGTTGCGAGAGAAGGTGAGTGGCATGCATTCAACTTTACCTAGTTATAATTTACCAAGCTACCGGTTATCTTCTATTAACTTTAATTTTAAACGCAATGCTCTAAATTCCGAGCAAAAAACAAACTTATAATTACTACATTTATGTTAGATTGCTTCTTTCATAACTGTTTTCTTACAGCAAACTTTTAAAGTTGTTCAAACTTAATCTGTGACCGGTGAATTCTCATACATATATCGCTACGATTATTATCGATATCGACTTTCTCTAATCGACTTTGACTGGGCCTCAATGAAATCAATGTTGATGTTTCATTAACAAAAACGCTCATTTTATCAGCTGAAAATTCTAACAGTGCCATTCATATTTCATACCTTGCACTGGCAACTGTGGGTCACTGCACTATACCCTACCTGTTGACTCGCTCTTCCCGTCAGGCCGGTTCTCCTACAACGGACCAACTGAAAAAATATGTCAGTTTTCGAACTGATATTGACAGGCGTATTTGTTTGTGTTCGGCTAATTCTTACTTTTTTTTGACAAGAATGCATTGGCTTGTCAGTCTTGTATTGTTCTTGTATGTATTTGTATGTAAATTTTAGTCTTACATTCGATGAAGAGTACCGTTACCTATTCTACTCGCTTGTACACTTGTTTATTAGACTTTATCATTTGTGTGCATTTCTATTTTATCACCAACGTCGAAATGCATATATTTGCACGAATCAAGGCATTTATTTCAAGTCCACGTGACATTCCTAACACAATTTCTTTTCGTCAAACAAAACCACAGATTGAATGATTTGTATTTTTTTTTTTTTGCGTTCACTGTTTGTAATATAGGTGTTATGTTGTCAAAGCTGAATTTTTTACGAAGCTTGAGCTTTTTTGAACAACAAATGTACCCCGTACTTGTTGATTTAAACCACCTGCGGAACAAGGTTTGTGTTAAGCTGCCAAGACTACAGGGCGGTTGGCGGCTTAAAATTTTATTTGAAACACGTGGTCTTTTATTTTACGGCCTTTAGCATTATTAAGTTTCGAACAAAAATAAATACAAAATCTTGAGAATATAAAAGTTATGTTATTTTGTATTTTATAGTCTATGTTCGGCAGTTTACTTGTGAAAGGTTGTAGTAAATTAATAATTGAATGAATAAATATAAATGCTTATTTCTTTTCAGATATATTATGCACTTTTAAGTGGTACAGAATGGGAAAATTCCCCAAACTGTAGGCGATACGTAAAAAGTCCTATGTACCATTTTTCCAAGCTTGACGGACGGGTTAGCAACCGCAGTTTTTAGGCGTTGTTATTAGGAAGATACTGCTGCCCTTCTCCTTTTTCATTTTCCTCTGTCGTCTCTTACGATTCCTACGGGAGATAGGGACAAATACAACATACAAGTAAAACAAACAAGTAAACAAACATACTTCGCACACATAAATAGATCTACCTATGCTGACGTCTTGAATGAGGAACGAGCCTTATCTCTTTTAAAGGTCGTTGCATATAGGACGGAATCAGCACGTGCACGGGACGGAAAGGGAACGTGGTTGTATGTCAACACGGACGGGAGCTTAATGCATACGCAACGTGACAGTGACTCGAAACTAACGTGCTAGTGTTGTGAAAGATGAATTTTTCATTTGAAGAGTTGGCGGAGCGACTGTGCATACGCTGCGGAATCACGGACGGGACGCGGTGCGTGACGGGGCAAACATCGTCGCCGATGATATTTTTCTCGTCCCGTTCATGCCACGTCCCCATCCCGCCCGTGCATCCGTAACGTATACATTTTCACGTACATTTTCTATGAAACGATATTTCCAAAATTTGACGTCCCGCTCCGTCCGGAATAAAACACGTTACGTATGCAGCGACCTTTAGTCTTACGACACCCACGGGACGGAACGGGGCGATGGAGTTTTTTTTTAGAAGAAAATAGGTAGCATAATATTTATTCAATATAGATAACAAGAATACGTATGTTTAAATAATTTACTATGCTTTTACCACTGGTTCAGAAAAACCTCTGTTCTGGAAAGAATCACGGGTAGGACCACGCTCTCACAGATCATTACAGCCCTTCACAAGTCCACTGCTGAACATAGGCCTCCCCCATGGAATGCCACAAAGCACGGTCCCGAGCCACCTGCATCCATTGACTTCCTGCATGTCTTACCAGGTCGTCACTCCATCTAGTGGGGGGACGCCCTACACTTCGCCTGCCGGTACGAGGCTGCCACTCGAGAACCTTTCTTCCCCATCGGTTGTCGGTTCTTCGAGCTATATGGCCGGCCCATTGCCACTTCAGCTTACTAATCCTTTGGGCTATGTCGGTTACTCTGGTTCTACTGCGGATATCCTCATTTCTAAGTTTATCACGCAGAGAAACCCCGAGCATAGCCCTCTCCATAGCTCGCTGAGCGACCTTGATCTTCCTCATACTGCCAGCAGTGAAGGACCACGTCTCATAGATACCAGCGTAAAATAGCTGCTTAAGGCTGCTGTGTTGAGTGTGCGAGTGTAGAGAAGCGGAGATCCTTTTTACTGGAAACGAGGCATTCCATCTTAGTCCTCACGGGTGACAACGCATCTGCATTTTGATTCTTAATTGAGGATATATGTAGATATCTATGGTAAAATTAAATAACATAATATTATAATTAAAAATTTAGTATTATAATATTATGTTGTACCCACATTTAAATATGAGAAAATTTACCTCACCTTGGGGTTATTATCAATCGTGTACTATATTATTATACCAACCTTTACATGTATTATACTATTATAACAACCCATAATAAACAACTTTTGCTTAACAAAAAATTTTAACTTGTATTAAATAAAATATTTAGTGGTACCAATAAATTTGTTTTAAATAATTGGTACTATTGTCATTTAATAATTGATAGCAATGGCTTATCTTTATATATATAATTCTTCCGTTCGTTACATTGTATTTGGTATGTGACGCTGTTGTCGAGATTCAGATATCACCCGTGCGAAGCCGGGGCGGATCGTCAGTAACCTATATAAAATATAATTACAAGAATTCAAAGCATTTCAAACAAAATCGAAAACTCAATTCAAACCAGATTTGCTTATTGTTGTTTTTTATTGATGATTCTTTTTTTTTTTATTAAATAGGTAATACTTCAGGGTGGTCCTATATAAATTTGGAGAAAAAATTTCACCCCTAAGGGTAGCAAATAAATAACTTCTTTTTTAGCAATTTGAATAGGCTTTTACTTTTTTTAAAGTTATAATTATTACGTGGTAGGGCCACGCTGCAGCTATAATATGGTGGTTAACAAAGTAAACTAGTAGAGTTTACGGTTTGACAGACTATACTATGAGCTTGTGGCCGTGAAAGAAAAAGGGAAGACCTCCCGTCATGCCGGGCAAGGCGTTCTGCCCGGGGAGCGCCCAACGCTCCGAGTGGTAGTTGGGAGCTATTGTGTATATACTGTTTTTAATTCGGAACTTTGATAGCGCGATTTAGGCTTCGATGTATTTCGCTTGTGGCGCGACGACAGCGCCGTCACAAGCTAAAAGCCTAAATTAAATACCCAAATTAAGTTTAGTAGCAAGCGGAACCCATTAATTTTCTTTCGGTTTATAATTTGCAATTGGGTCCCGCCTTACATATAACTTATATATATTTTTGCAATTCCCTTTTAATTGCCTTTATTTTGGTACCCTACTCGATAGATTTGGTTAATTTTTATTAATTAACGTATTACTATTTTGCGCCAAAAATCCGCCATTTTGTATATTTTTTTCAAAAAGCTATCTAAGAACACTTGGGTGTTTCTAAGACGAATAAAACGATACCTTAATTGTCGAAATCCATCCAGCCGTTTGGAAGATACGAGGTAAGTAATAAAGAAATTTACAAACATACAAGATACGCGCGAAAAACATAACACTTCCTTGGCAGTCGGGTAAAAAATATACAGCAAAAGTATATAAGTAAATCTCTTACCAAAATTAAATATACGAGTATAAACGTGTTTTACGATGGTACGGAACCCTTCATGCGCGAGTGCGACTTGGCCGGCTTTTTTTGAACTGGTTTCTTTTGATTGAATAAAATATTTTGTTATATATTTAGAGAAAGAGTTAAAGTATTTTACCACGATTTTTAATAAGTTTTTTTATTAACTCGCTTTCGTGTACATGTCTGATCTGGTGTAATTTAGTAATAATTGATTTAAAAGTAACAGAAACAGAAACATTTTTATTCAACATAGATTATAAATACTTATTGAAAGTCATTCTTTTGTTTAATTACCACTGGTTCGAAAAAAAAACCTCTGTCCTGGGAAGAACCAGCAAGAAACACCAGCGGGACTTTTTTAAATAACAGCTTACAATCATATATGTCACCTCATTCCCAGGGGTTATTATCATCCATAAATTCCTTAATATTATAATAACCCTTTTTATACAAACTTAGTTTAATAAAGTTTTTTAACTTTGAGCAGGTCAAATTTTGTATATTTTCCTATATATTAGGTCCTTACATATGAAATTAGCGTTTTGTCGTACAGACCACTTTGATCTGAAATTTCTCCTCTTTGGTTAAGAATTCCAAATTCAAATTTATTAATTCATTTAGCTGGTACATTTGAGTTTTGAAAACAGTCATTCATTTGTTTTTTCCTCATTATTTTTTTCTTTGGCGTCGCTTATTACCGCACAATGGAAAACATGAAATATCGGTATATTTACGAGTACGAGTTCTACCGTGGCACCAGTGCTGCAGAAACAGCTCGAAGGATTAATGATGTGTACGACGCTGGTGTCGCAAAAGAAAGCACGGTACGTTTTTGGTTTCAACGTTTTCGTTCTGGAAATTTCGACCTTCAGAACCAACCCCGTGGACGGCCGGAGACCAAAGTAGAAAATGAAGAATTATTGCTTATATGGAAGCGGATCCATCACAAAGCACTTCAGAGATAGCTGCAGGCTTCGGGGTAAGTGATAAAACTGTATTAATCCACTTGAAGCAAATCGGGAAAGTAAAAAAACTTGAACGATGGGTACCTCATGAATTGAGTGAATCAACTTGCAAACACGCGTCGACTGCTGTGTTACTTTGTTTAACCGACACAATAATGAAGGGATTTTAAATCGAATCATTACTTGTGATAAAAGTGGATACTGTACGATAATCGGAAGCGCTCGTCGCAATGGCTGAACCCTGGAGACCCAGCCAAATCCTGCCCTAAACGAAAATTGACTCAGAAAAAGTTACTTGAGTGTTTGGTGGACTAGCGCCGGTGTCGTTCACTACAGCTTTCTAAAATCTGGCCAAACGATTACGGCAGATATCTATTGTCAGCAACTGCAAACCATGAAGGAAGAACTAGCTGCTAAACAACCGAGATTGGTCAATCGCTCTAGGCCACTGCTGCTTCACGACAACGCAAGACCACACACTGCACAACAAACAACCACTAAGTTAGATGAGCTACAATTGGAATGTCTGCGACATCCACCGTACTCCCGGACCTTGCTCAACATATTACCATTTTTCCGGAATTTGGACACTTGTTACAAGGAAAAATTCAACTCCGATGCGGCAGTCCAAACCGCCTTCAAAGAGTTTATTGATTCTCGCCCCCATGGTTTTTTTAGTAAAGGGATCAATGAACTACCTATGAGATGGCAAAAGTGCATAGATAACAACGGTGCATACTTTGATTAATTAAATATATTTTACAAAAAAAAATTTACTTTATATTCCTCCCGTACAAAACGCTAATTTCATATGTAAGGATCTAATACTTCCCTACCAGCTAGAGACTTGAAATTTTGAACATAGAATCAGATTACTTTGTAAGAATATGAAAAGAAGTGCTAAGTACACATATTAATTGTTTTTAATAAATATTTTATATAAATTTCACTCGTTGTTTTGTATAAGTTGTTGACAGCAGCCATAGAAGCAAAACGGGAAACGCTTTAGCCACCGACGATACTGTGTTATTTAAGGAACAGAGCTCCAGGATGCGGGCCGCGCTACAGTTTTTTTTTGTAATATGATATGCTATTCCTATGGGCCGGATCATTATAGACGAGTTTTAGGGTATCGCAAGTTTATGAAAACGATACGAGTGGTGATTACGAAGGATGTTCGTGTAATCTCTCTATATAAAAATCAATTGCTATCCGTTAGTCTCGCAAAAACTCGAAAACGGCAGGACCGATTTCGATGAAATTTTTTGTGTATGTGTGAGTCGGTTCCTGGATGCACATTTCAATGGGACTCGGCGCTGTTGTCGATACAGAAATCACCCGTACGAAACCGGGGCGTAGTTATATATATATACATCGCATGAGTAATCTTGCGTCCTACAACAATTGCCACCTAGTAATTTAATAGTAAATGAATTTATTGGGTACTAAAATTTTAACTTATTGTTTTTATCCCCGACGTTTCCTGTCCCTTCACCTGGGACCATTACTGTAAAACACTCGGAAAAGCCGTGGTAGCTCAGATGGTTAGCGCTCGCTGTAAATTTCACAGTACGCGAGCAAACCGGGTTCGATCCCGCCGGCACCAATGAAATTGTTAATTGCAATTTTAAGTGCTGATTTACCACGTGCTCGGCGGTGTAGGAAAACATCGTGAGAAACCTCAATTTCTGAAATTAAAAAAATATTTCGAAGACATGTGTTCGCCAACACGCATTGGGGCAGCGCGGCGGACATTTCCTTGCCCTAAAACCCTCTCAGAAATGAGGGGAGGCCTGTGCTCAGCAGTGGGACATATATAGGCTGTAACTTTTAACTCGGAACAGTCGAAAATTAAAATTAAATAAAAAAAAATAAAAAATGACATGCAATCGTACCTACTAAAATAACGAGCAAACGAAAGTTTGAATACAACTATGTTTACGGATTTTATCGCGTTTAATTTTGCAAAGTACCCGAAACGTCGGAAATTATAAATAAGTAAAACTAAACTCGATAAAATCCGCAACAAATGGTAAAATTAAAAAAAATTGTATAACCAATTTCAATTTAAATAAAATGATAACACCATCAATGTAGTCGAAGTCAATTAAATACGCATTATTAAGGATAACTCAAAAACTACTGGTCACATCTTGACCAAATTTATATGGCACCACATGAGAAGTATCAGATTTCAAATAAAAATAGAATCATGAAAATCAGTTCGCCTAGAAAAAAGTTCTGAGGTAACACACATAAAAAACCAGTTGAATTGAGTACCTCTCTTTTTTGAAGTCGGTTAAAATAGTTTTATTCAATGTGCAGTGTTCGCGTAAATATAACAAATCATTATGTAAACGAAAGTCTGTTTAATAACGTAATAACAATTGCACTACGTCCATGCAGACAACGATTAATTGAGATATGAATAAAGGCTCGATTAGAATCATTTGTCATGAAAGCGCAACAGAATTATTACACAAATTTATTGCAATAAAACTCTTGAGCAGTTTAATTGATATGCTAAATACTAAAACACTGCCTTACATCTGGCTATATATTGTGGAAGGAGGAGTTCTACAAGCAAGTAGATGGCGTAGCAATGGGCTCACCCGTATCTCCCATAGTCGCCGACATATTCATGGAGGACTTAGAGAAAGCTATTCTATTCTGTTAACACTGCGAATACTTACTTTAACCACTGGAACTAAGCCTTAGATGCTTGTACTATTGCGCTCCTACTATTATATATTTGTGCTTGTTCACGACAGTATTTGAATGACGGATTTGAATTACGACTCTTGAGCTTCGCAATCGTATTAACTCCAGTCGAGACTAGCCATGTGTTTGACGTCCCAATGTCATAGTTAGCCCGGCTACCTTCAGTTTTTGAATATTTATTTTTGGTAAAATCAGGTTTCCAATAGCCAAGGTTTTTGATAAAGAACCGGAAGAAGACAAAATTATTACTTAATCTTACCATTAACCTGAAAAAGTCCTGTTTTTTGATCAAAAACCTGAACTTGTTTAGGTTTATGATAAAATTTAAGGTTAGGTTAGGTGAGGTTAGGTTTTCTAAGTTTTATTTCTTAGACACTTGGCCCTTATCTAAAAAAAATATTGCGATATCTTCATTTCATATAAAGTTATTAAAGTTTTAAGAAACAATGATTTTTATAAGCACTACGTGTTCAGTGATGTGTGTTTTCTTGATATATGAAGCAACGCGGACGAAGTCGCGGGTATCAGGTAGTATATTATATAATTCTTCTGTCCATATGTATGTAAATGAACTCTCCTAAGCACCTGGACCGATTTTGATGAAATTTTGTGTGTGTGTGAATAAGTTGATTAGAGAATGGTTATCCGGTAGGTGGCATTTTTGTCGAGATCCAGAAATCAACCGTGCGAAGCCGGGGCGGATCGCTAGTAACAACATAAAGTAGTGATTTTGTCTTCTTCCGGTTCTTGATCATCGATTATTTATGACCAGGTTTTCTCAAAAACCTGGGATAAATATAATGCACAGAAATATAATTTATTCTACATTTTCGTTAAGAATCTAATTTTACCTGAAGTGTGGTTTGCAATATGCGACCAGGATTAAGAAAGGAATGCTTCGGATTTTTGGTCAGATTCGAATGATGTCCACTGCTGAACATAATCCTCCCCCAAGGAATGCCACAACCTACGGTCCTACGCCACCTGCATCCATCGACGTCCTGCATGTCTTACCAGATCGTCACTCCATCTAGTGGGGTGCGTGGGCCGCCCTACACTTCGCCTGCCGGTACGAGGCTGCCACTAGAGAACCTTTCTTCCCCATCGGTTGTCGGTTCTTAGAGCTGTATGTCCGGCCCATTGCCACTTCAGCTTACTAATCAATCCAAAGATTTTCTGCAAGAAATCGCTTTTAGTGATAAGACTGTACTACTGTAAGTACCTACTGTCTTTTAACATTTCGTATTTCTTTGTCTCTTATCTTATCTATATATTAAAAATGATGATTTAATATTTGTTACCTTTTATAAACCTTCAAGGAAGCCAATTTGTAAGTAAACTCAGAAACTGATAATTTAGTTTTGAGACCGAAGCCAGAGCCGCCTTGGCAAGCAAAGATTGCCAAGCAAATCGTTTAATTCTTGCGGACATTTTGATTATAATCGTTGTCGATGTCCGCAAATTCATTTTAATTCTATTCGCCGTGAATCTGAAATACTATAATCTTCGAGAAAGCGAACACGAAACACGCAAAAGGCTTGGCCTAAATAATTCTATACTCGTATTCTAAATTTAAATATTTAAAAGAAAACAATACAGCATTGCACCACCACCGAAATATTACAAGCTTCTTAGTGTTTATTTTGTATAATAATCTAAAATTTATTTTAAGTTCTTCGATATCTATAATAAACAAACTTTGCACGTTTATTTATGGCAGTAATAAAAGTGTAGTAGACCAAAGGAAATCGAACTCTGTGCCGTCTTTATTTATAAATATTTTACGATGTTTCAAAAACTACGAGCAACTTTTTTGAAGGAAGTCTTTTATGCAAAACACTTGAAATAAAAATGGTGAAAGGAATCACAGAGAATTGTCAAATTAAATGATAAACATAAATTAGTACCTATCTTTTTATTTATATAATTTAATAACATAATATAAACACATATTATATAACCGTGTACCGGTTTTAAGAATATCTACTACCGCATATTCTTCCGTCGGTGTCGTAGTAACGACAGAGGCAAATTGAAACAGGAGATGGGCAGCAGCATCTTCCTGATGACAACTCTAAATTATTAAAAAAATGTGGTAGTTAAGTTAACCTCCCGCCAAGCGTGACAACTATAGCATATATCCCTCCCATGAGGAAATCTATGGGGGACACAGGCCATGTTTAGCAGTGGACTTTTATAGGATGTTTTTCATTCATTACAGCCCTTCACAAGTTCACAAAACTTCAAAACACCTTCACTGCTGAACATAGGCCTCCCCCACGGAACGCCACAAAGCACGGTCCCGAGCCACCTGCATCCATTGACTTCCTGCATGTCTTACCAGGTCGTCACTCCATCTAGTGGGGGGACGCCCTACACTTCGCCTGCCGGTACGAGGCCGCCGCTCGAGAACCTTTCTCGGTGGTCCGCTCTTCGGGCGATATGACCGGTCCATTGCCACTTCGGCTTACTAATCCTTTGTGTTTTGTCGGATACTCTGATTCTAATGCGGATATCTTCATTTGTAAGTTTATCACGCAGAGAAACTCCGAGCATAGCCCTCTCCATAGCTCGCTGAGCGACCTTGAGCTTCCTCATACGGCCAGCAGTGAAGGACCACGTCTCAGTTCCGTATGTCATCACTGGCAACACGCACTGGTTGTACAATTTAGTTTTGAGGTTTTGAGGTATGCCTGACGAGAAGATGGGTCGTAATCTCCCGAACGCTGCCCAGCCGAGTTGAATCCGTCGATTGACCTCTCGGTCGAAGTTGGACTTACCTAGTCGGACTATTTGTCCCAGGTAAACATACTCGTCAACAACTTCGAGCTTAGTGCTTCCAACAACTACCGGCATAGGTGTGACATGGACGTTATACATGATCTTTGTTTTGTCCATGTTCATCTTGAGACCTATCCGTTGGGAGACACTATTGAGGTCATTGAGCATAGTGCTTAGGTCCTCCAGCGATTCTGCCATAAGGACTATATCGTCGGCAAATCGAAGGTGAGTGATGTACTCGCCATTGATGTTAATACCGTATCCTTTCCAGTCCAGTAGCTTGAAAACGTCTTCCAATGCAGCGGTGAAGAGTTTCGGGGATACTACGTCACCCTGTCTTACATTGTTTCGTACTCTGGTTCTGTACTCGGATAGCCATCGTAGCCCTACTGTACAAACACTTCAGCACCTCGATATACCGACAGTCCACTTGGCACCGCT
Source organism: Parnassius orleans (assembly GCA_029286625.1). NCBI lineage: Eukaryota > Metazoa > Arthropoda > Insecta > Lepidoptera > Papilionidae > Parnassius > Parnassius orleans. Next base: position 559,423 of record JAGSMP010000198.1, read on the forward strand.
GAAGGGACTGCAGCACCGCCAAATTTCGACGGAATCAAAACTTTCTCATAGTCCACATACGCAGGGCAAAGTGGCAGATTGTACTCGTCGGTCTTCTGTACAATTTGCCGAGGAGTATGTATGTGGTCTATGGTGCTAAAACCTTTGAAACCGGCTTGTTCGGGAGGCTGGAAGTCGTCGAGTCTGCATGCGAGACGATTCGTAATGACTCGAAAACAGCACGTAGACGCGGCTCAGAAGGAAATCGGTCTGTAGTTCTTCAAGAGAGCGTTGTCGCCTTTCTTGAAGAACAAGACCACCACTTCTGCTCCACGCCTCCGGTGTAATGCCACCATGGAGGACGGAATTAAAAAGCTGAAGGACTTAAAGTACCGGTTTTCCACCCGCTTTCAGAAGCTCCGCTGTAATTCCATCCTCGTCTGGGGCCTTGCCGTTTTTAAGGTGCTGGAGAGCCATTCTAATCTCGCTCAGACTGACGTCCGGGATATCATCGGAATAGTGTCGGATAAGACTTGCTCTTGGATCGTTACTCACACTTGCGCGTGGCTCCGACGATGACGTGTACAGCTGCCCATAGAACCTCTCAATCTCACTCAAAATCTCAGGTGTCCCGGAAACGATGCTGCCACAATCGGTCTTCAGCTTCGACAGTTGGCTCTTTCTGGCAGACAGATCTCTGGCAAAGACTTTGGAGCCCTGGTTCCGCTCGATCGCTTCTTCAATACGAGCTGTATTGAAGTTGCGCAAAGTCCCGCCGCATGCATTTGGAGATCTGTCTGTTCAGTTGCCTGTATGCTGTCAAATCTGCTGAAGACTGCAGCTTCATCTCCCGTCTAACAACCATGAGATTAAGAGTGTGATCGGAGAGTTTTGTGTTCTTCTGCAACGGGTCTTACAGAACTTAGCTCCGACCGCATGGACAGTTTCACAAGCTTGTCATTCATATCGTCCACTTCATTGCAAAATTCTAGGCACTGAAAACGATTTTGTAACTCGAGCTGAAAGTTTTCGGGACTTTGGATTAGAGCACGAGGGGACGGGCGTTGACTTCATTAGACGACCTCTCCAACTTAACGTTTAGGTTCAGTGTGCCTCTCACCATTCGGTGATCGCTGCCAGTTTTCACCCTCGCGTTCACTGAGACATCACTGAACGGTTGTCGTCTGGTCGTCATAATGAAGTCAATCTCATTTTGTCGAACCGTCGGGGCTCGACCAGGTCCACTTTCTGTGGGGCCGCTTTTGGAAGAAAGAGTTCATCATAAAGAGTCCTCTTTCTCCATAAAGTCGGCCAGCTGCTGCTTATGGGTTCCGTTGCCCTATTCCGAATTTCCTACTTTCAGCTCACCGCTCTCTTGTGCCTAGTTTTGCGTTGAAGTCTCCCATTAACACCGTATAGTGGGTTTTGGAGGAATGCATGGCTCTAGAGATATCCTCATACATTTCCTCCACCTCCTCATCGGGGTGTGCTGAGGTTGGTGCGTAAACCTGTATGACCTTCAGCGAATACCGTTTGGTGATTCTGAGTATAAGGTACGCAACCCTCGTCGACACACTCCGATCTTCAACGTTGTTAACGAGACTTGTGGACGATAAATCCGACACCTCCTTGGGACAGATGGTCGCCCTCCCGGTGATAGAATAAGTTGCCGGATTCGAGGATTACCGTGTCCTCCCCTCTCTTCGGACCTCGGATAGTCCTATTATATTCAGCGTAACTTATCTATCTTCTTCAGCTCAGGATCTTCTCGTCAGTCTTCAGGGTGCGTGCGTTATATGTTGCCAGGTCTAGTCATCGTGGGTGGCAACCGAACCTCCACGGAGATTCTTAGCACCCCTGCCCCGCCGTTACCATGGTCGCCACCGTAGCCAGGAATAGCGGGGCCGCCGGGACTGGGGCCGTTTCTTTGTCGTCGCTCATGGGGGTATATTGCCATAGTTGCCACGCTTGGCGAGCGGGTTGTAACCACCAGTTTTTATTGTTTTGGCTTTTATCAGAAGATGCTGCTGCTCATCTTCTGTATCAGTTTCCTTTGTCGCCTCTTACGACACCCACGGGAAGATATGGGGTAGTGGGTATTCTTACCCGCCACTACACGGGCTGTTATAGGCTGTAATGGATGGTGATGGGAATATAATAATCTATATTTTATTTTATTATATTTATTACAATTAAATAAAACTAAAAAAGGTAAAGTTACAGCCTATATGCCCGCCACTGCTCGACACAAGTCATTTCTAAAAGTTTCCACCGCTCTACTCGCTTGTTCGGTGTTGCCTGACTTTACATGACATCGAATTATTTTTTATTATCAGACATACCGCTTTTCTCACGATGTTTTTCTTCAGAGCCGAACACACGGTAAATAAGATTGAAATTAACAATTTCATTGGAGCCGTGGCGACTGGGATCGAACCCAGTTTGCTTGCTTATTGTGAAATTTACGGCGTAAACTTAACCCCTGAACTGCCACAGCTCTTATTTAGTTAAGTAACATTAAATTAATGAAGTATTTTCTCCTGTATCGTGGAAGCAGTTTACATACATAAATTGCATAAGGAGAAACATCCAGACCAGGAACAATTATTATTTGTAGGCCGTACAAATACTTGTTTCATGCGAGATTCGAACCCGTGGCCCTAGGCCACACACCATTTGAATTTCCTACATACTCTAAATAGTGACTTACATTGAGTCGATTTTCCATTTTTACAATTAGGTACATTCACACGCGCGCACGCACGCATGCACACACACACAAACACACACACACACGCACGCACGCACACACGCACGCACGCACGCACGCACTTGTTTTTAATAATATGCACAAAAAAAAACGATTATTTGAGTATCAAACCATGACTTCATTAGCATATTTTCTCATACAAATTCTATAGGAATATTTGTTTATACGACTTAAAAAAATTATAAAATCAGGCTTTACTTTGCGGAAATCTACTAAATAGATTAGCTAAAATACGTTGAATAAATATAAGAAATCATTAGCTAAAATACGCCTGAAAACATATTGTAAAGTATTAGACTCTTAGAAAGTATTAGTGTAATAAATTTCAATTGACTATATAGATTCAATTATATACTACCTAAACCTAAAGATTAATTATTAGCAAATGGTGATAGTTACAGTTGCCTCAGTCAAACCACAGGTCAAACTATTGGAGGGCGATACAAATACGATGTATGTACATTCCTTTATGATGACGTGACGCAGTGATTGCAACTCTCAGCATAACGAGCCCATTGTTTGCAGTGTGCACACCGCTCACACATTGCAGTGTATGTAACTTTGAATCGATATGATGTAGGTACTCCTAGTTTACGATAATGTTTTATATTCATTCAGTCTCACAATTAATTGATGATATTTCGTCGCATCTAAGCGAAATATACGAAGCGAAGCTAAATATAATTATAATTAAGAGGTATTTTTCTGAAGGGATGCATCCCTTTACGTTTTGTATCGCATTTACCACGGAGAGTACTCAGAGTAATTGTTCGGATTAATTTCAGCCGCTAAATTCCACCATCACCATTTCTCATTGCGACAAAATTCCCGATACCATCCACAATACTGGATGCTTAGCGGTCCACCGCTGCGTGACTTCTTTGCGGAATCGGCTACCACCAGCGATTTTTTCAGACCAATGCGACTTAGGGACCTTCAATAAGAAAATACTCCTTTTAAAAGGTCGGCAACGCAACTGCATATCCCCCCGGAGTTGCAATTGTTATTTTTTTGTTATTAAGTAGTGTATTAAATAGGTGTTTGTAGCAATGAATTAATACGTTAGGTATTTCTTTCTTTGCCTTCATAAGCTTTCCCTATATATATAATTCTACGCAATAAACGAAACCGTCGAAATAGACCAGGCACGTAACCTTTCAACATTTACATTGTTTTAGGTAAGATCTTCGTAAATCTTACACTTTGAGATCTTTTTATTTCTTATCCATAAAACTTAAGTGAAACGAAACTGCCAGTGCACTTTATGGTAAGTGGCTACTGTAGTCCATCGACACCTTCAGCCAACTTTAAACAAAGGAGGTTACAGATGCGTTGTCACCGCTAAGGACTAAGATGGAATGCCTCACAGCCTGTAATCATGCTAACTCTTCTTCAGACCGAAACACAGCAGTGCACGCACTGATATTTGGTGGCAGAAGAAGGTAAGGAGTGATACCTACTCAGACAGACTCCTATAAGCATGAAAGGAGTTTTTCTTTTTTTATAGGATAAGGGTGACAAGCGAGCACACAGTCCACCCGATGGCAAGTGGTTGCTATGGCCCATAGACATCTACATCTGTCCTCGTTTGCGAATCGAAATGCAGATGCGTTGTCTGCCGTAAGGACTAAGATGGAATGCCTCTTTTCCAATAAAAGGGTCTCCGGTTCTCTACACTGACCATACGAAACACAGTAGCATTAAGCTGCTATTTTACGCTGGTATTCTGTGAGAGCGTGGTCCTTCCCCGGTCGAGTCGACCCATTCGTGCTACAACTATACAATTAATATAGCTGCAGCATGGCTCTACCACGTATAAAAAGGAGTCCTACCTAGTGAAAAGTGGTGTAATTTTCCCGCTTTTAATTTCGCATGCATTTCTATCGCGTTTATTGTGCAACAGAGTGCGTGCTTGGAACAATACGTTGCGTTACTAAGTTATCCTGCGAGCGAAACAATGGCCTTTTGTGATCGGGGCACACGTGTGCACATCTGCCGTTTGCAAGATCGACTTGAGTGGAGTTGGATTGGAGTGGTTTGGGATAGTTGTATTTTTAATTTATGGATAGGATAGGGGCGACTATTTTTATAAAAACTGAAGTGACAAACGAAGTTACAGCCCGTAACAGTATGGTGGTGAACGGTATATCCGAGTCGTCGTCGATGGCTGCTCGTCCAATCATATCGCGACAAACGCCGGAGTTCCTCAGGGGTCCGTTCTCTCCGCAACTCTCTTCCTGCTGCATATTAGGACTCCAGCACAGTTGTGGAGAGGTATCAGCGGAATGCTCGGGCGAAAGATAAGCTATGGTTGAGCGTGCGAATCTCGCACTGCAGGCTGTCTCCAAACGGAGACAATCTTGTGAGATTCAACGACTCCAAAACACACGCGTGTCTCTTCAACGCTAAAAGGAGTCCGCTCATCCTGGTTCCTGCTTTCCGAAATGTATCTTTGGAGTACACTTACCACTTTCAGTTGTTAGGGGTTGAGATTTCTCCGAACCTGAACTATGGGCGGTTTCTCCAATAAAAAAATATTCACTTCGAATATAGAATCTCCTTTTTGAAATCGGTTAAAAACTTTTTTCTTAAAACTTATCTCTTACTCTAAGATTTTCTCCTGTATCGTGAAGGCAGTTTACATACATAAATTGCACAAGGACAAACAAACAAACCCGAAAAAATTACTTGTAAGCCATACAAATACTTGTACCGTGCGGGATTCGAACCCGCTGCCCTTAGCGCCGAAACTCCTTGCTAAACCACTGCGTCACAGAGCCGTCATCTGGTTAATATATGAAAGTAGAATTTTTATTTCTGATAAAATATATCGCCATTATATACTTTTTCAGCTTTTTCCCGCCTTTCCTAGCCCGTATTGTGATTTCAATTTTCCCACAAATCCGTGCGCTAAGGTTGGCAAGCCTAGTTATAGCCTATATAAGCCCTACCATTGAGTACAGGCTTTCTTTCCTCTCATTGCTGATAGGGCTTTAGGCCATGGACGTGTCTGCCGCGTTGTCATTGGGACAAAGCGCAGACGAACAGCGGCGTATTGATGGAATTCACACATTATCTTCGATTTTTTTTCTAATTGTAGTTAACGGTGCCAGCTACGACGCCTCTTAATTAACTTGTAATTCGAATTATTTAAATCAATTGTTTTAGCAAACTTCAAAAAAAGAGGTTTACAATTCGATTATTTGTTTTTGTATGTACATTACGCGATATCTTATTCAACTGTGGCCCGATTTTGATGATTCTTTTTTATAATGGTCATACTTCACTACACACTACATACTACATAATCTGAGGAAAAAGTTTTAACCGTAAGGGTGGTAAAATAGGGGATGAAATTGTAAATGTAACTACATATTGAAACAACATTGACATAATGCTTAGTCCACTGAAAAGGGAAAAAAGTTAATTTTTAATAAAAAGTATTACCTATTTAATTATTTAATATTGTATAATTTTTTTTATTAGATTTAGAGATTTTGAGTTGTAAATAAAATAAATAAAATCATATTATGAAATAAAGTATTTAATTAGTTTTAGATAATTGAAGTCTGCTTGTACTTTTTATTTACAAGTTAATTTTTCAACAATGAGAACTGTCCGCCTGACCTCGTTACAGCGATGCATTGATGACCCATTGACGCGTAGGCATAGCCGGTTTAAACTCTACAAGCCGTTTGTATTTGTCTACGAGACAGATTTCTTTGTAGGTACGATAGTACGATATTCTTTGTAGGGATTAGTGGTGACGGGGATAGTGCACGCAATTGAGGGAGGGCGGGAGGTGCTCTTCAAACTAGGTAAGACACATCATTTTATTTTACTAAGCGGATATTTGCAAAGTAAATATTTACAACTTTAATATATTATTATTATTAGCGTATTATCTGTTTCCTTTTTTTTAAAGTTCACTTCGCTAAATATAAATATCTATGTGTTATAATGGTTTCTTATATTTACGCGAACACTACACATTGAATAAAACTATTTTTTTTTTACGGATTTTATCGCGTTTAATTTTACTAATTTTGATTCCCGACGTTTCGGGTGCTTTACAGCACTCATGGTCACGGGGACAAAATTCGTAAAAAAAAATAGTTTTATTCAATATGTAGTTATATATTACTATAGTATAGTATCGTGTAACATACATATAAAAGATAGGTTTTTATATGTATGTTACACGACATTTTTGTCAATTGTGAACTGATTAATGATTCTTTATTAAATAGGTTATACTTTAAGCTATATATATATATATATATATATATATATATATATATATATATATATATTATAGGATAGGGTGACAAACGAGCACACAAGTGGTTGCTGTGACCCATAGACATCTACATCATCATCTATCGATTACGAATCAAAATGCAGATGTGTTGTCACCCGGGAGGACTAAGATGGAATGCCTCACCATACGAAACACAGCAGTGCCAAGCTGCCATTCTACGCCGGTATTCTGTGAAAGCGTGGTCCTTCCCCGGTCGAGTGGACCCATTCGTGCTACAGCTATACTACTAGGTAATATAGCTGCAGCATGGCTCTACCACGTATAGAAAATACCATAAACATTTGAAGGAAAACTTACTATTTCGAAGTAATTATTTAGACGGCATTCAAGCTTGTGACATTCTTTAATTTACTCAAAGGGGTCGAAAATTAAAACAACAAAATAATTCCCACATAATAGCTTCTGAAGTCGGCGTTTCAATACTTCCTACCACAGAATAAATAATAGTACAAGAACTTTATATACTTTATTTTAGCACATGGTATATCGCGATATATTTGATTTATTTTTAATTCCCACGTGTCAGGTGCTTAACAACACAACACGGGAGACTGACGAGTTTGACGTCCTCATATCATAATTAATAGGGGTTTGTATTCAATTTTCTTAATTATAGGATCTCAAGCCTCGGAAATGAGAGGAGGCCTTTGCCCAGCAGTGGGACGTATTTAGGCTGTAACTTTAACTTTAAGCAGATGGTAGAACCAAGCCAAAATCCAAAAGCTGAAGGTAATTAAGGTTAACTATGACATCAGGACGTCAAACACCTCAATCCCCGTGACCAATCTGTCTACAGCGTCTCTTTCCAACTATGCCACTCTCGTTTTGTCACTCTTTCTGCATTCACTGTTTCTACGTGTATAGACCACAAAAGCAATCCTTTCTTAATCATGGTCATATAATCACTACATTTTAATAAGTACAATAAATGTGTATGTTCTGACATTGTTATTTATTATTCCTTGCAAGACATTTGTCAAAATATTCTCTAGGTTTTATCTAAAACATAGTGATTATATACTCTTTGGTCATTAATTATCTAAAGTACCTATCATTTTTAAAACATGAGGAATTAAACAAAAAGTTAAATTATACACGATAAACTCCGTAAAATTAGTCTTATTCAATATATTGACATACATACATACATATATGTAGTATTCGTGTAAATGTATATGAAATCATTTTGACAACCCTTAGCTCCAGCGAGCCTAATCCTTGGTAATGAATGGAGTGACCTTTTTCTTTGACCGAGAACAAACTTGAATTTTTAAAAAGGCTAATATAGATAAAGATATTTTTCAGACAGTGTAAGTCAATTTCAAGGAAACATTGAAATGCAGAACTGGTAATTTGGTTAAAACTTTCATTCTAATTATCATGATAATTTGATAACTATATTTGATTTAATTTTTTTGTAGTACCTATTACTTTTAACTTTCTTTTCTTTTATCAAAATCTCAGTTTTTATTTTTGTTTTAAAAAAATGCGTTAATGTTTAATTGTATATTCACCTATATTTTAAGTACGTACATATATGTAGTTGGTTATTCATTTCTTAAACAAAATGTAGCTAAAATGTTTCATAATATGTACTAAGTTGGTGAGTCAAATAAAAAAATAAACTTAAACTTAATAAAAAGAAATATTCTTAACGGCAAAATAGCGGCACAAACTGTGTACAATTTCTACAGAAGTAAGATATGCTTGGTTGGTTCGCGGAAAAAATCGCGTACGCTGCACATTGTAATTCCACGCCGCACGCGAAGGAATTCGCCGATATCTGCACGCGATTTTCGCACTTATGTTCTAGATCATTTCAGTGTACGCTTTTGTTAGTGTTAAACGGGTTTTCATAATGCGTACAGCAAAAGAGTGGAAATATTTGCTAGCATCTGTCTTTCGATTATAATGTGGGTGTCCTCAAGGCAAGAGTGAATAGGATTTGTTCAGAGCGCCAGTGCGCTTTAACATCGTCGGCTGCATCATCACTTACCATCAGGTGGGACAGTGGTCAAACTATGACTTATAATATTCAAAAAATCGCACCCTAGCATAGCAATGAGCCACCGTCTTGAAAAACGAAATACGTTGTGTCAATACGACCTCGATCGTTCAAGTCTTACATAATATTATGTCACACGATCGTTCACTGACGTACCAACGATTATATTATAAAGAAAATGATGTGCGATAATTATGATACCAGTGGCGAATCATACAATGTTGTAATCAATGATTCTTCTGAGAGCCGTGGTAGCTCAGGGGCTAAGCGCTTGCTGTAAATTTCACAGTACGCGAGCAACCAAGAGTTCGATCCCCGCCGGCACAAATGAAATTTTTAATTGCAATTTTAAGTGCTGATTTACCACGTGCTCGGCGGTGAAGGAAAACATTGTGAGGAAACCTGCATGTCTGGGAAATAAAAAAATATTTCGAATACATGTGAAGTTCGCCAACACGCATTGGGGCAGCGCGGCGGACATTTCCTTGCCCTAAAACCCTCTTAGAAATGAGAAGAGGCCTGCTGTGCCTAGTAGTGGGATGTATATAGGCTGTAACTTTAACGTACCTTTAACTTTTACGGGTTTTAATAGATCGTTTTGTTTGCCCTATATATGAGAGACCTATTAAAACCCGCGTAAAAGAACACATAGCTGACGTGAAGCACCAATGTTCCGGGAAGTCTGCAATTTGTGATCATATCCTAGACGGTCCCCGCTATTACATTAAATTTGATAAACCACAGATTCTCGCGAAAGAACATCGATTCCTGCCAAGGATGATACGTGAGGCTATTGAAATTAAAAAAACATCTTAATTTCAATAGAGAGGGAGTATGGGTACTACCACCTGCTTGGGATCCTGTAATTAATAAAATTAAAATTAAACCCAAGCATACCACTGCAAGACTTCAAGACACAGTTAGTTCATTCTGCGTAGATCGGACCAAAATTAATAATTAAAAAGCTGAAGGTACTCCGGATTAACTCTGACATCGGGACGTCAATCACCTCAGTCCCCCGTGACCATGGGCGCTGTAAAGCACCCGAAACGTCTGGAATTAATAAAAAAGTTAATTAAACGCGATAAAATCCGTAAAAATAGTTTTATTCAATGTGTAGTGTTCGCGTAAATATAAGAAATAATTATTTAATGATTCTTCGCAGTAAAGGGTATTTTCCGAACCAGTAGTAAATTAAACATAAGAATTACTTTTAATAAGTATTTTATATAATTTACATTTAAAAAGGCCGTGTATTGGCGGTGTAAGAAAATCCACCCGTATCGTCCCGTGGGTGTCATAAGAGGCGACAAGGGGAAACAAACCAGGAGATGGGCGTCAACGTCTTCCTGATAACAACTTCAAATTGTAAAAAACTGCGGTTGTCAATCCGCCTGCCAAGCGTGGCATCTATGACAAAATCTCCTCCAATTAGGCAATCTATAGAGATAATGTATGAATATAAAAATTCTATTTCTATTTATATTTCTGAAAAATAAAATAAAAACTTAAACGTGCGTCGTTTTTTTGTTTTTAAATCTTAAAACACCTCCACCTGTTTCTGTCTAATATACCTTTCTTTAAATCACAAAAAACTGCGTACAGGCGCACTGAACGATGTGCGTGCACTTTCAGCTAAAGAATTCAGCTCCGGCACGCCACCAATAGGGTTGTCACAACTTATTCTTAGTGTCAAACGCGCTAACCGTTATGTGATGGTAAGTTGTGCAACTGAAAACGATTTCAAAGAAAGAAAAATAGTAATACCTCAAAAAAACTATTATAGCTTACAGACCACCTGATGGTAAGTGGATGCTGTGTCTCATAGATCTATCCTTAATTAAGAATCAAAATGCAGATGCTTTGTCACCCCTGAGGACTATGATGGAATTCCTCGTTACCAGTAATGGGGTCTCCGATTCTCAACATACAAAACATATTTTACGCCGGTATTCTGTGGGAGCGTGGTCCTATTCTGGTCTAGACGACCCATTCGTGCTACAACTATACTACTAATAAAGCTGCAGCATGGCTCTACCACGTATAAAATATCTCTGGCGACTTATATTTTGTTTAAACTGAAATTAAAAAAAAAAATTAATAGACTTTTGGCATTAAAGTGGTTTTGTAGTAAGTTGTAGGTAATAAATGAAATTTTAACATGTCATTTAAAAATATAATAAAAGACTCTAGGGAGTTTCTTGCCGACTCTCAGATAAAGTCTTGTTTCTCAGGTATTTTGCGAACCGGTATAGATCTTGACGTTTATAAGAGTTAATTGTTTGGCTAATTGAATAAAAAGTTTTGACTTTGACAGCAAGTCAAAACTTAGAATAATAAGTAATGACATACATAATAAAATACTTAATCTCAGATACTTGTACTTACTCTGAGAGCCAAAATTGAATAAAGTTTTGACTTTAACAGTATAACAGTAGACGTGTGTCACCGCTACCGCTTTGAGATGGATATCAGATGCGACAATCCATCAGATGTCAGTTGCGAACTCTCTTTGGAAAAAAAACTCAGAACTCTATCGGTAAACATTATGCAGAACTCCAATTTGACATCCCCTCCAAACCATGGCTTTTTAAATTCAAAAATGGCTCCAAACATAGTACATCTGTCATATGTAGAATTAGATTGGAACACACTTGTTCACCTGTATTTTTCGCAAAACTTAAAATTAAAGATAGCTCAATTTGTGAGTGCGGATTTGACGAAGGTACGATCGTTCATAAATTTTTTAATTGCCCTAACCTTTCCGTTTCATCATACAATTTTCTTCCTAACAACATCCTTCGTCCGTCTTTGTTAAATCTAGTTTACACTCCTTTTGTACAAACTTTATTAGACTTCATATGCATTAATAACATTAAACTATAGTCACTGTTGCCACTTACCTATATCCATTTTATTATATTAGCAATAATTTTGTAAAACGATTATGGGTAAACGTTTAGAATCAAGTCGCCTTAATAGGGGGGTGGGGACGGGGGAACGGGGTGGGGAGGGGTAGATTCGCCTCCCACCTTTTCCTCATGCCAGAGGTGCGTATTTTTTGTATTAAATGTTAAAGATTAAATTTTTTATTGAATGATTTCTGAGAAAAGACGCCTTAATAGTACCAGCCGAAGTAATACCAAAATAAAGTCGACGGAGCCCCGCATAGCTTTTTCTAGGTGGTTTATAAAAAAATAACCACGAACGAATGTTTTCCTTCACCGCTAAACAGGTGATAAATCGGCACGGTGAGGATCGAACCCAGGGTTGCTTGTGTACAGTAAAGTTAACGGCTAGCCCCTGAGTTTCCACGGTATGTGACTTTGTTATAACATTCATCGGTGATGAAAGAGCTGCACAGATCGTGAGTCAATATGTCTAGTGTAAGTGTAACAGATCGATTAGAAGTATATTATGTACAAGTAAACCGCCACGGCTTTTCCAGGCTTGAATCTATTAATGTGTCGTCTTTTAGATATAAGAAAATCATGAAAGTTCTCTATATTTCTAGATAAAATATAGCCTAGATCACTCCTGACATTGCACTCTATCTGTTCGTGAAGTTTTATCACAATCTATGGACAGACAGACAGGCAAAAAATGCCTATCTCCGCGACAGTAGCCTAATGATAGGGTGCTCGAGCTCAGGTAGTGGGTTCAAATCCGCCATTTGAATACATATGCATGTGGCCAGAACCGGATATCTTTTTTCATAGTAATGAGGTAACCGTCTTAGTACTCAGAAGTGATAACGGATTTGTATTTTGATTTTTAATTGAGGATAAATTGAGGTGTCTATGGGCCACTGCATCCAGTTACCACCAGGGGAACTGTGTGCTCGTTTGTCATCCTTAATTCTATAAAAAAAGAAATATAACGCTATTATATATATTATAGTATATAATAAAGTACTAAATTCATTACCTTTTAGAACTTACACGTGTGCAAATATTGAAATTTATCGACGTTATTTCTGAGCCCTAATGTCCTAATATTCAATATCGGATACGAAATATATTCCCAGATTTACGCCGAATATAATTTTATAGTGATCCATTTGATATAGAGGTAACGAGAAAATCGAAGTAAATCGAATTGAGTTACTCGAAAATTTTCCCGTGCATTTTACGCCGTACCGTGCAGAACAAAATGGTCGGTTTTTTGTGTGAGATTTTTATAAATTCTCATCTGACACCTGATGAAATTGAGCCCTTGTTGTGGAGTAAATTTTTTTTTTACAATTAGCATTGTAATCCATTGCTGATGGACTGCTTTACATAGGCCTTCAAAAGCCTTCTAAATCAATTTCCCATTTGCCTTACGATTTCTTCGTTCCTTCGATTGTCAATTGGGAAGGTCTGTTAAGCTGGAATGGTCATTTGGGCAAAATCGCTAAAATTTTTGCGAAATATTTAGTGCTCATTTAGTGCTAATTTAGTGCTGTAAATTTAAATTTCACGCCAAAATAGCTTGATCAAAAATTAGAAAACTGCTAGCTTAAGTATAAATAACAGAGGCCCCTATTTACATAAAAGTTAAGTTAAAGTTAAAGTTACAGCCTATATACGTCCCATTGCTGGGCACAGGCCTCCTCTCATTTCTGAGAGGGTTTTAGTACAAGGAAGTGTCCGCCGCGCTTCCCCAGAGCGTGTTGGCGAACTTCACATGTCTTCGAAATAGTTTTTTTTCTTATTTCACAGACACGCTGGTTTTACTCACGATGTTTTCCTTCACAGCAGAGCACGTGGTAAATCAACACTTAAAATTGCAACTAACAATTTCATAGGTGCCGGCGGCGGATCGAACCCGGGTTGCTCGCGTACTCTGAAATTAACAGCGAGCGCTAACCAGCAACTGAGCTACCACGGCTATTTACATAAACATAGGTACAATTAACACTTATAGAGTGAAGATAATTATAATTTCTATACTGATATTACACACTATCACTATTGTACACCACATTGTCTGCCTCGTGTTCATTATCACATGTTAAGTGCATTTTTACACTATCATAGAAAACCAGCGTAAAATAGCATAATGTTGTTTTTTTATCGTTCGCGAATGACAACAAGCGGACACTCAATTTAACAAAACATTCTTTTGAAATGATAACGCACGTACATTTATTTTATACCTAGTAGAGTCACGCTGCAGTAATATTGTAGTACAAATGGATCTGCTCCACCGGGAGGAACACGCTGACACTATACCAACGTAAACAGCAGCGTAATGCTAATGCGTTATGACATATGGAGAGTGACAAGAACCGGCGATCCCTTTTACTGGTAACAAGCCGTTGACAAGGCATTTCATCCTCCGTCCTCAGAGACGACAACGCATGCATTTAAGATAGAAGCCAGGTGGACTGTGTGATACTACGTCACTCTTATTTGTAAAAAAAGTCTGTCGTAGGACTGCACGTCAGAAATGAAAGCTTCTTAGCTTCACAAACTTGTAAACATTATTTTTTTGTTGTTAAGAAAAATTTTTTAAGAAGTATTTTTTTTTATAATTTTTTTTCATCATAACAAAATCTACAGCTTGTACATTTACCAATATATATAAACGAGAAATGACATTTTATGTTATATAGAAGCCTTTATAGATTTACATTTTTTTTGCAAAAATTTTTTTTGTCTTCAGCAATGTTAACAAATAGGTACAGTGTATATAGCATAAGATACCTTTCCCTGCGTCGATGTTGTAAGTACTGTATATTGATATTACTGTTTACTGTATTGTGTATTATTGTAAACCGTATACTGGGTATTACTGTGATGAGAATGAGAGGAAGTGCGTGTGTGTGTGTGTGAGTGTGCGCGCGCGTGTGTGTGTGTGCGTGCGTGTATGTATTTGTGATATAATAATATGTGTGTGTGTGTCGCAATTTCAATTTTATCAACGTATTAATAATATAGTAATACAATTTTCATTTATTGCGCTGTTTTATCTGAAAAAGTATGATTATTATCTATAAGGTAGGTTAGGTGAGGGTAATATGGTCACCTTAAGCTTTGCCGCCCTAAAACACCAAAACTAGGAGGAGGACAGAGACAAAGACACAAAGTCGTTTAGTATGACTAATATATTAAGAAAAAAATACCAAACAAGCTTTAGCAATAATTAGGAACACTTCAAAAAATCAACTTAAAAAAAATAACTACACTACACCATACTAAAATCGACTAAAATATTTACAATAAATTTCAACTATCAAAATGGCGTCGATAAAGCAGCGCCCTTTTGAACCTTTATTATTTGATTGACTGATGAAGCGCTATCGTATCATACAACCATCTATGCAAACAAGGCTGTAGTTTTTGACTTTTAAGAAAGTGACCATATTAACCGGATGACCATATTACCTCACGTAATATACAATACAAATAATAAATACATATCAATGTTTTACAATTTAATCTATTGGATTTTCAACATTACTTTCATCAATTTTATGTATCTGAGCGTGACGGTCACGCGAGTTCAGTGTTTTTTCCCCATCCCAAAACTGCCCAAGGTGCCTAAAGAGGTCTTTGGACTACAGTTACTTGAATAGAATAGAATGGAATGGAATATTCATTTGTGGGCTTAGAATGTTGAAATTTACTATAAGGTATCAACTCGTTAATCCGTTAATCGTTAATTAACGAAGTTAACATTTCGACTAACGGGTTAACTTTTAAGTTAACTTTAAAAATGTTAACGGACTCGTTAACTTCCGTAAAATTTCCTCAAGTCCGTTAATTGTTAATCCAATACTTACTATTTACCAAGCACCGCGCCGATGAAGGCATATTAGATAACTTCAATACTTTGCCAGTTCACATGAGATGCGCTGTGCATACACTCAATTTGGTTGCAAGCAAAGATACAGATGCTGCTCTACAAATAACTATTTTCAAGGATCCCACAGAAGTGCCATAGCCAAAGCACGTACTCTCTGGAATCAGCAATCACGTAGTACGGTAGCAGCAGATAGCATTCACGCTGCATTGGGCAGACGAAGACGACTAGGGTCTAGTAAATTGCACAGCTTTAGCCAACACCTTATTAAATGGCATAGAGAAAAGGTTTGGACCACTTCTGAGCGACGAACAGTGCCAAATTGCCGCGGCTTTTAAGCCGAAGCTCCAGTTGATATGGCTGGAAACGTATTACAGCAGTCGAGTATGCAGTAAAAAAATGCATGGAAAAAATGGTAGAAGAGGCGTTACTTATTAATTTAACAGTTAAGTAGTACAATAATTTTGGATAGATCAACTGTTATTCTGTTATTGTTATTATTAAAAGTAACATAAGACAAACATGTAAATTAATTGAATATTATTTAACTATAGGTGTTTATCAGTTAAGAAGTTTGATGCAGAGTAACAGCACCTTTCTATAAACAAGGAAGTAAGATTATTTTTAAATATTCTCAAAGATTGTTTTTTTTAAGAATTATAAATGACAGGTACCATGACCAGTACGGTTTTTCTACCGAATTCAAAAAGGAGGAGGTATTCAATTCGACTGTATGTTTTTTTTATGTGTGTTACCTCAGAACTTTTTTCTGGGTGAATCAATTTTGATGATTCTTTTGAAATCTGGTTCTTCTCATGTGGTCCCATATAAATTTGATTAAGAACTGACCAGTAGTTTTGAGTTATCCTTAATAATACGTATTTAATTGACGTCGACTACATTGATGATGTTCTCATTTTATTTCAAAAATCTAAATGTCAATCCAGCGTCATAAAGATAAATTGAGCCATCCCAATAGTAAGACTGTTTTGTTTAAAAAAAGCGTATTCTGCAACGTACGAGGACCCCTCGTCTGTATAACCATTTCCTAAATATATAAGAGAGTCTAAGAGCCTTCACATTTTTAAGAAACAACTAAACATATTTTTAACCAAAAATGTGTATTATAATATTGACGATTATTTGTTTGACAATTTTTAAATTTTAACTATCAAATTTATTGAATGAAACACAAAACTTTATCTATGTTTTTAATTTTGACCCATAATAATTTACACTCGTTTTGACATTATAATTTTAATTATTACATTTATTATATTATTATTTTGTGAATTATTAATATGTTAGTAGTGCAAATATACAAATAGGATTATATTATGTTAATGTAATTATCAGAATTTAGAGTTAATTAATAAGATGTCTATGGGCCACAGCATTCACTTACCATAAGGTGGACTGTGTGCTCATTTGTCACCCTTATTCTTTAAAAAAAGGCTGCGATTTACATCTTAGTCCTCAGGGTGGACTACACATTTGTATGCCTGTATGCCTTTTTAGCTTGAAGTTGGTAGCATGTGTCAATGGGCTGCAGTAGACACTCACCATCAGATGGACTGTATGTAGCTAAGTTCGTTTGTCACTTCAGTTTTATTAAAAAAAATCGAATCAAGCTGTAGTCTTTTATTAAGTTTATACGGAACTAACATACGGAGTTTATTTTCTCAATGCGTCGTACAAATGACGAACGTTTTGTGATCGTTTTGTCAAACTTTGAATGCTACTTTTAATTCAGGGTTGGTTTGCGATTAATTTTTCCAACTATAACTTTTTTATAGGATAAAGGTGACAAACGAGCACACAGTCCACCAGATGGTAAGTGGTTGCTGTGGCCCATAGACATGTACATCTATCCTCGAATACAAATCAAAATGCAGATGCGTTGTCACCCGTGAGGACTAAGATGCCAGTAAAAAAACGTTTACGTTTTGAAACTTTTACGTTTCCAGTAAAAAGGGTCTCCGGTTCTCTACACTCACCATACAATCACACAGCAGCGTTAAGCTGCTATTTTACGCTGGTATTCTGTGAGTGCGTGGTCCTTCCCCAGTCGAGCCGACCCGTTAGTGCTACAATTATACTAGTAATATAGCTGCAGCATAGCTCTACCACGTAAATAGCTTTTTATTCACTTTAGTTTGCAGTCTTGTGCAAGGCTTGTTGAGGTTAAAATTGTCAGAATGGAAGTGAACAAACTAAAAGCTCACTGTGCGCTCTTTTGCTGTACCTAGTTCGTAAATTATCAGCCAATGGCATCCATATACTTAAGAAACACATCATTTTGAATTTTGACAATATATTTAAAAAATTTTACAAAAGGAATATCATAGCCTTAATGTGACATTAATATGAATATGTAATAACAAGTTAACGAGAGATATCGAATTTCAAACCAGCCAGTATTAGAAAATTTCTTAAGTAAGGACCTATTAAGTTGAGTTGGAACCTGTTCATCGTAGTAGAGGCTTCGGTCATTGATTCTAGCACGGTCCAACGAGCAACACCGGCGGAGCCCGTCATTACGGTGATAGTTAACTTTATTGGATGTCCACGACGAAACGTATCGCTTACAATGTTATAAGCACAGCCTGTTGGGGTTTAGTCAGGTGAAACTTTTTAAGGTAAGATTTCACTTAATGCACTGGGAGATACGAGATATATAAGTAAATAAGTTTAGAATTGTGGTTTTATGTTCTTTCTTTTATTGAGGATAGTCTAACTAGTGACCGCAATCCACAATACTACAGTATGTAAAACTACGATGATGTCCTAAATATTTTGTTCTACTAAGAAAGTTCAGTTTTACTAAGAATAAAAGATATCTTCCGATGCTAGCAATTTTCCTAATAAGTAAGCAAACAACTTGTAAATATCCTGGAACGTTAATTCGGTACTTGCCTCATTTTTGAGAAGGGAAATGCAGTTGTAGAGACTAAGTGAATAGTATTAAATCTTGAGGCTAGGCTTATCTGAGATTATATTGTGCTATTGACATTTATAGAAAAATATTCCTTAACACGTAAAAAGAGTACTAGGTATGCAAGGTTTTTTTTTATAAAACGTAAGTGGCAAACTTTCACCTGATGGTTAGTGACTACTGCAGCCAATGAACAACCGCAACCAACTTTTGACAAAGAAGGCTACAGATGCGTTGTCACCTGTGAGGACTAAGATGGAATGTCTCACAGCCTGTAATTAATCTGCTCGAACTGGGAAGGACCACTCTCTCACATAATACCAGCGTAAAATAGCAGCTTAATATTGCTGTGTTTGGTATTGTGAGTGTAGAGAACCGGATACCCCTTTTACTGGAAACAGGGGCGTAGCTACCGCCGTATCAGCCGTATCAATGATACGGGGCCCTCGGGCTACAGGGGCCGAGCGTGTGTAAGCAAAAATTCTAAGGGCTTCTATGGGACAGGATGTTGGTTTGAATTGTTTGGCTAGCTTAGTTCCTAGGCGTATTAATTGTAAGTAATAACTTATAATCAATATATAATTATTTTAATTCAATGCGAGAGTTTTTGTTCCTTTTGTGAAAAATCTTTACCCTTCATTTGGGCCCCCCGACAAATTTTCATACAGGGCCCCTCTAAGGCACGCTACTCCACTGACTGGAAACGAGGCACTCTATCTTAGTCCTAACGGGTGACAACATATCTGCATTTTGATTCGTAGTTGAGAATGGATGTAGATGTCTATGGGCCACAGCAACTACTTACCATCAGGTGGACTGTGTGCACGTTTGTCACCCTTATCCTATTAAAAAACCTAGCATTAGGATATTTTATGCTGTTCACTTTAGTTTATTTTTTATTTAATTTAGTGAAACAATAGAGCAAACAAAATAAGCAGTTGATATGAGAACAGTATGTCTACTTGTGAGTCATAGCATATCAGGGGTGAGCTCTTAATCATTCGGAGAGCTCCCCAACATCAGTGACTCATCGGCGTGTTTCTCAGAATCATTTGTACTACAACAACGGATCGATACGATTGTACAATAGGTCTCGCTTATTAACTGGAGGCTTATGTTTAACAAACTACACTACCGTCCCCTAATGTGCAAACCCTGCAACTACCTTATTGTAATTGAAGTATGTTTGTAAATAGACTATCGTATTAACTATAACATACTAGCTAGCACCCGGCGCGTTGCTATCGCCTATCGCAGAAGAAATAATTGTGGAAATATCGTTTTAAATTTGGAACAGTTATATTGTTTAATTAGGAATGATAATACATTTAAACAAGTGCAAGTGCAAGACTTGCATGTTAATTGACAACATTTTTAGCGAAATCTGATGAACGGCATGTCAGCGCATAAAACACAAACAAACAAATATTAATTTTTATATATTAGATATGCCGTGTGGTGGCAGTGTTCATCACCCCATTTTGTTCTGTAGGTGTATTAAGAGACAAATATGGGAAAAGCTAGAAAAATCACATATTTTTCTTGGTAAAGCAGCGCTGCAGCTATTTTATCCAGCATAAATGAGTTAGCTCGGTTGGAGTAGTATATTCTAGAACTCATAGAATACCAGCGTGATACAGTTGAATAATGCTGTTGTGTTTCGTATGGTGAGTGTAGAACCGGAGACTGTTTTTTACTGGTTACGAGGCATTCAATCTTAGTCCTTAGGGTTGACAACGCAACAATTTGATTCCAAATCGATAATAGCTGTAGGTGTCTATGGGCTGCAGTATCCACTTACCATCAGGTAGACTATGAGCTCGTTTGTTACCCTCAATAATAAAAAAATATTAGGAAAAGTTATATTTTTTGTGTGTGATTACTGATTAGTGATTATATAAATGTTAGTGTAACTAATAGTCATGTATTTAGCTATTTTGCCACTTAATAACCGCCAAGTCCTTTCCTACCGAGAAGCCTCCAGACAAGATGTGACAGACCAAAGACCGGACATTGGCAGAATTATTATGACCTAACCACAATATGTCTTGTAATGGTCTTGTTCTTCAAGAAAGGCGACAACGCTCTCTTGAAGAACTACAGACCGATTTCCCTTCTGAGCCGCGTCTACGTGCTGTTTTCGAGAGTCATTACGAATCGTCTCGCACGCAGACTCGACGACTTCCAGCCTCCCGAACACCCTTCGGCAAATTGTACAGAAGACCGAAGAGTACTGCAGTCCCTTCAGCGGTGCCAAGTGGACTGTCGGTATATCGAAGTGCTGAAGTGTTTGTACAGTAGGGCTACGATTGCTATCCGAGTACAGAACCAGAGTACAAAACCTATCCAACTGCAGAGAGGTGAGACAGGGTGACGTAATATCCCCGAAACTTCACCGCTGCGTTGGAATACGTTTTCAAGCTACTGGACTGGAAAGGATACGGTATTAACATCAATGGCGAGTACATCACTCACCTTCGATTTGCCGACGACATAGTCCTTATGGCAGAATCGCTGGAGGACCTAAGCACTATGCTCAATGACCTCAATAGTGTCTCCCAACGGATAGGTCTTAAGATGAACATGGACAAAACAAAAATCATGTTTAACGTCCATGTCACACCTATGCCGGTAGTTGTTGGGAGCACTAAGCTCGAAGTTGTTGACGAATATGTTTACCTGGGACAACTAGTCCGACTAGGTAAGTCCAACTTTGACCGAGAGGTCAATCGACGGATTCCAATCGGCTGGGCAGCGTTCGGGAGATTACGACACATTTTCTCGTCAGACATACCTCAAAACCTTAAAACTAGATTATACAACCAGTGCGTGTTGCCAGTGATAACCTATGGATCTGAGACGTGGTGCTTCACTGCTGGCCGTATGAGGAAGCTCAAAGTCGCTCAGCAAGCTATGGAGAGTGCTATGCTCGGCGTCTTTCTGCGTGATAGACTTAAAAACGAGGATGTCCACAGTAGAACCAGAGTAACCGACATAGCCCAACGGATTAGTAAGCTGAAGTGGCAATGGGCCGGCCATATAGCTCGAAGAACCGACAACCGATGGGGAAGAAAGGTTCTCGAGTGGCAGCCTCGTACCGGTGTGGGACCTTGATTTAATTTAGTTATCTGAGTGGTATTGTTTTTCCTATCCACTATTACTTTGTATTGGTACTCGTTAAATCTGTTAACATTCCTTATGCTTTTAGGGCATTAGGTTATCCAATTAACATTTTGTAAAAATGTACCCTTAATAACTTATTACACTTATTAATAATAAGTGGAATGTGGAGCGTTGCTTATGTGCGTAACATCAAGACGGCCGACGTAACATCAATAATCCGTAACATTGACCTTGGTGTATTGTTCCAGTTTATGCTGGCCTAGTTTATTTGCTGTCGTTATGGCTAATGAATGTACTTTGTAGTTTAAATATTACAATTAGTTTTTTCCTATAATTTGTCACTCATTTATTTATAGTCTGAGTATTTTTCAACCGACTTCAAAATGGAGGAGGTTCTCAATTAGACTGTATTTTTTTATGTGTTACCTCAGAACCTTTTTTCTAGGTAGGAACCGATTTTGATGATTTTTTTTTATTTGAAAGCTAGTGCTTCCCATGTGATCAAGATCTGACCAGTAGTTTTTGAGTTATCCTTAATAATTCGTATTTCATTGACTTCGACTACATTGATGATGTTCTCATTTTATTTATAATATTGAAGTCGGTTGTACAACATTTTTAATTTTTCCACTTTTTTTTAATCTAGTGTATAAAGTTGTTGTTGATTTTTTTAAATTTAACAAAACGTTACCTCCGCACTAGGATTTTCTCCTGTATCGTGGGGGCAGTTTACATACATAAATTTCACATGGACAAATTATTTGTAGGCCATATAAATACTTGTTCCGTGCGGGATTCGAACCCGCGGCCCTTAGCGCAGCAACTCATTGTTAAGCCACTGCGCCACGGAGCCGTCAAACAACAGTGCAACGGCTTCCGTTTCAAAGCTATTACGGTACTGTATTAACTGTATTTATGGTTAGTACTGAAGCCATAATTTAATCAAATTACCAGCTTATGTAATAATTTATCTAATCCGAAGTCTGAAAACACTAGCAAAGGACCTTACGCATAGTTTCAAAATTGTTGTCACCCTCGCGTCACACTTACGTTTCTTTTTAAATATTAATAATGTCTCCTCAGTTAAAAGTTATATAGATTTATTAATAACGGCTATGAAGACGGTGTTTTGATAATATGTTAAAATAAACGTAAGTATTCAGCGAGTATATTATACTTCTTTATATTACATTTTAACCTCGACAAGATCATTCCTTCTTTCATTCACTAGATACACAATCAGTGACAAAAAATGTCCTTACCGAATGAGCGCCCACTCGAACATTTGGTTGCGCTTTTAATTTGTACGTAGCTTTGTGAATACAACTTTAGGCAATGCATTTAAGGTTGAATTTACATTGATGTATATTTATTTCAACTAGGATTACGTCAAAACAATTGGCGACAGTTTTTAGAGAACTTTTGCATGGGATTGTGTACTTAGTTTTTTATTAGCGATCGATGATTACAGCCCATTAAAAAGTCCACCGTTGAATATAGGTCTCCCAAGTAGATTGCCTTGCAGGAGGATATTAATTTGCTATAGTTGCCAGTTGCCACGCTTGACAGGCAGGTTTACAACCGTAGTTTTCTAGTATGCAGGAAGATGCTGCTGGCTGCTGCCCATCTGTCGCATCTTACGACACCCACAAGACTGATATGGGGTATGATGTGATTGCGGAGCAGGAAGAATTACAAATTGATGCAATTCATACAAATATGCACTTTTATTACTTGAGAATAAACTCGGTTTTCGAATCACAAAAATTCTTCAAAAGGTCCTAAAACTATTTTAGTTGCAATAGAGATAAAACTTTGTTTAATAATGCAAAGCAATAATTTTTTTCTACTTCGCGACTGCGCTTAAAGCCCGCTTTTCACTATGGGATATAATATAATATATATTACATCTCGAGATATAAATTAATATCGCTCACCATACTTTTAAATGGAACCGTTTACACTGAGCTATAATATATATTAAATCTCAAACTATAAATATTTTTTCGATCGACCGAGCGATATTTTCATATTATATTTCGCCCCCTGTACCCCGCACACCGTTCCGCAGCGCCGCAGAACCGTGTGCGGAGTACAGGGGGTAATCCAATGACGAACACACACTGGTTAAAAGATATATCTCACAGTGTGAAAGCCAATCGCGGGATATAATTTATATTTCGGGATATAATATATATTATATCCCATAGTGAAAAGCCAGCCTTAGTGTCTTCACTTACGCCGCTACAACACGGCAAGTCTTTAGTGACTGCAAACTGTAGTTCGATTTAGAGAATGCCAAAACAATGAAAGTAATGAAGGGTAAATGGATGTTGTGGCCCACAAACACCTACCTACATCTACCCTCTATTAAGAATGAAAATGCAAATGCATTTTCGCCCCTGAGGATTTAGATGGAATGCCTCGTTACCAAGGACCATTCGGTGTACTCACTGATGATGCACGAATCTCAACTGGTACAGTGATTCGGGAAAAACCGTACTACATAATTATATAGTAAACTAAGTAAAATTAGCCCTAGTAACATATGGCCTATTGCATATACAGACCTCCTTTCATATCTTAAAGGAGTTATTTTTTTATAGAATCAAAGTGACAAACAAGCACACAGTCCACCTGATGGTAAGTGGATGCTCTGATGTCTCCGGTTCTCTACAATCACCATACGAAACACAGCAGCATTAAGCTGCTATTTTACGCTGGTATTCTGTGAGAGCGTGGTCCTTCCCCGGGCGAGTCGACCTATTCGTGCTAAAACCATAATATACTGCAGCGTGGCTCTACCACGTAGATGTACAGCATTTGAGCAGGAAAAAGTCAGACATCGCATATACTCGAATGTACATGTATTTTGAATTTTTAGGCATACAGAGTATCTTGTTAAGAAGCACAATCTGTTCGTCAGTTTGCCTTGGCAGGATTTACCATTATCGGCATCATAGACGAGCGGATCGGAGATCGAAATGCGTTTTAGTTAACGAATTTAGGACAATCTCAGAACCATCCATCCATCCATCTATTACAGCCTATAAAAGTGTAATACTGCACATATGCTTCCTCCATGGCTTACCTCATAAGGAAATTTTCCATAGTTGCTACGGTTTTGCCAGTTGCCACGGGAAGTAGTGGATATTTTTTCACTGCCACTACATGACTTCAGAATCATCATTAGCTTGTAATCCGGGCTTCTTCATGACAGAAAAAAGTATCCATCAATTGATCCATTTCGCAATTTGCGCAGAGGTCTCAGATTCAACGAAAAACTATCACCCGTAATTTGTTACGGAATACTAAAGTGTTACTTGACGCGTAACCCGACGGAAAGCCGTCAAATGGACTGAGCATTTGATCGTCGACGAATAAACGCCGGGCTATTTGATCCGGCCGGGGTATTTTTTATTCATATTCCCAGGGAAAAAGGCACGAGCTGTCGCCTCTACTATAAACCTTGATCTTTATGAATATAATTTTTGCCGCATCTAGATAGTATTTACAATAATTTAGTTTTATAGCTGTCCGCTTATTGTTACTGGTCATATCTCTGTTAAAATAGAAGAAAAAAAGAAAAGAAAATAATTATTGCAAATCGTGTTTCTAATGTCTTCATTAAATTTATTATAGAAATATCTAGCCTCTACATTTTGAAATATGGTTATAGGTATGTCGTAAATATATTATGTTTTGTATTTTAAGTTTTTTTGTCATCTGGTTAAAGGCTTTATAAATATTTGGTAGTATCAACATATCTTGTTTTATTAAATGTTTGTAACTTCGACAAGTTTGTGTCTATTTGTTCGTTAATTTAATTGTCTACGAATTACAACAGAAATCTGACCCCATTCTAATATTGTGGTCAAAATTCAGTGTTATAACCGTGTGTTGGAGTCCAAAATTGATTGTTAGAGTTTAATAGACGTACGGAGTAGTAGTGTGAATTGTACAATTTGATTTTGGTTCATATCATTTGTTTAATTTAGTTGTCGTACAACATTTATGGACTCCATATTTTATGAAAGCCGTTTCAGTTATCGCGTGATCAAAAAGAAATACAGTATTACCGCAATACATCAGAGGGCATTCCGCAGGTCTTTCTGGTGTCGCTAGTACATAATCGCCTCTTACGACACCCAGGACGAATGGGGCGATGTCATATTTGCGAGGGTAGACGGTATTTAAAAAAGAGTCTATTATCCCAAGATTCGGTAAATGTGCAGTGTGCAGATGAGAAATAGAATAGAATAGATGTTATTAAGGCCTATCACGTAGTGCTTACTGATAAAATTAAAAGCGATTTATTTGATTTCTGGTAATATATGTATAAGTAGTATATTTTTACTGTTAATTACCTACGTGTTATTTATTTTGTTATGATTTTTATTGTTTAAAAACATCTTTAATATCTTATTTTTTATTAACGACGGGGAAAGTCAAATAGTAATTTTTAAAACGATTGTAATGTTAAAAGAGAAATTGCGAGCGAAACTCTAGCCATATTCATATTGCGTTTGAATATGCTTAATGTAGTGTTTAAAGCCGGTGCACACCTACATAGTCTCTCTAATAGCTTAATATTTATTTTGTTACAATATTTGAATAATAACAAACAAATTATTTGTATTTCACTTGTTTAACTTTTGACCGTTGTTACCTTTTTACTATGGATATCATCACTTCGTCTCGAAATATACGAGACCGAAAAGTTTCACTAAATTACAAACTAACCGTCACGAATAATCTCCACGGTGAAATAAGAAAGGAAGAAAGAAAGAAAGAAAGAAAGAAAGAAACACTTTATTTTGGCACGGACCATTGACGTACAACAATATACAAATTTGCAACAAAAATACGAAATTTTAATTAATTACAATTAATTAATTTGGCTTTGAACGTTAAAGGCACGGCAAAAAGGTCATTACTAAGCATGAGTTGTGGCGAAACCACAACGCGGATTTTTAGTACTGACAAAAAAAAACGAACGCACGAAGAATAGACTCGAATTGGTATAATATGCGGATTATTTGGCCCTAAAAATATGGGCATACCTTTTAAATTTGGACTTTCAATTATTTAACCCATTACAACAATTTCTTCCTAATTTGAAATTTAATTAAAAACGACGTTCTGTTAGACCTAAAGTTTGTATTATGATCAGTCTATAAAACTGTGGAGACCGTTTTCTACCGACTTCAAAAAGGAGAAGGTACTCAAATCGACTGTATGTTTTTTTTAATGTGTGTTACCTCATAACTTTTTTGTGGGTGAACCGATTTCAATAATTCTCTTTTTATTTGAAAGCCGGTGCTTCTCATATGGTCCCATATAAATTTGATCAAGGTCTGATCAATCGTTCTTGAGTTATTCTTAATTATTTATATTGAAGTCGGTTGTACAAAATTTTGAATTTTGAATTATATTTTATTAAAAACTGGTTTTATTCTATTTGTAAATTCCGCGTAAATTTATTTTGTGCTAGCGACCCGCCCCGGATTCACCTGGATATAATCTATTAATATGGCCTTACTTAGATTTAAGATAATTAAGATCCATATATTTTACCAATTATTTCTCTTAAAAAAAAGATTTCAAGTTTTTCCGATAAAATATAGCCCCGATCCCTCCTGGCATTGTTCTCTATATGTCTATAAATTGTCAGCTACTCCGATGATTAGCCCGGACAGACAGACTGACAAACATTTTACAAATGGTAATTTATGTTTTAATAGCATGCGAATAATCCCCTGAGCTTAATAGATAACAATTATTCCAATATTACAGCCTGACACGTCAATTTTATTATATGTATGGATTATATTTATTTTTTCATCCACTTTCTGAACTGTGGAACTGATCGTAAGAGTAAGAGACAACTAAATGGTTTTCAAACTATATTATGAGACTTATCAGCCAACTCTCGTATTTCAAGTACAAGCATATATTTCTAAAAGCCTGTCTCAGCTGTGGGATGTATCTAGCCTACTTTCTTTTTTTTCTTTGATTTACCATTACAGCCAATCATAAGTCCACTGCTGAACATAGGCCTCCCCCATAGATTGCCTCATAGTGGGGATATTTGCTATAGTTGTAATGTTACTGTTGATTTGAAAATTTCACCTCTCAGTGGGTCATGTGCTCCTGGTAGATTATCTTCTATACATCCATCCATTACAGCATATTAAAGTCCACTGCTGAACATAGGCCACCACACAGATAGCCTCATAGGCGGGATATTTGCCATAGTTGTAATGTTACTGTTGATTTGAAAATTTCACCTCTCAGTGGCTCATGTGCTCCTGGTAGATTATCTTCTATACATCCATCCATAGCCTACAAAAGTCCACTGCTGAACACAGGTCTCCCCCATAGATTGCCTCATACCGGGGATATTTGCTATAGTTGCCGGGCATGGTAAAGCGGATTTGCATTTACAATTATTTATTTTTATTCGACAGCTGTTATCAGGAAGATGCTGCTGCCCATCTCCTGGTTGGGAAACAAAACTGTCGCCTCTTACGACGCCAGTGGGATGATATAGAGTAGTGGATAGACTTACGTCGCAACTACACGGTTACGATTACAGTTATTTTGTTTTATGACATTACAAATAACACAATGGAGTCTATAAATTAGGATCAAATTGTTACGCTGTTGTCGTGTCGGTCGTCACGTCTGTTAAGACTTTTATTAAGTGCGCGACACACAATACGTTCGTTGCGCAAGAAGACTCTCACCGAATTACAGCACCGTAATTACCTGATACGATAAAACACAGTTTGTAACGTTGAACCCAGCGCGGTATTGTGTTTATTCAACACTTTCCGAACTGTCGTGCATGGAGTGCTAATGTAAACGGACTGCCTTGTTGGTCTAGTGGTCGTCAATGCTAGAGAGTATTACTGTGTTTGCGCATACACTCCGCCACTATAATCCTGTCCTGCGCAGATGGCTAGTCTCCGTCGAGACTGACCGCCGTGATCGAAATTCGGTCTATTGTTAATGTAAACGGATCCGGTGATTGTTCAATTTTTTTTTTATATAGAATAAGGGTGACAAGCGAGCACACAGTCAACTTGTTGGTAAGTGGATGTTTCGGCTCATCGATATCTATATCTATCCTCGAACAAAATGTAGACGCGTTGTCACCAATGACTAAAATGGAATGCAATGGAATGCCTTGTAACCAATACAAAGGACCTCCGGTTCTCTACACTCATACGAATCACGGCATTATTCGGTTGTTATTTCAGCCTAATAATTCTTTAGAAAAAACAATTACGCTTTACGTGGTAGGGTTATGATGTAGTTATATTATAAATGTAGCACGAATGGGACGGAGAGGACAACGCTCTCACAGAATAACAGCGTGAAATAGCAGCTTAATGCTGCTGTGTTTCGTATGGTGTGTGTAGAGAACCGGAGACCCTTTTAACTGGAAACGAGGCATTCCATCTTAGTCCTCAGGGATGACAATGCATCTGCATTTTGATTCTTAATCGAGGATATACGTAGTAACTACACTTAGTGGACTGTGCTCGTTTTTAACCCTTATTCTATAAAAAAAAACAACTTATTCTGCTAGTATGTTGCTACCTATGAGATAAAGTATTTAAAAGAAAATATCCTTCGTAAATGTCACGCCACGTGAAGACGTAATAGAGCGTGAAATTGTACCTAACAGCCGGTCTGACATAATATTGGCACGTGAATCATTGCTGAAAATTAGATAAAATTGTTATACATCTATAACGTAAGCATGTACACCGTATCCTGTTCAGTAGTGTCAAAGGTGCAAGACGTCTGCTGCTGCAATTATCAATTCGCTTGCCAAGTGCGTCGATTAAGGCCAAGGCTCCTTTCCTGCATAGAAGTCCGTCTAGAGGTAACCTATATCTATTTAAATAAAACTATTTTTTACGAATTCTATTCGAAAATTTAATAATTTTAATCTGGAGGTAGCCGTGGTTAACTATAACATTGGGATGTCGAAAACCCCAGTCCCCACCGTGACCATAGGTGCTGTAAAGTGCTCGAACCGTCGGGAATATAAAATAAGTTAACATGTACGCGATAAAATTCTTAAAAACTAGTTTTATTTAAATGTGTAGTGTTCGCGTAAATATAAGAAATCGTTGTGCAATATCTAGATATCTAGATAGCCTCCTGTAACCAATTTCTGCCGTCAAGTAACAGTGCTGGTGCTGCTGTGGTCCGGTGTGAAGAATACAGTATACGAAAAATCCAACATAATTATAGCATGTGAGGCATTCTACCTTAGTCGTCAGAGATGACAATGCATCTGTAGTCCTTTGTATTTTTGTTTGAAGTTGGTTGCAGCTGTCCAAGGGCAGCAGTACCCACTTACCATCAGTTCGACTGTAAATTCGTTGTCATTTTAGTTTTATGCAAAAAGCACAATTGCAGCAGTAGATTTCTACAGGCTAATAATGAACGAAGATACCGTATCTGATAAGATACCTGTTTCTGTTAGCAAGCTGTAGTGCAGAATTTCCCAACCTTTTTTTGACCAGGGACCACTTTGATTTCTTTGTAGCAGTAACCAGGGACCACAAAGATGAAAAAAAATTACGTTAATCTAACAATAAGTTTTAATCACAACTTTTAACATAACTGTACAATAAAGTGAAAAGAAGCATTCATTCACAGTATTATTTGTGTATTTATTGCAAAAGTAATCATACATGTTTGGTTAAAAAATTGCGATTTGGATTGCGACTTGGTAAAATATTTAAATATTTCGCGGACCATATTTAAGCCCTTGCGGACCACTAGCTGGGAATCACTGCTGTAGTGTATGCCTATAACACTGCCTAATTCTGCTAGTAAGCTGTAGTCTCACAGAATACCAGCGTTAAATAGCAGCTTAACGCTGCTGTGTTTCGTATGGTGAGTGTAGAGAACAGGAGACCCCTTTTACTGGAAACGAGGCATTCTATCTTAGACCTCACGGATGGCAACGCATCTGCATTTTGATTCGTAATCGATAGATGATGATGTAGATGTCTATAGGCCACAGCAACCACTTACCATCAGGTGGACTGTGTGCTCGTTTGTCACCCCTATCCTTTTAAAAAAAGCTGTGGTATATTGTATACATAGCTGTTTTTGTTTGAAGCGTAAGAGCCAGTATAAATACCATGAAGCACTCCATCTAACCTCAAAGTTTTTATTTTTATACAATATGTAAAAATGGACGGCTCCGTGGCGCAGTGGCTTAGCAATTTGTTGCGCTGGGGGCCGCGGGTTCGAATCCCGCACGGAACAAGTATTTGTATGGCCTACAAATAATTGTTCCGGGTCTGGATGTTTGTCCTCGTGCAATTTATGTTTGTAAACTGCCTCGACGATACAGGAGAAAATCCTAGTGTGGGGGTAACGTTTTTTTAAAGAAAAAAAAATACCCTGTCCGATCCGAAAGAGGCTTATGTAATCACAACGATAAAATGAGAAAAAAAATCCAATTATCAATGAATATAAAAATGTTATTGTTATTGAAAATACATGTTTTTACTTCAAATTGCTTCAAATTCAGCATTTTTAATCTGGGAACACCGTCGTCAGCAGCGGCGGTGTTTATTATCCGAGGCCCGCACGAACCTTATTAATTGTCATGTTACTTTCCCCAATAAATACAATTTTATTTTATTTATTATTTAATTTTCATATTTTGCGTACTCGTAGATTGTTGCATACTATATATTTATCGATCATTACGTTTCTTCTTGGCCATTAAAAATGTACGAGAATTTGTTGACTTTGTAGGGTTTCTATACGCACATACCACCAGCAATACCCGGCGTAGTCCGGGTGAGTTATATGATTGGTACTTTTCTAGAATTTGTGAAATTTTGTAAAACATTCAAACCCTCTAAGAGATATCTAACAGAAACAGAAACAGAAACTTTTTTATTCAATATAGATTATAAATAATACTTATTGAAAGTCACTCTTTTGTTTAATTACCACTAGTTCGAAAAAAAACCTCTGTCCTGGGAAGAACCAGCAAGAAACCCTGCGGGACTTTTTTTTTAAATAACAGCTTACAATCATGTATGTTACACAATTAACATCTCATTGTAAACAGTCAAATCCTCTAAAGACTAACATGTCATCTTTTTTCATTTTTTCAAATTGTAGTTTGTAACTTGTGTTTTTTCTTTTGTTTCTCTTTGTACTTATATTTTTATGTTTTTACCAACTTAATTTACAAATAAGATGAATGTATGAACACGCCTGACAACCACGCATTCTTGGCTCGGTGTATACCGCCCCAAGTAAACAATGCTTCAATTTGTTTTGTTTCTTTCTGTTTAAAATTTCACTACCTTTACTCTCGGACCTGTATTCTCCTAGGTTTTTTGGTCATTACTGAAAATCAGCGTTGAGGATTGAGGTGTCTCCACTAGTCATGCTGAGTAATGACCTTTTTGGGCACGCCTTTGACGTACAAAGCCAATTTTTTTTTTTACATTTTGTTTTTGTCATAAATTACTATATTGTTGTACGTATTTGTCTGTGCCAAAATAAAGTGTTTCGTTCTTCTTTCTTTCATCTGTCATAGGTTTCAAACTTCCGGGAGCAAAGAAGTTGACCTCGTTTTTTTTTACGCGGGTTTTAATAATTATAATATATATAGTAGTAGTCTCGCTAATACTAAAAAACGGCTCGACCAATTTTGATGAAATTTTTTGTGTGTTTGAATTGGTCCCTAGATGGTTTAGATTCATATTTGGACCCGGTAGGTGCTGTTATCGAGATCCAGATATCACCCGTGCGAAACATGGGCGGACCGCTAGTTAATAATAATTTAGATCTGTAGACGACATAGAATTTTAATAGATTTTGGATCCATATTCATCTATATTTATGTATATATTTTGTTGTGTCATTAAATTAAACTGTATCCTTTATGCCTTTCGCTTACTTTACTTAACTATCAAGGTATCAAGCTCGTTCACTCGTTGAGTACGTGATAAAGTAATGCACTTACAAGGCGTCCGATCGACTATACCGTCGTGTAAGTTACATAGTGTGACGTAACTATATTATGTAAGACCTGCTTATTAAATCTACCTTACTTAGTACTTCTATTTCAACGATGTAATCATAATTAAATACATAATATAATTAAAGATTCGCCGAGAGTGCTTATGTGGTAAAGTTGGTGAAGGTTGTATAAGGGGTGATACAACTTTCAAATTTATATACGTATGTGTAGTGGCGGTGTACACACATCCACGCACACATCCACTACCCCATATCGTCCTATGAGTATCGAAAGAGACAACAGAGAAACTGCAACAGGCAATGGGCATCAGCTTCTTCCTGATAACAACTGAAAATTATAAAAACTGCGGTTGCCAACCCGCCTGCCAAGCGTGGCAACTATTGCGAAATTTCCCCATCTGGAAATCTATGGGGGAGGACTATATTCAGCGGTGGACTTTTATAGTCTGTAATACTTAGATAGATATAAAACATTAAATTTATTCACAGAATACCAGCGCAAAATAGCAGCTTAATGCTGCTGTGTTTCGTATGTTGAGTGCAGAGAACCGGAGATTCATTTTTTACTGGAAACGAGGTATTCCATCTTAGTCCTCAGGGATGACAACGTATTTGCATTTTGATGCTTAATCGAGGATAAATGTAGATAGCTGGGTCACAGCATCCTCTTACGATCAGGTGGACTGTATGCCCGTTTGTCACCCTTATTCTATAAAAAATACGATTGACCCAGCAGGCCATCCCTGGAACTTCCCACTTATTTTCGAAAGCAACGCTCGAAAATCTATTTAATTTTCATTTTTTTGGTTTTAACTTTTTGAAAATTTTGCAACGGCTCGACCAATTGACTTGAAAACCTCAAAGACACACACACACACACACACACACACACACACACACACACACACACACACACACACACACACGCACGCACGCAGTCATGCCTGCACGCATGCACGCACGCACGCACGCACTCACGCACGCACGCACGCACTCACGCACGCACGCACGCACGCACGCACGCACGCACGCGCGCACACACACACACACTGGACCAGACGTCCAGCCGGAAATAGGCTTCCTAGGACCTCAAAACGTGGAGCGAAATCTATAACTTCCTACTTTTGAAAATTATTAATTTTCAAAGCGGGAAGTTAAAAAATGCGTTTGCTATTAATCGAAAACATGTAATAATCTAATAATACATTTTGTATGTATTAAACTCCATATTGAATTTCTTTATTTTCCCGTATAGGTACGTAGTAATTTTTCCAAACAATAAGACTTTTATATACAATACTGAAGGATATTTTGGTACGCTTTATGGGCAATAAAAGTGGTCCGTTCATATCCCAAGCTACATTATGTTTTCAATCCGGGCCCGCACTCCACACCGCATAGTATTGTGATTTTGGTACAGCTCACCGCGCTCTATTTTAGCAACAAACATCGGCTGTGTTGTAACTGCAGAATAATGTTTGAATACAGAGAGTAGGTTTTGTTTTTAAGTGATTGACAGAAACTACGAATGCAGGATAAACATAGAAATATAGAAAAAACTTTTAAGAAGATATTTTAATTCAAACGATAAAAAGTAAACTAACGTTAAAGCCTACAAACGTCCCACTGCTGGGCACAGGCCTCCTCTCACTTCTGAGAGGGTTTTAAGGCTAGGAAGTGTCCGCCGCGCTGCCCTAATGCGTGTTGGCTTCACTAGTCTTCAATTTTTTTTATTTCTCCGGCATGCAGTTTTCTCACGATGTTTTCCTTCACCGGCGAGCACGTGGTAAAACAATAAAACATACATAAATCTTTATTTACAAGAATCACGGCATAAGAAGATGTTACAATTTATCCAGTGCAGTCGTGTTTCGCTAACAATAGTATATAGTATGCAAATTATAATTTTAAACTGTTTATATCACAATATTATAAACAGTTTAAAATTATATCACAATATTGAGCCGTGGTAGCTCAGATGGTTAGCGCTCGCTGTAAGTTTCACAGTACGCGAGCAACCCGGGTTCAGCCCCGCCGGCACCAATGAAATTGTTAATTGCAATTTTAAGTGCTGATTTACCACGTGCTCGGCGGTGAAGGAAAACATCGTGAGGAAACCTGCATGTCTGAGAAATAAAAAAAAAATATTTCGAAAACATGTGAAGTTCGCCAACACGCATTGGGGCAGCGCGGCGGACATTTCCTTGACCTAAAACCCTCTCAGAAATGAGAGGAGGCCTGTGCTCAGCAGTGGGACGTATATAGGCTGTAACTTCACTTTACTTTTATCACAATATTAATTACTTTCAAATAATTATTTAAGACATGAAAGCTTTTAGTTATTGACTAATCATACAAATGTTTTTTTTTTAAATATTTAACTTAGTTTTATATTATAACTGTCCATGTTCTATATATTGGTTACTATTTAGCCAAGATCAGATTTAAAAAATGCACAAGGATAAATCCGCACATATAAATAATATTATTATTATTCCCTAAATATTATTTTGTTACGAATTAATTTTATGATTTCTCTTTGACGCATTGCTCTGTGTGGACGACATGATGTGTTAAACTGTGTCGCTCCGACCAGTTTGAGGTCGCTGCATTTTGCCGATATTTTGTAGGCATCGTATCCAGAATCCGATGACGTCATCGTTTTGATAACAGGAATTGCTGATAATGTGCTATGGTCATTATTTTAACGATATTCTTATCTGCGCCTCAGTTTAATGCTTTAATTACAAAAAACATTTGTTACAGGATGGCCATACACAGATGGTTGTTTAATAACTTATTGTATTAGACATTATAGGTACTTGTAATATTTTGTTCATTTGAATTTTTTTTGGAACGAAATTCTTTATCGGACGGTACGATTTGGCGGACGGGGCTAGGCGAAAAAAAGTGTAAGATTTTTCCGTTACGACCCTTCTGACGTAGTGTAGACGGCCTTGGCAGCTATAAGGAAACGAGATGGAATAATATCCATCTCCCTCGCACTTTTTCTTATCTTGCCATGAATGAAATATTCTTTTATTTTAAATGACGCTTCATTTTAATAGACGCTAGTATTTCATTTATTTTTATTTGTTAATCAATAATATAATACTTTTATCAATAATAATATACCACGAAAGGAACTTCGTTCCAACCGACTGTTCCACGACACTCACGCAAGCCAACTTACAGTTACAGTCCACATGATTATCAGTGGATACTGCAGCCCATGCAACTAACTTTGAATAACTGAGGCTGCAGAATCGAACGCATTATCACCTCTGAGGATTAAGATGGAATGCCTTTATGCCTCATAACCTGTAATTATGCAAGCTCTCCATACCTGCTAGACCGTAACACAGCAGTGCAGGCACTATTATTATTATTGTTCCCCGCGACTTCGCCCGCTTGTAATTTAGGGTTTTAATTATGTTGCGCGGAACCCTAATTCTTTTTCTAAAATATAAGTAGCCTAAGTTACTCCTTATAACATCAGCTATCTGAAAGTGAAAGTCCCTTCGAAATCGGTCCAGCCGTTTCGGAGATTAGCCGGAACAAACAGACAGACAGACAAACATTTTAAAAATTGTGTTTTTGTTA
Source organism: Parnassius orleans (assembly GCA_029286625.1). NCBI lineage: Eukaryota > Metazoa > Arthropoda > Insecta > Lepidoptera > Papilionidae > Parnassius > Parnassius orleans. The sequence continues at coordinate 595,991 of JAGSMP010000198.1, forward strand.
TAAGTACCGCATATTTCATATGCATATAGTAAAAAGCTGTTATTTTGACATTTCAAACAGACACTTCAATTTTATTTATTTGTATGTATGTATAGATTATTATTTATTTGACGGCAGAAGTAGGTAAGAAGTCTAGTACCTATTCCGACTCCTGGGCAGAAAATACATACATACAATGACCTAGAAAAGTTATGTGATGTGACAAGATAAAAAAAATATCGTGGTAAAATATAAACATTAATTTCGTACGGGATTCTAGCCCGCGGCCTTCTGAGTCGCAACTCAATGACTAACCACTGCGCCTCAGAGCCTTTGATATACGTACGGGTCGGTACCGACCCAGACCATAAAGACTCCCAGGCAGAAAAAGAGTACATACCACATAGTTAGTGTAAGAAATAAAATGTTTGTACGACTCACGTCAGGCGTAGACCCATTGCCGTTTGAACGAGGAGGAACACTGAGGATAGTTCCTCCAGTTCTCCACACAGAGGAACTTGTGCACTATGACATCGGGACGTCATACATATCAGTCCCCCTTCTACCATGAGTGCTGTAAAGCACCCAAAACGTCGGGAGTTAAAAATAAGTAAATTAAACGCGACAATGAATAAAACTATTTTTACGGATTTTATCGCGTTTAATTTTACTATTTTGATTCCCGACGTTTCGGGTGCTTTACAGCAACCCAGTGACCAATGTGTAGTGTTCGCGTAAATATAAGAAATCATTATGTAAACGCGACAAATTGCGTAAAAAATAGATTTATTCAATTTGTACTATTCGCGAAAATATAAATCATTATTATATAGCGTAAATATAAGTTCTAAGCATGTGAAATCTTACAGTAACTTACGTAGATCTAGGCAAGGTCATTATAATTTCTTTATAAATTGCGGCATCAGAGACAGCTGAACTAAGTAAGTGGCGCAAATATGAGTCTCTGAGAGATGACTACATATCTGTGCCATTTGCTGTAGAGACTCTCGGTCCGTGGGTCCACGTGCGGTGCAGTTCTTAAAGGAACTCCATCCGCGGCTGGTCGTTGCTGCTGGTGATAAGAGGGCTGGCTCTTTTCTCGCTCAAAGGCTAAGTATAGCCATTCAGCGGGGAAACGCAGCCAGCGTTCTTGGCACGATACTGCGTGGAGTAGGACTGTTTGATAATTAAATTACTAGTTTTATTTTTTTTATTATAGTTTTTAATATTGTAAATAATAAAATATTGTATATTATGTTATGTAAATAAATAAATTGTTCAAATGCCTACATCTCGCCTATAAGTGCAACTGTTCTTGACATTTACCTCGCCGCAGTATTGACCCAAGATAATGATCGTAAACAATTTGATCCAATAACAACTCGTCGACAATGTGACGCGGTGTCGGTTCCCTACATCACTACATGTCGTCCAATAAACGGTTACAAAGATTAAGCATGCTGTAGAATTGCACTGCACTGCACAATCGAAATGCAGCGTCTGTGTACTTTTTATAGAATAAGAGTGACAAGTGACAGTCCACCCAATGGTGCATCTAACTTCGATCAAAATGCAGATGCGTTATCACCCTTCAGGACTAAGATGTAATACCTCGTTTCTAGTTAAAAAGATTTCCGGGTCTCTTCACTCACCATACGAATCGACTTCAAAAAAGAGATGGTACTCAATTCGACTGTATGTATTTTTTTTATGTGTGTTACCTCATAACTTTTTTCTGGGTGAACCGATTTGGATAATTCTTTTTTATTTGAAAACTGGTGCTTCTCATGTGGTCCCATATAAATTTGATCAAGGTTTGACCATTAGTTTTTGAGTTATTCTTAATAATTTATATTGAAGTCGGTTGTACAAAATCTTTTATTTTAATTTATCTACAATATTATTCTGTGAGAACGTCGTGCTTCCCTGGTCGAGCCGACCTATTCATGCTACAATCTGGTGCAAATCGTTAGCTGGATTACATCGCAAATATGTTATGTTTTTCAATATGACAATAATTTGTTAAAAGTGTGATGGTGGTGTAAGATAATCCATAACCCTATTTCGTCCTGTGGGTGTCGTAAGAGGTGACTATGGGAAATATCTAAAAATCTTAAAGCTTTCGATAAATGGCTGTATAGCCATCTCGCTTACACCGGACGTTTAAAACGTGGTAAAACGTATAGTTGTAGTTGTAGCGTAAAATTGTATAGTTGTAGTACGAATGGATCGGCTTGACCGGGAAGGACCACGCTCTCACAGAATACCAGCGTGAAATAACAGCTTAATGCTGCTGTGTTTCTTATGGTGAGTGTAAAGAACTTGAAACCCTTTTTACTGGAAAAGAGGCATTCCATCTTACTCCTCACGGCTGACGACGCATCTGCATTTTGATTCGCAAACGAGGATAGATGTAGATGTCTACGGGCCACATCAACCACTTACCATCAGGTGGACTGTGTGCTCGCTTGTCACCCTTATCCTATTAAAAAAACTTATTTTACTTATTTTAACTTATTTTTATCGTCTATGTCGAGCGAGAATTCTATTCCTCAACCTCACGTGTAGATATTAGTTTCACGCCTTATGCTGTATACTCACTCGCTATGGAACCCTCTCGAGGGCTTCTTTCTTTGGTAATAGACTCTTGTACTTTTGCCAGTGTAAAGTAAATACGAAATTATCTTTTATAATAATTAAGTTAAAAAACTTCTTTAATACACGTTGATGTATCACATTGCGAATTTATAGGCAGTTTTAATCAGCAGACAGTCGATAGCGATAGTATCTTAATAGACCGTAAGCAAACACAATAACTTGAGGTTCATATCACCACCAATTTCATCGTTTCCGCTAATAGTTGACACGGGCAGACATTTAATACACAAAATCGCACTTTTACGAATCAAAATCCGCTTCAAGTCATTAAATCAACAATATTTCAGTAGCAACTAATCGCGCGCGCTTAATTGCCCGCCAAAACTTCTCGTGAGAACTTACTACTTCTTAACTTCATTTGTCATTGTTACCTATGTCTACTCTACATTACTTACTCTATGTCCAGACGTTACGTGATGCAAATTCACATAAAGCTGTTGTATGCACGGGCAGCATAACCAATTAGCTGTCACGCAGGCGTTATTGTTCGACACGTGTATGAAATGTAAGCTAATTCGTTTGGGAACGGACAACACTTTGATGTGAGCCTTAGTGTAATTACATACATAGATGTCAGCTGACATAATATAGCGTCACTAATTGGACGTCGTTACGCAAAAGGATCCAAGCTATAAATAGAACTCCTCCTTTAAGAGATGTTTACGTTTCGAGTTCGGATATTCAATGACTTGTTTTTCCATTTTGGGTTCTTTCGATATTTGATTCAATTTCGTCGGCACATTTTGCACAAAAGCGTTGAGTTGTATTTTTTTTTTCGGAACTGCCTCTACATGCGACATTTAAGCCCCCCTCCCCCCCTCCCCCCTCCCCCTGTGTCAGATGGAGCTACGACCTAGTAAGACATGCAGTAAGTCGACGGATGCAGGTGGATAAGAACTGTGTTTTGTGACATTCCTTGGGTGAGGCCTATATTCTGCAGTGGACTTGTGAAGGGATGATAAATGATAGTGTATCTAATTATTTCAATTAAAGTGTACTTCTATCAGTCCGACAACTGGTGACGTATTTTGGCAAAATTATGCGTTAAAAAACCGCAAAAGTTTCCTTTACCTATGTATGAAATATTTTGTTGTGGTAAGAAAACACGACCAATTTTCAAAAATTTAAAAAGTTAGTGTTACGTTCTAAGAGGTATATATTGGATATACGTACCGAGCGCGCTCGTCAAGCGCCCACCAACCGCGCACTCCGCATTATTGGGGACATACTTGCACAGCACCACGAGCTAGACTTATTTGCCGATGGATTAGGACATTTGTATAAAGAAATTCAAATAATTTTAAATAAATTCTAGCCATCAAACTTACATATATTGTTTTCATAATTAATTATTATAATTGCTAGTTGCGTAT